>JABTXL010002961.1:3135556-3147494 GCA_025134845.1 Neodon shergylaensis | reverse complement strand
AATGGCAGGCAGGGCGGGGTCCAGGAGAGCACACGGGAGCCAGGAGCGCCCAGGCTGGAGGTGCTTGGCTAGCTTACAACAGGGCAGGGTGAGGGAATTAAAATTTACTGGCTTGCTTTCAATGGCTTGCTCAGCTGTTTTTTCACATGGCTGAAGGCAACCTTCACAGAGAGGCAACTGCCCATCTGGGCCCTCATACATCAATTGGCAACTAAGAAAATGTGTAATAGAGGCAATTTTTCAGTTGAGGTACCTGAGTGATGGTAGGTTTGTGTCAGTTTAACATCTAATGCTAACTATGATGATGTAGGATGTAGGAGGATCATCTGTCTATGTGTTACTTTCATTGGTTAATAAAGAGACTGCCTTGGCCTTTTAATAGGGCAGAAAATTAGGTGGGTGGAGTAGGCAGAACAGAGTGTTGGGAAGAAGGCAATGAGGCAGATGCCATGAGCTCTGGCCCAAGATGGATGTAGGTTAGAATCTTCTCGGTAAGCTCCCACCTTGTGGTGCTACACACATTAATAGAAATGGGTTAATCAAGATGTGAGAGTTAGCCAGTAAGAGTCCAGAGCTAATGAGCCAGGCAGTGTTTAAATTAATACAGTTTCTGTGTAATTATTTTGGGTAAAGCTAGCCGGCAGCTGGGAGCCAGGCATCAGGAAGCAGCCTGATGCTCCATCTACACTATGACAACATAGCAGTGATAGCATTTGTTACCTTTATGTAATATTAATAACCAACCTATTGCTTTTATTTGGCAAATAAAGAGAAACATTTTAGATAACATTACTAACATTATTCTTAATTATATTACTGAGATGGAAAACCCTCTATTTGTTCTGTGCTTTAATGCACTTGACTAAGGGATCTGGAGAGTCAGGAGTTAGGAGCATAGGTTCTTCCAGAAGGTTTGGGATTCCCAGTACTCAGATGATAACTTACAACTATTTGTCATTCCAGTTCTAAGGAATCTGATGCCCTCTTCTGTCTTCCAAAGGCACTGCATTCATATCAGGTATTCCAGACTCACCTGTCTTTCTCTACAGAGCATAATGTCCTGGTGGGAACTATATCTTAGTTTTCCCAGACCTCAAATTGCTCTGGTTGTTTCTGAAGCCACTCTAATACCCAATTACATTCTTCTTTCACAAGGGGTGACTTGTACACTAACCTTGTCACCTCAGGCAGATTTCACATATATACTATCCCTTTACACCCTATTTTATTCTGAGTTTGTATTGGTTGGTTTCTTCTCCCTAAAGCACGAAGGGTATTGATTATGACCACTAGTATAAATGTTGTCTTTTATAAATGATTGCAGTTCTGAGGCAGTTATTCTGCAGCTATCCTCCCACAGATACTAACAAACTACAAGCATTTCTCAACAGCTCTCTTTCAACCTTTCCCCACAAATATTTACTGGGTAAGTGGGATGTGATGACAGAAGGCCCTGGACATCCTTGCAATGAGTGTTTGCAGGAAAAGGGGAAAGGCACAGGGTACCCATGTGGTTTCAGAAGACCATGGGTGATTGTAAGAAATACTTTAAATCCTGCATTTATTTCTGCTATTTAGATGAACTCAGCAGTTACTGGGAATATTTTTATGGTTTTAAAGAATGTAGGAACCAGTGAGATAATAAAATGATTGAATCACAGTGAAAACCAGACTGTGGTTTTATATATCGTAAAGTATTTGATCCTAGGATTGGATTACTTAATAATTAACAACTAAAGATGGTCCAAATCTAGAACAGAAACAAACTGATATTTATATCATGGAAAAGAAATTATTATATTAAGTTTGTATTGCTTTCGTTGAAATGTTGAATTCTTGTCTGAATTCAGAAGTTAAGGTAGATTCACGAGATAGTTTATTAAAAGAGCAAAAACAACCAAGGGAGAGTGCCAAAGACCAGCCTGCTGCCTGGATTTTAGAAGCAAGAGTATTAACTGTGTTGGACCCTAGTGTCCAATCACTGAGGAGGAGGAGTTGCCCCAAGAGACCATCTCTCATCAAAGCTGATGTAAAAGCATGAGAATTTTATTAATTCTGTCATACAGGGTCTTCCAGCAGTCAGGAGGCTAGAAGACCCTGAATGTCTGGTACAGACTATTTTTAAAGGGAAAAACCACAGAAGGAAGGGGTGTATGGGGGTTGTTCTTTAACTATTATGATTGGCTTATTCAAAAAGGCTATTACCAATAATTGGCTGGAGAGTGGTTGCCAGATCAGATGAGGTAAAGGGAAACTTCTGAGGGTCACTTTGTCAGGGACTAAGTCAAAACATCAGTAACTGAGTCAACACCTAAGGGTTATCTTACCCCTATTCAGGGGAATGGAAAGTTCCCAAGATCTCAGTACGTGTATGCATAGCTGTTATGTCCTTGGTTCCCAAAGGAGGTAGGGAAGTACTGAGAATTGTCAGAAATGGCTTCAGCATTGTCTTAAAATTCTGCAACTGCTCTGCTGTTATCGGGTCTTCTGAGAGGCAAATGCCTGTGTGCAATGGATTCATTAGGTTCCCTGCCTGAGGTTTAAAGGGGAGGAGCCACAGGGAGCAGTCAGTGTAAATTTTGTTTTTGGATAAGAAAGAAAATGGGTTTCATGGGAGCATCTTGCAGTGCAGTGCAGTTAGAGATGACATTGAGGATACCACACATCGTCTAGAACCAGCCTTCCACAGTCTTTGCTGGACTCAGGCAAAGCTCTGACAAGTTACTGGAACAGAGATCTTGGCATGAGCTTTATTTATTTCAGAACTCAGCCTCTGGGGCCTTGAGTCAGTTACACACCCCTGTTGTCAGTTGGCTCAGGCTTCTGGCTGCTCTTATCTAATGTAAGGGAAGTGCACTCCATTACCTGTAGCTAAGATTGCTGCTTTTGCTGCCTATATGTCTTTTATGCAAAGTACATAATCTTAGACTTTGCTGTTATCTGCTTGAATAAGAATCACAGAACAAATGACCAAGGTCTAAATAGACATTTTGAACTATTCCAAACTAAGCTTCATGAAAGAGAAAATAATGTGAATGCTGCTTTGGATCACAAAAATTCTCTTTAAAAAGAATGTAAGCAGCCGGGCGATGGTGGCACACGCCTTTAATCCCAGCACTTGGGAGGCAGAGGCAGGCAGATCTCTGTGAGTTTGAGGCCAGCCTGGTCTACAGAGCTAGTTCCAGGACAGGCTCCAAAGCCACAGAGAAACCCTGTCTCGAAAAACCAAAAAAAAAAAAAAAAAAAAGAATGTAAGCAAAAAAAAAAAAAAGTGTGTGGTGGGAGAGAAAGCACTACCCTAGCTTTCCAGTACAGAGGAGGACTCTGGCACAGGTCATTCATTAGGTATTGTTCTTGTGTTTTGTTTATTTTTTCTAATACTAACCTCTTTGACTTAAGGCTTTAGTAATCTCATTATCTAAGGATTAATGCAATTACTGTGAGCTATTCACTGGCCAAAGTGCCTGACTCTCAGAATCTCAGGTCAAGAAAGAGACATCATTTCCTCATTTCCATGCCCAGGTTGGCATTTTCTGTTTATGGCTTCTTCTACCAGGCAGGTTTCTTCTAGGTTTGAACCCCTTATATTTCACATCCATCTGTCCCCTTGTGGTTAACCTTGCTCCCGTCTGCAGCTGCATGTGCTGTGTATATGACATTTCACAGTAGTCTCTGGGAACCTAGCACTTCCTAGAAATTCTGGAAAGAAATTATCAAGTAAAGCCATTTTTGCTTCGGACGTCTACCCATTAAGTTCCATGCTCACATATTCTAGAGTCAATCTCTTCCTAAGTACATGCAGGTAGATGCTGTTCCTAAGAACCCATTTGAGATTTTCCTGATTTCAATCTTAACATTACTTCTGGGGATTCTGGGATTTTCTCAGTTAAACGAGAGGAAAGATCATCTGCTTTTCGAAAGGAACAAGACTAATAAAAAGTTGGAAACTTCTTTTTCTTGAAGACTTGTTAAAAATAGTCTCGAAAATTATCACTGAAAGATGTGCCATAATCTGTTTAAAATGGAATTCAGTAGAGAAAAGAGAAGTATCAAATTTTAAGGAAGGTTCCTGGGAGATTCAGCTGTGGTGGAAAACACATGCCTGCTCATGCGCGCGCATGCGCGTGCACCCCCCCCCCACACACTCCCAAATCTCAGGAAGATTGGGGAACAAAGATCATGAGTATTGAAATATTTAAAATTAAAACAATGATAAAAGAAAGAGATAAAATGAAAACATTAAATTAGCCAGCTGGTTAATTAGGCAGCCAGTAAACAGATTATTGGATGGCTCATCTCAGATCAGAACATAACAGATTCCTAGCTCTCAGAGCCAGGAGAAAGTACAGTAATTAAGTAAGATGTTTGATGGTCTTAGGGTGATGAGCCTCAACCAGAGAAGGGCGGGCATATTGGAGATCTGGGTAAGTGGAGGGAGAATCTCTGGGATGTTTCTTCTTAACTGAACAATTCTGTGTATCCACCTCCCTGATACACAGGCCCTAGATGATCCTCCAGATTCTGTTGCCTCTTTGCATCCATCTCCTTGGTATGGTTGGTCTTCCTGGATCCATTAGCTCCCAATATCAGTCTTCTGGGAAGCTGAGTCTACAGTCATGCACATTGGTACCTGACTATACCTATCACAATTCCTACACATCTCTGTTAGAGCATTCATCCAGATATTGTATTATTTTTAAATCTTTCTCTGTCCAAGCAGAATGTAATATCCTAGAGGAGAGGAATTCTGGCTCATGGTAAATTCTCTATCCAATATGAATGCTTATAAAAGAAGAAGAGTGATCAACACTAAATTTATATATTAGAGTCTTTCTACTTTACACACTTTACATTGGATCCTCATGTATTGGTTCTTTTCACCTCCATGTTTGAAATTCCCCCTTATACATTAGTATGGGCATACATATATGTGTAGTTTTAATGTCATTTTTTTCTTATTATTTTTAATTATTAGACATAAACTTCCAAACTTTGGAAGATAGCTCATATAAAAATATTTTGTAAACATTTTATTATATTTCTAGCCACTTTTCTTTGTGATACTCATCTCGGTTGAAATAGAAATACTGTATGGTGTCTAATTGAAATTGCTCATTTGAAGTGATATTCTTCTTAGGAGGGATAACTTTAAAATAATTTTGTAATGGATAATAAGCAAGTAATTGCACTTATTAATTAGATTACTTGTGAATTTTATCCAAAAATATGCTCTTTTGCAACGACAAACTGGGCATTCTTTATGTAGAAGCTAATGTGTTTATATAATTATAGCTAAGCATAAAATAATATATTTCCTACAGAAAGTGTCAATAAAATTTCTGTTTCATATCCAGCAATCTGTCTTCAAGTGGAATGTTTCCAATCACTTGCCAAATATTCTTCTCATATGAACAAACATACTTTTGTGTTAATTTTCAATTCAGTGATTAACCCTGGACAAAGAAACTCTTCTTCGAGGCTCTTCTAAGTGTCTCAGTCCAACATCTGTAGACCTCATTACAAACAACAAATACAACTAGAATCTCCCGTACACGTGTCCTGATTTTATCACACCTACATCCCCAAGGAATCTGAGAGCTGTGAGAAACAAAGCTGCAAATACACCCGAGAATTACTAGGAAATGGCATCAGTGGACCGATATCAAAAACTGAAGAGTGAAAGTCTTTCTGGATCATTTCAAAAATCACAAATTTCTCTTCTGGGTCTGTGCTTTGAAATCTGGTTTTGTCTGATAATGGGATTGCTCATATGAAAATTGATCCCTGTATCCTGTTCTTTGTTATTCATTCTGTGTCTGCCCTATACTCTGCTCAAATGTGTTGCCATTTCCATGCCTTTTAGAACCTTTCCTTGTACCCAACTCTTGGTTTCTGACCTGTTCCTTTCTGTAAGGAGCCAGTAGGCACACACTTTTCTCAGCCTCCTTTGAGGATGGAAAATGTCTCTGGATAGATCAGATCAACCACCCGTAGCAGCACTTTGTTCCCATCCAGGTTCATGCGAATAAGATGAGCACAGAAGTACAGAAGACAGACCCTACTGAAGCCGGTGGCTGGGGATTAGTGAAACAAGAATAGGAATGATCCATTGTGACTCAGAGGTAGCATTCCCAAAATCAAGCTTCAATCTTCTAGTAATGGCTGTGATCCTAGGTAACTTACTATTTCCTTGCCTTGGGTCCAATAACTAACCCAGCTGTTAAGAGCTGGTTCTGGTGCTAACATGGCACCTGACATATAAATATATGTTATTTAAGTTTTTACTGGCTCACTTGATATATTTACTGTTTATTGTTATGCAGGTATCACATTGTAAATGTCCCTTTAATTTAGTCCTTAATCCCACTGTGCATCAGATGTCTGTTGGACAAAGCATCCCTAATGTGAATTGACTGTCTGATATGGAAAACTCTTTAATAGAGTTTAATTTACTGAACATCAGTAATTAAACTAAACCCTAGTTCAACCAAGTCACGGACCAACCAACTTGCAGTGGTTATCTGAGATTTTTGATAATATTTAAATGAAATAAGACTTGTTAAAAATACTTGATACAGAAATGGAGTGAATGTCCAGTATAAAGGACTTCATGCTTCTTGTCACTTCTTTAGGAAAAAAATATTTTCAATTGGTCAGGTATATGAGATCTCACTTCTCCACATTTTTTTTTACAAGTTCCAGTGATGATGAGTGTTGCTCATTCCTAAGTTCCCTCCGTGTGGCAGTCCCCCCCAGGGTACTGGTTTGTAGAGATCCTCTTAAAACAATTCTATCAAAAGTCTTGAAGTCTATCAAAAACTGGCCTTTGACCTTTCTTATTTCTGTAGTTTCCTTTTTGTTTTCATGCCGCTAATGGAAAGTCTCAGTGAAATTGAGGTCAGACAAGGTAATTTCTGGGTGACCCTCCATCATCATTTCCAGCATCTTATTCCATAGTGAGTCAGGTGTTGGTACCACAGCATCATGTAACCCCTCCCTCATGGCAGTTATGCTCTACGTACGGTGTGTCTTCCCAAGACTCAATTACTAAGAAGTTGGTTCCTGAAAGGTAGGTTTAATCACTGGAAGGTGATTGAGTTATGGGGCCCTGATGTAGTAGACTCATCCCCTTATGTATTTATGTTTGAAGGGGCTGAGGACATCTAAGAAGAGACCAACTGAGGAGACACAACACAACTGGAAAGTCACTGAGTCAGTCTCTCTCTATTTCTCTCCTACTCTCTCTTTCCTTTTTCCCCTTCTTCCCTCTCTCCCCTTCCTTGATGTAGGCATCACTACTAGTTATATCCTTTCATGGACTCAGAAACAGTAGAATGGGTCATATATTGCTATGGAATTATGACTCAAATAACCTCATCCCTCTTGTAAATTACCTTTCTATGAAGCTGGTTCACTGTGTAACATCTTCTCCAACATTTTCTACAGGAGGGAGGAGGAAGGCTCCTGAGCCTTAGAAAGTTAAAAAAAAATTAATCTTAGTTCAGGAATACTGAAGAACCCAAAAGATGCACCAAGCCTCTCCCACAGTGCTGTATAATACAAGCAGTAAACAACCTGTGGATCCGTCTGGAAGTCCTGAAGAGAGCTCCAGGCATACAGCTTTCACAAGCTGTCACACACGATGGGGTGAGCTTTGCATTTATACTACTGCCTTTGATTCAGCATGTTCCTGTAACTAACCTCTCACTCATTCTCCTGCAACTAACCACAAAGAAATAATCAGTTCCCCAGCTCAGACTCTGGTAGAATCTTGACATTGGTCTGTCATTGCTCCTTAGAAAAAGTGAGAAGACATTTGTTTATATGTCCGGAGAAAGAGTTAGACAACATCGTTACAGGAACAAAAAGCCTGACTCATGAAAAAAGCCAGACAAGGAAGCAGTCTAAATATCTATCAATAGATGGTTTTGTTTAATGTGCGTGTATGTGTGTGAAATATGTAGACATATGCACATGTTTACACATCGTTTTGAGATTCATTTTTAAAAATTAATAATAAGATTATGACTGAAAATCTTTCATCCCTCATTTTACTGAGAGTGATTTTCACTTCAGTGACTGTGCTGATTCCTGCCTGGAATGTTAATCTGCCCCTTATTGCATGGGTGTATTGTCAGTTTACCTGGTTCCCTAGATTTTAGACATACTGCTTCCACTTGTTTGGTTAGAGTTACCCCAAGATATTTTATGCTATTTGTGGCTATTGTGAAGGGTGATGTTTCTCTGCTTTCTTTCTCAGCCCTTTTATCATCGGTGCAAAGGAGGGCTACTGATTTTTTTTGAGTTAATCTTGTATCCCACTACATTACCAAAAGTGTTTATGAGTTGCAGAAGTTTCATGGTAGAAGTTTTGGGGTCGCTTATGTAAACTATTATATCATCAGCAAATAGTGAAAGTTTGACTTCTTCTTCTCTGATTTGTATCCCGTTGATCTCCTTTTGATGTCTTATTGCTCTAGCTAGATCCTCAAGGACTATATTGAATAGATATGGAGAGAGTGGACAACCTTGTCTTGTTCCTGATTTCAGTGGGATCACTGGGATTTTCTCCCCATTTAGTTTGATGTTGACTGTTGGCTTGCTGTATATTGCCTTTATTATGCTTAGGTAAGTCCCCTATATCCCTGCTCTCTCCAAGACCTTTATCATGAAGGGATGTTGTATTTTGTAGAAAGCTTTTGGGCATCTAATGAGATGATCATGCGTTTTTTATTTTTCAGGTTGTTTATATGATGGATTATTGTATGTTTAACTAGCCCACAAATCACAATCCCAAATAACCTAGACAATGAGAACTCTAAGAGGGACATACATAGATCTAATCTACATGGGTAGTAGAAAAAGACAAGATCTTCTGAGTAAATTAGGAGCATGGGGACCTTGGGAGAGAGTTGAAGGGGAGGGGAGAGGCAGGGAAGGGTACAGAGAAAAATGTAGAGCTCAACAAAAATCAATTAAAAAAAGATGCACAAAGACATCAGCACAGCTAAAAGAAAGTAATGAATATACAAGATATTTAATCATTATGATCTTGGGACTTTGACTCAATGATTGAATAAAACAAAAATTGTCCTTGCTGATGGATGATTGGTACACAACAATGTGAATATACAGAAACCTCTAGGTTGGTAATTTAATTGTCAGAATTTTATGCTATGTGAATCATATGTTACTAGAATTTATAGAATTAATCTTACTTTTTTTTCTCTCCTCTTCTCAGTGGGCAGAGAAAATATAAAACTCTACTGTACTGCTAACCTGTTTAAAACCTTCATTTACATCACTTCTCTCCTACTTAAAACAACTGCAGCTTTTCTCAGGCCTGTCCCTCAGCTTTGCCTCTTGAGATGGCTTAATCTATTTCTGTTTCTGAATGAAATGTCCCCTCCTCACAACCCTTGAAACATTTAGTCATGAAATATCCTACTTTGTGTCTTTTCTTTCTTTCTTTTTGTTTTCTGATACTGGGAATAAAGTCTTCACTCTTTCTTTCTTCCTTCTTTCCTCCCTCCCTCCCTTTCTTCCTTCCTTCCTCCCTTCCTTTCTTCCTTCCATTCTTTCTGGGATAGAAATTCAGAAATTGAAAACTAAGCTGATGATTTACTTTCAAAATTGAAGAAACATACAAAATTAAGAAATGGGTAAATTTGACCTTGGTTCCCCTGATTTACTCTACCTAACCAATACAGGGCTCACTAAATTCCATATGTGTTACTCCTGCGTTCACATTAAATTTATTGTCATTATACCTTAGCATTTTCCTTGTGACCCTCAATCTTAAGATAGTTTGGACCTTGTATGTAACTGTTGGTAGGTATATTATGTCAAATACAGAGTTAAATTTTCCAAATTCTGTAATTTGTAAATTTACATTCTGCAAATATTATGTTTGGAGAAAGGATGTCTAAGAATGTCTGGTTTATTTAATTTTTTTATTGCAATGTTATGAAAAACTTAGTGTTGGTATAGTTGCAGATGTCTGTAATCCCACTTCAATTAAGAGGAAGAGGCAGACATGCCAGAATTTTGAGGCCAATCTGGGTTTCAAAGTGAGACCACATATGAACAAAAGCAAAGAAAAAAATCTTACTACAGAAAAGAATCATAAGTGTTTCACGTATTTTGCCATTTTTTCTGAAATTTTTCTAATAAATTCAGAGTCCCACACACACTGGACAAGTTCTCCTTCTGCTGAGCTACATACTCTACTAAGTATTTCATTTCAGAAATTACTAAATTATACACTTTGAAATATGCTAAGAAGACCACGGTGAGTGTCTTATTAACATAAAAAGATAGAAATAAGATTCTAAAGAAACATATTAGAATCCTACTGTCACATAATTCCACAAAGCTAAAATATCAGCAGGGAAAAAATACCAACCCATCAATTATAATAATGCAAAGTCTTAGAAATTATATTTCCAAAAATATATCTATTTATACAGAGCTAATGTGCATTAGCATATTTCCATTTATATAGAGGTCAGGAGCTTTGAATTAACCTAGAAATCCATCTTTATATTCCTATGGAAAATACTTTTGAATTTTTATGAAAATAAAAATACTGAAAGTAGCTTCCGATGGCGATATGTGAGAAAAACCCATAATGTTGAGTTTGCATAATGCAAACTAGCTTAATAAGCACTTGAGACACAAAAATTGGCCTTATAAGAATCTTTCTACAATGATCTATTTTATGTGTATATACAGATTTGTGTGTCTAAAACTGCAGGCTCCTAGAGAGAGTTAACCTCAAAGTGACAACCATTATATAAATCTTATTATTTAAAAATAATTAAATAAAATAATTACATATCATAAATACAGCATACAAGTGATTTAAATGTTTATTATTGTGGTTTTATAGATAGTTGTGAGCTGCCATACAGATGCTGAGTACTCTATAAGAGAAATAAGTGATTTTAACTACTAAGAAATCTCTCCAACCCAATGCTTAGTGACATTTTTTGCTTTTACTTTATTCATATTCTCTATCTCTCTCTCTTTCATAAGTGTTGATACTGATTATTTCTGAAAAATTAATGAGAACAATTTACTTCTTTATGATATAAAACTATACGTTGGCTACTTAAAACAGGCATGCACAAATGAAGAAACTTGCCTAGCTTCCTCCTTAGCCAAGAACTTCAAAAAATGTTTCAGCCTTTCACACCACTTGTTAACCTCAATTTTTTCCTCTATAAAATGCAACAGATACTATTCACATCTTAAAGTAATCAGCAATGTATAAAATCTACGATGAAAGCCTAACTTCATTTTCAGTACATAGTGGCTACTATTTTACAAGTTGAGTTAGTACTATTGCTAATGTAGCACAAATTTGGAAAAGTAGTTGAATGAAATCTTATTTGAAACCATGTAAGACTAAAGTGCAATAGGTTGTAGAAGAGACTGAGTATGGATGGAACTGGTGCAGACACAGGCTGAAGTGAGTCATATCTCCCACATCCATTGCTCAGACCAGAGGAAGTCGGCCTTCTGCTCATGATTTCCCACAAGAATTCTCACATTTTTATCTTCATAGTAGGTCAGGGCTAGGAAACAATGAGTTCAGAAGACAAAATATATGAAGATTTGGGCCTTGGGGAATATTAAAGAATAACTACAAGCATATTTTATGATGCCTTATCTACTATTATAACACCTAATTGCCCAGCATTTAGTTATTCTAAACTTACAGATGAAGACACAGCTGCACAGAGGATAACTCAACTTGTTGTGTGTTGCTGCTCGGAAATTGTGAAGGTAAGTAAGCTTTTTCATTCGTGTATTCCTGTTTCATAAAACCAAATTACTTTCTTGTATGTTACAGTCTGTGTTTTTCTTTGACAAGCATTTGGTATCAAAGAGAGAGAGAGAGAGAGAGAGAGAGAGAGAGAGAGAGAGAGAGAGA
>JABTXL010002961.1:3059214-3135546 GCA_025134845.1 Neodon shergylaensis | reverse complement strand
AGAGAGAGAGAGAGAGAGAGAGAGAGAGAGAGAGAGAGAGAGAGAGAGAGAATATAAATGAGAATAAAGCAGAAATTCTTCATTCTGAGATGCACTCTCTATGCATTCCGTGTCATTCCCAGTTCAGTGCACTTCTAGGATTCCCTTACACATTTTGTTATGCATGTGATACAAATCCACAAGGAATTACATGTGTTTAAAATGCCATGCAATACCACTGGCTAAAGAGCTTGAACTTAAGAAATGAATTTTGTGTCTGGCCCTCATCTTAATAAACATAGAAAATTTGGATTTGTGGATTCATCATCATTTTGAAACAGATACATGTTTTGTGGGAATTTTGGGTTGTCATTTCTCATTGACCCTTAAGTGACAGAAGTAGATTAATTAAATGACAATTTATCAATTATCTCTTTATAAATTGTTATTGACTAGGACACCAAGATGTGACAAAGAGACTTCTTAAGGTAAACACTTCAAAAAGAATTTACGGCATTTGTTCTTCCTACCTCCACTTCCCGAGTGCTAAGATTACAGGTGTGCACAATAACACAAGGATTAGGGTCCACTGATGATGCAAACTCAGTCTTTGTGTTTATTAAGGTAAACCCTCTAAAGAAATTATGGCAGAACTTTTCTCTGCAAAATACACTGGAGAAAATATAGGAAAACTCTAAAAATAAGTAATCTGTGTCATATAATGAACAAATGAGCCATTTCACAGAAGAAGAAGTTCACACTTTAGAAGGGAAAATCACCTGTTATATAACAAGCTTACTAATGGGAAGCTGGATTTCCCACATCTGTTCTTTTTTTTTTTTATTATTAATTTTTTATTGAGAAAAAAAAACGTTTCCCCCTCCTCCCCGCCTCCCATTTCCCTCCCCCTCCTTCCACCCTTCTCCCCCTCCCCCCACTCCTCTCCCCCTCCCTCTCCAGTCCAAGGAGCAGTCAGGGTTCCCTGCCCTGTGGAAAGTCCAAGGTGCTCCCCCCTCCGTCCATGTCTAGGAAGGTGAACATCCAAACTGGCTAGGCTCCCACAAAGCCAGAACTTGAAGTAGGATCAAAACCCAGGGCCATTGTCCTTGGCTTCTCATCAGCCCCCATTGTTCGCCATGAACAGAGAGTCCGGTTTTATCCCATGCTTCTTCCGTCTCATTCCATCTGGCCTTGGTGAGCTCCCAATAGATCAGCCACACTGTCTCAGTGGTTGGGTGCACCCCTCGTGGTCCTGACTTCCTTGCTCATGTTCTCCTTCCTTCCGCTCCTCAATGGGAACTTGGGAGCTCAGTCCGGTGCTCCAGTGTGGGTCTCTGTAACTATCTCCATCCATCCCCAGATGAAGGTTCTATGGTGATATGCAAGATATTCGTCAGCATTGCTATAGGATAGGGTCATTTCAGGTTCCCTATCCTCAGCTGCCCAAGGAACTAACTGGGGACCTCGCCTTGGGCTCCTGGGAGCCACTCTAGGTTCAAGACTCTTGCCAACCCTAAGGTGGCTCCCTTAACTAAGAATTGTGCTTCCGTGCTCCCCTATCCAACCTTCCTTTATCCCAATCATCCTGTTTCCCCAAGTTTCCCTCATCCTCCCCTTCTCACTTTTCTCTCCCCATCCCCCGATAATCCCATCCCACCCCACCCCCAAGATCCCAAATTTTCTACCCGGCAATTTTGTCTACTTCCCATAGCCAAGAGGATAATTATATGTTTTTCCTTGAGTTCGCCTTCTTATTTAGCTTCTTTAGGTTCACCAATTATATACTCCGTGACCATTATTTATGGCTAGAAACCAAATATGAGTGAGTACATCCCATGTTCATCTTTTTGGGCCTGGGTTACCTCACTCAGGATAGTGTTTTCTATTTCCATCCATTTGCATCCCACATCTGTTCTTAAGAACCACAAACTGATGGGCATTTTAAAGAATTCTTTCCTTCCTTGCTTCCTGAAGTGGTGCAAGAATGAATCTTAGTTTCTTCTAAAACAAGACGCAAGAATTTCTTGTCACAGACATCTCACAATAGTAAAGCTCAAAACATAGTCTGTGTCAGATACACTTATAAAATAACTTGATTTCATTTCATAAAGATGAATCTGAAAAAAGTATGAATTTGAAGTTTTATGTCACTGCTAGCAAGAAAAACTAAATTGATTTGGCACTCTGTTGGAAACATGAGAAAGCTGCCCTCACCCATCACTTTTTTTATTTTAGAATAGTTGGCAGAAGGAAGTGCCTGATTTCTGGTCTGCATGCTCATGTCTGTGTCTGTGCAAGGAACAACCATGCATTTGTATTTATGTGCATTACATTCACAGCAGCCACAGCAACCTTTTCCTGTAGCAGAAGCAAGAAATTTTTCTATCGCATTTATCTATGTCTAAATTTATTCTGTGTGTCCCCATCTGTGATACATGGAAAATAAATCAATAGTGCCCAGTGGCAGATAAATTATCTGGAGCACTGTGGGACAGGGTTACCATGGGCATCAAATGCAATAAATGTCATAGTTTGGCTTCCTAACTTATCCTTATTGGTTTTGTGAATACTCACCACAATACAATGAAATGTTTTATGTAGCCCAGTCTTTTATAACTTTGAATTAAAATAGGCAATAAAGTAGTTACATGCTTACCTTTATTGGCTTCATTCGCATGCAAGAAGAGCTAATTAACAAGAGTTATGAATACTTTTTGTCCCTCCATAAGTGCATTTTAGTTATAATTGTTTCCAGAAAAAAATGGGGAGAAAAGAGTTGTTATCTAAATTGGTATTGACTCAACATTATTTCTTCAAACTTCCTGCTATGCTGACTGAATGCTTTAGTCTTTTCAAGAAGTTTTATTTTTTTTCCAGAATTACATACTTCACAGATAAATGTACAAATCTCCAAGCATTTGCATAGTACCGTATGATCATTTGTCATTAGCCATTTGATAGGGCCAGAGGACAACTGACCCTTCAACCAAATGGTACTTTCTAGTCTACACAGAAAATCGAATGAATCTTGTGAGTCATGATGCCAGTATGTTTTTACTCTTTCAGAGAAACTTATTCTTAGAAACTGATTCTTAGAAATTGATTCTTAAATGCAGATGGGAAATGAGGAATGAAGAGAGGCTTTCAAAAGATGAGAGGGCTGTTGCTAATAGACTCCCAATTTGCTTCCATTTCCTTGTAAGAGAAAGAAATTTCTCACTGTGCTACAAGACATGCCTTGCATTCTTGGAACACTCTGATAGACTCTTATTCCAACTAGTCTGGATTTAATCAAAAGTAAAATATTTGTATCCTCATTGATTCATCTTCCAAAGTTAGTCAATCCACTTATGGGGTAAAATGGCACTGACTTTTGAGTCTCAGCACTCTAATTCTTCAAAAACTCCAACCCACCATGTATTGTGATGATTTGATTGTAAAATATCTCCTAAAAGATTCTTTGTTTTCACCTCTTTATGATGCAGTTTTGACAGGCAGCGAAATCTTTGTGAAACAGAGCTTTGCTGCAGGAACTGGCTTAGCAGAGGTGAACTTGATGGTTAAAAATGCCCTGTAGCCTATCATGTATGATTTTTGTTTCTAGTTTGAGGAAAATAAGATATATCTGCATTCATTACCCATAAGTGTGTTCTTGAAACACTAAAGATTATTTTGAACTCTACAATTCTATTTTGAAATATTATTCATATATGTCAATAAATTTATTAAAATAATCAAAAATATTTTACTGAGTATAAGTAGAATTTTTTATTAATAATTATATTAATAATCTTATTTGTATACAATGACAGACACATGAGAGTACAGTAAGCATTTCTTCTAATTTGTTTTATTTTTATTTTTTATCTTTCTTTCTTTCTTTCTTATTTATTTATTTATTTATTTATTTATTTTTGTTGAAAACATTTCTGCTTTTTCCCCGCCTCCCATTTCCCTCCTCCTCCCCCCACTCCTCTCCCCCTACCCCCATTCCTCTCCCTCTCTCCCCACTCTCTAATTTGTTTTAAATAGACAAAAATGGAAGCATGAATTGTTGCAGAAATTTTATCAATTCAAGATGCTTTTTACAACAATATGATACTATTTACTTCCTTAACTATGTGAATGTTTTAGACATACATTAACTGATATAATAGGGTGGTATAGGAGGTCCTTCTGTCTATGTGGTGCTTTCATTGGTTAATAACGAAACTGCTTTGGGACTGTTGATAGGGAAGAACTTATGTAGTTGGGGAAAATTAAACAGAATTCTGGTAGGAAAAAGGCAGAGTCAGAGAGATGCCAAGGATCCGCTGCCAGGGTAAAATATGCTGCCAAAACTTAGCCGGTAAGCCACTGCCACGTGGCAATACACAGATTAATAGAAATGGGTTAAATTCATATGTAAGAGTTAGCCAATAACAAGTTAGACCTAATAGGTCAAGCAGTGTTTTAATTAATACAATTTCTGTGTGATTATTTCGGTTCTGGGTGGCCAGGATGAACAAGCAGGCCCTCCTGCAACAATAGGGTATAGTATTTCCTAAATATCCATTTTTATTCTATTAAGATGAGTAGTTTTTACAGAGGAATCTAAAATTCAAGAAAAAATGAAGAGTTTTGAAACCTGAAGACACTGTATTCGATGTAAACAAAACTTTTAATTTTCTTCTTATTAAATTTCACCATGAAATTCTTCTTATTAATTTTTTCACACTAGAACCAACTCAGGAAATCAGAAAAAAGTTGAATAATATGTAGCAGGAAATTCTACTGAGGATCAGGATGTTAACTATATTAAAAGGATTATTAAATATCATCAAAAGGCACATTACAGGCAATAGTTGGTGGGGAACTCATGAGTGATGAGCTGTGTGTGCTATGGTAACCAGGAGGACCACTAAGATGTGAGGAGGAATGGTTTGAAGAAGCACTCAGCAGCATAAAAGTCTGTCACAATGTGAAGAGGGTAAATTTTCAAGAACCATACACATCTCCAAACTTTATCACTTAAAAATGGTGCAATTTTATTATTCATTTTACTTCCAACAGCTATATGTTTCTTGCAGTAACAAATTAAACCAAATTCCTTGGTGAGTCGAATCTTTTGTTCACAGTTAATATAATAAGCATGGACATTTTGCTGGGGCAGCTCAGTCTGCTCATATCTCAATGCTGACACACCTCTCCTTTAGCTGTCAGAAGTTCCCTTTACAGAACCCCTCTGAATGCAGCAATGAGAGCTTTAAATTTAAATTAAATTTAGTGTTCACAGCAGGGATAAGCTACATAATGTTAATTTGTTTGGGTTTAAGTAGGTCATCCTTTTCTTAATTAAAGAGTTGAGTGTATTTCAGATGAAATCTCTATAAAATCATCAAGCTTGTTAAAAATTAAATTTATATAATTAAACATAGTTACTGTAGATAACTCATACCCATGAGTTAATTGATTTATTACTGATTATTTTAGACATTTGCAGCCTATATCCAGCCACATAAAATCTTAACTCTAATGACATAAAATTCTGTTAAAAAACAGAATCAGGTATTCACACAGATAAAGTTTTCTGCTATTTTGAGGGTCTTTAACTTCTAAGAAAATACTTGAATAATTTAACTACAAAAGCAGGATCTAGGAGATGACTCAACAAGCAAAAGGTTCTTTGCCCACAAACCTGAAGTCCTAAGATGGAGTTCCAGATGCTATGGTAGAAGGAAAGAATCAACTCCTAAAATGTTATCCTCAGACCTCCACATATGTACCTCCACATAATATATGCACACTTGTTATTACACAAGAACACTCATACACACATACACACACACACACACACAGTATTTGGTGCTCAGCTCAGGTCCTCAATTCATTTTTAATATCATTTAATGAGCGCTCTTTTCTTTTGTACATAGGAAAACATGTGAAACATTGGGAATAGTTTGATTTTTAATACTCAATAGAACAGTAAATGGCTTAAATTATGCAATTATATGCTAATATTGTCCCCAAATCATCTGAATGGGAGAGTTTACTCATATTTCCTAGTGTTTAAATACAATCTATATTTCAAAAACAAGGAACAAATGTAAAGCCAACATATAGTGATAAACATAATAAACCTTGTGACCATTCTCTGCAAGCAGAGTCTTTCTCATTAGTAACATTTCCTAATATCTGTATTGTATAACAATATAAAATAATGTGTTTTACAGAGAGAAGTATGCATTTTCTTTGTTAGTACAACTAGGAAATTATTGTGGGAGTAGCAGCCTGCGAATAGGATTTCATAGGCATGCTAGGTTTCTGTCTATCAGCCTTAACTTTTGTCTTTATTTTTAATTTTTTTTTACCTTGGGAAAATTGTCTTTAGGGTCACAGACTTTGCATTCTAGGAATGGACTTTTAACCATCTGCAAGTCAGTTTTAATCGAAGCTTTTTTAATTCATTAAAGGGTATCTCATCTAGATTTAAGTTATACAAATATAATATCAATATGAGACGACTCTGTAAAATTTTATGAATGAGTCTCAGATATATTATATGAAGACTAGTATTAGATACATTATTCATTGTAAAAATGAAATAATAATGAGCTGGAAGAAACATTTGCAACCCAGATGTGAAAAATTACTCCTGAAATGACTTCAATATGGCTTATGTTAGCCACTATATGAGACCCCCATAACATTACTCATAATATAGCTTCATTGATGGGAATGGATTAGAAATGCAAACTGAAAATTTCCTGCAGTCCGAGTCTGTGTAATAAATCTGAACATTAAGGTTATGTATATATTTTGAGACTCAATCCCGAACACACTATCTGTGTCATATTCAGTTCAATATTTAATCAAGTCAATAGTCATTAGAGATAGAAGCAATTATCATTAATCCTTTTTTACATACTAGGATCCCAAGAAAATGGAAGTAAATAGACGAAGAACATTATAATACAAAAAAATGTGAACTTTCCTCAGTACTCTACCAAAGCCAAAATACCATAGGATATACCTTCCAGAAAGTCTGCCAAGGCAAATATTTAACATCACATATCCATTGATTCTCCTTCAGTAATGGGATGATTGTCCAGTACAACCACCCAGTCAGATGGCCCAAGTCCATTTTTAAGAACTGCATTCATTACTCCATGCCCTCCCCCTTCTTACCCATTTTCCCTTCTGACTTTCACTACTATTGAGCACAGATATTTTTTCCAAACAGCACACATTCAACAACAAAAGTAATATATCATTCACTTTCTCCCATACCTTTAAATAAAGGAATCAAATAAAATGAGCTGTTGGGGTAGCAATTACCTATTAATTTGGTGGTCAGAAATGTCGCTAAGAACTCATATGTTGACACCACCATGTCAAGAACAAGTTTGTAAAAATAAAGAAAATGATACCTAAAGTCCCTAAAGACAAGTGACTGACATACTCCAGGAGAAACTAAATGTCAGTGTATCTAGATCAAAGTGAAAAATGAGAGATCATTAAAAACAGGTAAAGATGTAAACAAAAACTGGGCCTTATAGATTCTAAACTAAGTTCTTCCTCATGATCAGGACAGGTTCTTTTTAGTCTTAAGACTGAACGAGGAGCTGCAGGCTGGCACTGTACCACTAAGCTGCATCCTGAGCCCTCTTTTCACTGCATAGTGTGAGGCAGGGTCTCATGTAGCTTCCCAGGGCATCACAGAACTCACTCTATATTCCAGAATTTCTTTGAACATGCAATACCCCTGCCTCAGCTTCCCTAGTAGTTCTGATTAGAGGCATGAATCACTGGGTCTGGCTCTAAGCATGCATTTGTTTTACTGTCACAAAAGGAGCATAATAGAAATAGAGACCAGTTACAATCATTGAGAATGATGGATTGGCCTAGTGTCTTTTTAAAAATTTATTAATTTATTTATTCTGTGTTTTTTTTACATCATGTATCTTGATCCTATTTATTTGCCTACACCCATGCACACCCCAAAATAAAATAAAATTTAAGAGCAAAAACAAAAATAAATTGAGATAAGGGGAAACCTTAAAAATTGCAACATGGAAGCTGCAGTGTGACACAGTTAGTCACTCTGTAAACACCTTTGTTCATCTTTACTTGCAAGTGTTCATTGCAAAGAGTGATTGGTTTGGTTCAAGGCTTCTGGTTTCTACTACACTATGGATGTTGGTCCATTGCTGGGACTCATTCAGGTTATCCTGCTGATGTTTTTTGTTGTGAAGATCCTGCAACTTTTAGTCTGTAGGTCAAATCTTTTCACCTGTTCCAGCAGATTGCAAATGAGGTGGATGATGAGGCAGACCAAGCCATAACTTTGGGTCTGGGCCTATGGTGCTGTAGGGTTGGTCCCATACATGTGAAATGGGGACAGGTCTACCATGTTTACAACTTTAGGATTGGCTCACCCACACCTGTACTAACAGAGTTGGCCTTTCCACTTTTATGGCCACAGCGCAAGCTCTCCCACCTTCCCCAGATGTTGATGGAAAGGAGGATGATGGTAGCTCTCTCCTGTCCAATCTGCCACTAGACAGACGGGTAAGGGGAATAGCCCTCTCATGCTAACAACTTCATGGCTGGATCATCCACAACTGTGCTCACAGTGTTGGTTCTATTGTGCTGTCCTGGCAAGATGCACGGTCTGCTCTGCTGAGTGTTGCAACTGGTAGGGGTGGGGCTGGTGAAGGGTTTTTCACACTCACAACCACAGGGTCAACTCTTTCACCTGCCTCTGGTGTTTATGAGTTGGGATAGCATCTCCTTCCCAGACCCATGCTGCCACAAGACAGATGAGAGGTGAGGACATCTTTCCCATGCTTGGAGATTCAAGGCTGGTTCTCATATACTTGCCCTAACAGGGTTGGCTCTATTGTGCTGTAGTGGTATGGTACAAGGCCTTCTCTCCCAAATGTTGCAGTTAGTGGGGGTTAGAAAGAGCTCTCCTGATCTTACCACAAGATCAGCTCTATCACCTGCCTCAGACATTGATGGGTAGGTGTGGGTGTATTATTCCCATGTTACCACAAGACAGGTGAAAAATGTCTCTCTCATGCCCACAACCGTGGGACAACTCTACTATCAGGTTGACTCGATTTTGTTGCCCTGGTGAAGTGCAGGGCCTGTTCTTCCAAGTGTTTTTGTGGGGAGTAGAGATGGCTCTCCCACTCTTGTTATCTCAGGGTCATATCTCTCACCTGCCTTAAATGTTGGTGGTTTGGGGTGGGGCAAGGGCATCTCTTCTCAGGAAAAGTTGCAATCTGGAAGATGAGGGCTAGGGCTAAGTCTTTCACAATCACACTCACAGGGTTGGTTCATTTGTGCTCTCATCTTCAGGGTGATCTCTGCTGTGTTTCCAGACAAAATACAGGGCAAACTTTCCCGTCTGTTGTTGCTGGTCAAGTGGTCATCTCTCTCACCATCTCAACCCATTCCTTTTCTCTTTTATCTCTTCAGATATATCTTTGTCCACAGGACCTGAACCTTTCTGTCTCCCTCTCGCTTTTCCATAAACCACCATACCATACTTCTAATCACACTAATAGTGTCTCTCTGGCTACTGCTGCAAGTTACAAAGTGGACTTCCTTTCTTCTTGGAGCCTGGAGTGAATAGCCCCAGACCTGTGTGTAGGTCTCCTTGTCCCATTCAGGTCACTGTGGTGCTATGCTTCTTCATTGCAAAGATGGGCTCCTGGTTGGTACAATTGGCTGCATGGTGTGTAGTTGGGGTTTCTCTGGAGTTCAGTGGGGTGACTGTGGGTTAACCCCCTTGTCCATGTGTTGCAAGGAGTTGTTTGTTGATTTCTGGCCACCTGGCTAGCTTAGACCCAAAATAATCACACAGAAAGTATATTATTTAAAACACTGCTTGGTTTATTAGCTCTTTGATTCCCATCTTCCTCTTGAAGTAGATTGGTGCTGCCAGGAGCAGATGTGTCTCACTGTCATAAAATGTCTTAAGTTATTAGAATATTTAAGCCATATTCTGAAGGTCTCTGAAAGATCTGAAGAATACCTATTCAACTGAAATATATCTCTATCTATCTAAAAAACCTAACTAACATGACTACTTAAGTTTGACTATTATAGATGACTATCTCTTAACCTATATTTATTAATTATATATTACGTTTTTAAATAAATGACACAATCATAATACCTTAATCAAGAGCAGAAATATACATATAAAAAGATTAACTATAGATTTGCATCAATAAACCAAGATCCATACAAATGAAAATTATTCATTTCTATAGCATATCTTCTTTTAAATGTAAACAAACAATTATAAACAATTTTGGCAATGTGGGCATAGTTTCTCTGAACTCTTTTCTGCTGTTTATTGGGTGAAGTAATTAAAAAAAATTATTAATACTTTATGTATGTGAGTGCTCTGTATGTACACCTCCACACCAGGTCTTGAGCCACATGTGTTTGCTGGGAATTGAACTCAGGACCTTTGGAAGAGCAGCCAGTGCTCCTAATCTCTAAGCCATCTCTCCATCCCACAAAATAATTTTTAAAGGGTGTTCAAGGTGACCTTTAAGGGGATCTTATTCCATCAAACCACACCCATCTAGAAGCAATCCATAGGTTCTTATCCTCTGTGGAAACAAGAGAAGAACCTCTTTCCAAAGCAACATATCCTTAGACCCAAACTTGGAAGTCATGATACCTTTATAATATACTTGCTGGTTTAGCTTAGCAGTCCATTCAATGAAATGTCTCTCTGTACTTAGCTCATTCACAGTCAAAAAATTTAAAGATAACACAATAATATACATAATCCAGACTCTCTGTGAATTTTCCATTTTACATGGCTTGTTTTTACCCTATTACTTTTAATATTTATTTTATTATCTTTACTCTTTTAATCTATGACTGCCTGTACTCTTTCTCTTTAAAGACTTTACCCTTTTTTAAAAACCATTTACTTCTTTTCCAATTCTCCATACTTTTTTTTTCTCTTGCAAGCCTATGTACATTTATCTAACACTATGACTCATCTGGGTTTGTCTTTATTGCATATCGGTAATTCTTTATTGTCCAAAAGTGTTTTTTTTTAAATGCTAAGTGCTTCTTAAAACTTAAGCTACACCATTACTATGGAATATATGTTACTTTCTGCTTGCCTGCCCTGTCTAAAACTTAAGCTGTGACATTACTATGATATATATGGTACTTCCTGCTTGTCCCACACAGTCCAGCATGGTGGAGCTGCTGGTGCTTCTGAGAGCATCACACACAGCCCCATTCTCAGGCACACAGCCAGTAGACATTGCCATCAAGCAAGCCGCAGCATGCTTCTCACAAACCCCATCCAAATGTTCGGTTTCCTGAAAGAGTCAGAGTTCATTCTAACAATAAGGCTCATGGCCAGGCAGCTGCCATTTTGAAGCCACATGGTTGCTACTGCTGATTAAGTAAGATCTCTCTTAAAAGAGTCATAACATGCCACCTCAAGCAAAGTCCATTTGGGAAAAAATGTGGCTAAACTTTGTTTTTTAGTTTCTACAATTTCTTTTCAAACCTTCTCAGGTTTTACGTGGATTTAGTCCACCACGTTGGTGCTTCAGTTGTTGCAAGGAGCCATTTGTTGGTTCCTATTCACCTGGCTAGATTTGACCCAAAATAGTCACACAGAAACTATATTATTTAAAACACTGCTTGGCCTATTAGCTCTAACTTCTTATTGGCTAACTTACATCTTAATTTAACACATCTCTAGTAATCTGTGTTCACCACGGGGCAGTGGCTTACCAGCAAAGTTTCAGCATGTCTGACTCTGATGGTGGCTCCATGGCATCTCCCTCTGCCTTCCTTCTCCAAGAATTCAATATAGTTTTCTCTGCCTACCTAATTGATGCCCTATCAACAGGCCAAGGCAGTTTCTTTATTCATTAACCAATAAAAGCAACACATATATAGAAGGATCTCCCACAAAACTCATTGTTATCTGGATTCTGGTCACTTGGTGTGGGATGAGGGTTTCTCTTGAGTCCAGTGGAGGGCTGGGGATTAGAATTGCCTCAGGTCCATGGTTCTCTCTACTCCCTGGCCTGGTATCTTGACAGTGGAGATAAAAACAAATACAAAATGTAACAATCTACCTACGGGATATATCTGCTTTGTCTGTGTACTTGGATATCAGAAATAGGGATGAATAGCAGACAAGGAATGTTGGAGATTTAACTTAATCAAAGATCAACGCAATTCACTGAGACTTGGGAAAATTTTGAGGGATATTGTGTAACTGAAGGTTTCTCTCCCACCTGCCCATTCCCATATTACCATTCTGAGGCTTAATATTAATTACAAACAGTTTGATAAATGTCTCAGGTTTATTATTAACTAGCTCTTATGACTTAAATTAACCCATTTTCTGGTAACTGCTGGTGTATCCCAGACTCTACCTTTGTTTTCCCTTTATCTTTGCCTGGATTTCCTGACTACTTCTATTCTGATATGCACAGTGTACAAAAGGGCATCCCACGTTAATACTGGATAGAAAATATTTTGTTATAATAAGTTGGAAATGCATGTTATATTTAGCTAATGACAGATATCTGTTGTCTCATCCAATTGATTCAAGTTGTCTGCTATTTAATTATGTTCAAAAATACTCCAGCTCATATAATGTTGCACACCTATGTTCAAGTGGTGCTGACTTAGCTAGATATCAACATGTAGAAGAACGAAAATAAATCTATATCTATCACCATGCATAAAACTCAAGTCAAAATGGATCAAAGACCTCAACATAAAATCAACCACACTGAAACTCATTGAAAACAAAGTGGGAAGTATACTTGAATACATTGGCACAGGAGACCATTTACTAAATATAACCCTTGTAGCATAGACATTGAGAGAAACAATTAATAAATGGGACCTCTTAAAACTGAGAAGCTTCTGTAAAGGACATGGTCAACAAGACAAAATGACAGCCTACTGAATGGGAAAAGATCTTTACCATCCCCACATTGGACAGAGGGTTGATTTCCAAAATATGCATAGAACTCAAGAAATTGGTCATCAAAAAAAAAACAAATAATCCAATAAAAGGGGTATAGATCTAAACAGAGAACTCTCAACAGAAAAATCTAAAATGACTGAAAGATACTTAAGAAAATGATCAATATCCTTAGTCATCAGAGAAATGCAAATCAAAACAACTCTGAGATTCCATCTCATACCTGTAAGAATGGCCAAAATTAAAAGCACTGATGACAGCTTATTCTGTAGAGGATATGGGGTAAAGGAAACACTCCTCCATTGTTGGTGAGAGTGCATACTGGTACAGCCGTGTTGGAAATCTGTATGGCGATTTCTCAGAAAATTAGGAAACAACCATTTCCATATGCAGCAGTACCATTTTTGAGTATATAGCCAAAGAATTTCATACCACAAGGACATGTGCTCAACTATGCTCCTATAAGTACTATTTGTCATAATCAGAACCTGGGAACAACCTAAATGCTCCTCAACCGAAGAATTGATAAGGAAAATGTGGTACATTTACACAATGGTGTACTACACAGTGGAACACAATAATGACAACTTGAAATTTGTGGGTAAACTGATGGATCTAGAAAACATCGTATTGAGTGAGGTAACCAAGACCCAGAAAAACAAATACAATATGTATTCTACCAAAAGTGGCTTTTAAATATAACAACAGCATAACAATTCACAATCCCAGAGAACCTAGACGACAAAGAGAACCTGAGAGACATACAAGGATCTAATCTACATGGGAAGTTAAAAAAGACAAGATCTCTTGAGTAAATTGGGAGCATGGGGATTATGGGAAACAGTAAAAGGGGAGGAGAGAGGGAATGGAGAGGAGCAGAGGAAAATATATAGCTTAATAAAAACAATAAAGCAGGGAAAATGATAATTGCCATTGTCAGCAGATCAAAAGCATCTCAGTGGAGGGGGGTTTAAATATAAACTCAAAACAGACTCCTATAGTTACACTGAAGTTACAAGACCCCAGGATTTCTTGAGAAAGATGGTAAGGCATTTTTATAGTTATTTGTCTTTTTAGCATTTTCTGTACACATTGAATGTAACTAAATATATCATTTTCTACACATAAAGATTATACTTGTTTGACTGTCTAAATACTTATACTTACACCAGGGCTATGCTTTTGGGAAGAGGACAATGAGAGTTCTATCCCTTGACAGTTGTCACAGGACAGATGGCAACCACATATGCCACCTATATTAAATATGTCTACTTAACTAAAGTGTATACTCCCAGTTTTTCCACAATAGATGTTTTTTTACAGTTACAAATGCACATGAATTGTACATTTACAAGGAGAAAGGACTGTGCGTGATATATGGTAATTTTCATGTGTGTGTTCATGTAGTCCATGAAGGTCAGAGGATAATGTCAGGCATCTTCCTCTATAGCTCTCCACCCTATTTTTTTTAGATGATCCTTGTCATGGAACCTAGAGTTCACTGGTTCAAATAGACTGGTCATCTTGTGAGCAAGTGGGGTACTCCTGTGTCCATTAAACCCCCCTCAAACTGTGATTACAAGTACACACCATTATGCCTTGCTTAGACAGCAAGTACTTTAGAGACTGAGACATTTTATATCCCTGGACCCATTACTTTCTTAGATTGTCTTGTTATCATTTTTTGAATTATCAAAAGTAAATATGAATGACCATGGAATTACAAACCTATATCACCTTCTCCTTATTATATAAAGCAGTGATTCAAAGGTAAAAGGATACTAGATATTCTTATAAAATGCAAAATATTATGAAATATGCCTACAAATACATTTTGCATTCCCAGATATTAGAAAAACAGTGTAAATATCAGAAGCTTGACTTGTTCTATTTTCATGAAAGATTACTATTTTCAGAATTCTAAATCATGCTATTTTAATAAAGACACACGCTAAATGAATTCCCATGTAATGATAGAGGTTTGCCACCAAGATGATTTTGTAGTTGCTGTTGGTGTGCCATAAATCATCTTCCTATCCCATTTTAAGAGATGTCAAGGAACAATGTTTATCTTCTAACCACAAGGTAGACTCTGTGGCACCATTAATTACTACTTTCAGGTCTTTCATTCTGTGAGCGTTTTTATTTTTTACTTTTCAGAGTGAAGAAAATCTACAAATACTTGGTCCATTTTTCCTTTTAGTCCCCAAGTTGTAAGAATGTGCAACAAGAAAAAGTAGTTTATAAATTACTCTTCTAAAATAAGAAAAACAAATATAATGAAGATATAACCAAATTAAAAGGATTTAAGAGCCTAGAATGTTTTTAGTGAAAGTAAAGTAGAATCAATATATAAACAGAAGCAACACAGAGGGGGTATTCTAACACAGCAGGAAAGAAGTAATGCACACTCTCAGAATTTACTCTGGATACCAATGTCTACTGCCTAAATTGTGGAAAACAGAAATCAAGCAAAGTAAGTGAAAACAAGATAACTGTAAATGTTTATTAAAGTAGGCTCCAGTCTAAATGTTAAAGCTGTCCATAAACAACATGTTTTGAGAGTCAGAATTCACTTCAGATTCTACACTTAAATTTAAATTAATTCATCCTTTCATGCAGGGCAATTCCTCCAGATTGCTAGTGTTTTGTGATTGTGTAATTCCTACACGAAAGAGAGATTAATGTGTTCTGTCTTGGGTGAAATTTACTACCATAAACAAAGTATGTGTGGGAGTTTAAATGCAATTATATCCCATAATCTCATAGGGACTGGCAATATTAGGAGGCATGGCCTCCTAATTTTGGAGTGGGTATGGCCTTGCTGAGCTCAGGATACAGCTCAATGTCCCAGTTGACCTATTGCCTGCAAGAGGTTGGACTATCAGCTACCTCTCCAGTACCATTTCTGCATGCATGCTACCATGCTCTCCACCATGATGATAATAGACTGAACCTCTGAAAGTATAAGTAAGTCATCACAATTACATGTTTTCTTTATTAAGAATTGCCATGGCTTTATGGGAGCCTAGCCTGTTTGGATGCTCACCTTCCTGGACCTGGATAGAAGTGGGAGGACCTTGGACTTCCCGCAGGGCAGGGAATCTGGACTGCTCTTCATTCTCGAGAGGGAGGGGGAATGGAGTGGGGGGGAGGGGGAGAGGGGTAGGGGAGTGGGGGGAGGGGGCAATGTGTGGGAGGAGGGGGAGGGAAATGGGAAACGGGGAGGAAGCGGTAATTTTTCAAAAAATAAAAATAAATAAATTAAAAAAATCCAGGAATGCTACAATGAAGAATTGCCATGGGCATGGTGTCTCTTCACAGCAATATGAACCTTAACTAAGACAGTATGATTTGACCAGTTTATTCAAGAAAATGTCATCTTGCTGGGCGGTGGTGGCGCACGCCTTTAATCCCAGCACTTGGGAGGCAGAGGCAGGCGGATCTCTGTGAGTTCGAGACCAGCCTGGTCTACAAGAGCTAGCTCCAGGACAGGTTCCAAAACCACAAAAGAAAAAAAACTGTCATTTCATCAACAGTGTACGGGAAGAAATTGCAAATACTAAGATACTACTAAGATACTCTGTATGGAATTAATTTATCATAAGCCAATTTCATTAAACATCTAGGTTCTCATCATAATCAACTATTACTACTACTCTACTGTGTATGGTGGACAACATTGCTGACTGCACTCCATGGTTTCATTTGTGGTTCCGATGCCTCCTCTAAGGAGAGCATTCTCCTCTCTCCTGGTCTCTCACTCACCTATCCATCTGTAAAATGGTCTCACTGTGATACAGCGATGCAGAGTTTCCTGCATTGGCTTTTCCTTTCATGTTCCAGTCTCTCCAAATGTTTTTTCTTTGAAGACAATCCTGTTCTACCTGCTCTAATTTTATTTTATTTGAGAAACCTGCAAGGTTTCTGGCTCTCCTACCTTACATACCATGAACTGCTCTCAATTTTTCCATTAGCAGCGTTAGTTTCTGGATTTCTCCCAGGAACTCTGAAACCTCTTAAAAGAGATGGGGCTTCAGTGACAACATTCATAATTCATAAGTTCATAATTTCCCTGTGAACTAGGAATCCATGATAAATGTTGGGCATAGAACAGATGTGGAAGAAGGCAAAGATGAAGCTACGTGCAGTAAAAACCAGCAGCTTCAACACACACGTGAGATCTAAAACACTTAGACTACAGCAGCTTATATCTTAGGTGTGACTGAAGCACAGTGTGCATGTCTCAGCTGGAAAGAATCAAATAATATCTCAGAGCTATGCAGTTATTACTGAATGTACTTGACCCCTCCCGAGTGGGTTCCCTGAAAAATATGTGTGTTTTTCAGGAATCTGCACTGCGTAGTGTTGAATGTTCAGAATCCTTGTGATCATATCATCAGAACTTTCTGAAGAGACACTGTTTCAATGTGAGTGTCTTTCAATGTGAGCATTTAAAACTCAATACTTTTTAGCAGCATCCACAACATTATATTCTTAAAATATTCATAATATCATTTCTGTCAAGAGTACTCAGTATTTCAAGAAATTTTTAAAAATGTAGAAAATTGTCTAACTGATAATTAATTGCAAATCATTAATATTATAGAGTTAGTAGCAATAATCCTTTTTCACCATTGTACTTGAAAATTTTTAAAAAACTAGTATTTTATGCTATGCTTCACCAACTAAAACACTCGTTGGGAAGGATAAATGAAGAAAATATAGTCTAATCATTAATAGTAATATTCACAGTATAAATTATACTTTAAAATGATTTTGTTTCAAATAAAATCTTATAAGCATACTTAAAATTTACATCTCTTCAATTTATGTCTAAATTTCTAGTACTAAGGACTATGAATACTAAGAAGTTATAATTTCATAGAAAGAAAGTAATTATGGGAAACCATGATATCAAAAAGGTTCCACACTAGAGACCATTGCTTAAAATACTTTTTTTTTATAATTTATTTAACTTTATTTTATGTGGATTGGTGTGAAGGGTTAGTAAAATACTTTTTTATAGATTATTTTCTCACACAACATATCCTGATTATGATTTCCCCTTCTTCTTCTTCTCCTCCCAGTTGCTCTCTACCCTCCAGAGCCACCCCCTTTCAGTCTCTTATTAGAAATGGAAAGCCTTCTAAGAAAGAGATACCAACAAATGTGACAAAGAAAAATATAATAAGATGAAGCAAAAAATATATCAAAGTTGGATACTGCACCCAGCATAAGGAAGAGTCCCAAGAGCAGGCATAAGAGCCAGAGAACCGCTTGTTCTCAAAGTCATGAGTCCCATTGAAATCCTAAGCTAATAACTATAACATATACACAGAACACATGATTCAGACTTCTGTAAGCCCTATGCTTCCCACTTTAGACTCTGTTAGCTCTTAAGTGTCTTGTTTAGCTGATTCAAAGCCCATTGGTCTCCTGGTGGCCTCCATCCAATCTGCCTCTTACAATCTTTCCTCCTCCTCTACCCAGTGATTCTTTGAGCTCCGAGAGGAAGTATTTTGATACTGACTTCCCACTTACACTCTCTTTGGTTAATATCTGGCTGTGAGTATCTGTATCTGTTCTCTCTGCTGATGACTGGTTAAGGCACTTAGCTATGAGCATAGCAGAATGCTATTAAAAGTCATTTTATTGATACTTTTTATCCCATTTCACTACATTCCAGGATGATAGAAGAGAAAGGGGGAATAACCCGGAATGCAGTGAAATGGGATAAAAAGATATTAAGTTAAGCTCTATAATCCACCTGGATTGAACTTTACATAGAATGATAAGTATGTAACTATTTGCATTCTTGTATATGCAGGCATCCAATTTGACCAGCATCATGTGTTGAAAATGCTGTCTTTGTTTCCAATGTGTATTCCTGGTTTGTGTATTAAAAAAAAATCAAGTGTTCATAGGTGTTTAAATTTATTTCTGGGTTCAATTCCATTCCACTAAATAAAGTGTCTGTTTTCAATACCATGTAGTTTTTATTGCTATTGTTCTGTAGTACACCTTAAAATCTGGAAGATTATTTTTTATTGTTCAATAATGTTTTATCTATTTGTTTGTTTTCCATATGAAGTTGAGAACTACCCTTTTAAAGGTCTGTAAAGAGTTGTTTTGGAATATTGTTAGGGACTGAGCTAAACTTGTAGATTGCTTTTTGTACGATGGCCATTTTTACTAAGTTAATTCTATGGATCCATGACCCTAGAGATTTTTCAATATTCTGACATTTTCTTCAATTTTTTTCAAAGACATGGAGTTTTTAATAATAGAAGTATTTCACTTTGCTGGTTAGAGTTGCATCAAGACATTTTTTATTAATTGCAGCAATTGTGAATGGTGGCTTTCCTTCATTTCTTTCTTAGTCTATTTGTTTTTTGAGTATAGGAGAACTATCTTCTTTGAGGTTAATTTTGTATGCAGTTACTTTGCTGGAAGTATTTCAGCTGTATAAGTTCTCTGGTAAATGTTATCGGGCTGCTTGTGTATAAACTATCATGTCATCTTCAGATAAAGACGATTTGACTTCTTTCTTTACAGCGTATCTCCCTGATCTCCTCCAGTTCTCCTATTGCTCTTGCTAGATCTTCAAGTACTATATTGAATAAATATGGATAGAGTGGACACATTTGTCTTGTTTCTGATTTTAGGGGAAATGTCTTGAGTTTCTATCCATTTGATTTGATGTTACCTGTAGGTTTTCTGTACATTGCCTTTATAGTATTTCACTGTGACCATCACCACCCTAATCTATCCAGGACTTTAATTATGAAGGTGTGTTGGATTGTGTCAAAGGAATTTTCTGCATCTAATGAGGTAATCACCATGTTTTTTTTCTTTCAGTTTATTTTTATAAGGTAGATTATGTTACTGATTTTTGAATACTGAATCGTCTTGAATATATACTGCATCTCTTGAATAAAACTTAATTGATCATTTTGAATGAACCTAATTGAACCTTTGTGAAGTGTTCTTGGCTTAAGTTTGCCTGTATTTTATTGAGCATTTTTGCATCTATGACCATAAAGTAAATTGCTCTACCATTCTCTTTCTTTGCTGGGTCTTCATTCAATTTGGGTGTCAGGGAACGGCGACCTCATAGAATGATTTGGCAATATTCCTTCTGTTTCTATGTTGTGGAAAAATTTGAGGAGAATTAACATTAGCTCTTTTTGGGCTAATACAATCTGGCTCTGGGATTTTTTTTGGGGGGGTAGAATATATTTAATAACTGTTTCTATTTTTCTGGTAGTTATAATAAATAGACTTTAAGTTATTTAAATTGCTTTTGTAATCTTGATTTAACTTTAGCAAGTGGTTTCTATAGAAAAAAATTATCATTTTCTTTTAAATATTTCAACTTGATGGAATACAGGTTTTTAAAGAATGTCCTTATCATTCTCTTGATTTCTTTGGTGTCTGTTGTTATGTCCCTATTTTTATTTCTAATTGTATTAATCTAATTGCCTTTTAGTTAGCTTGGATAAGGGTTTACACATATTATTAATTTTCTCATAAATCTAACACTTTATTTTATTGGTTCTTCATATTGTTCTCGTTCTGTTTTATAAGTTTGAGCTATCAGTTTGATTATTTTTTGCTGTCTACATCACTTGGGTCTGATTACTTGTTTCTGTTCTAGTGATTTTTAAGTGTGCTGATATGTTGATAGTACAAAATATCTCTATTTTAGTTTAATGTAGGCCCTTAGTACAATAAATTTTCTCTTAGCACCACTTTCATTTTTCCCCATAAGTTTGTGTGTGCTGTATATTCATTTTCACTGGATTCTAGGAAGTCTTTAATTTCTTTTTGACACAGTATTCATTCAGTTGAGAGTTGTTTTGTTTCCAAGGGTTTGTAGGCTTTCTGTTTATTTCTGTTGTTTGAGATACTTATCTTTAATCTGTAGTTGTGTGGTAGGAGGCAGGAAGTGTTTTTATTTATTTTCTTTTATTTGTGGAGACTCACTTTGTGAGAGAGTATGTGGTCAATTTTGGAGAAAGTTTCATTAAATATAGAGAAAAAGTATATCCTTCTGTGTTTGAGTAAAATGTTCTATAAATATGTTGGGCACTTTTTTTTCAATGTCTGTTAGCTCTGGGAGAGAAGAGGTCTGCTGGAAGCCTACCTGGTTTGCTGGCAGGCATGGATGAGGAGAGGGTGGCCTCGTGGAGTTTGGGGCTGGGGCAAAGGGACCATATGTGGTAAGGTTAGGCTGGGATGCTCTGTGGGATCCACAGCAAATTTGTACATGGGGGAAAGAAAGCAGCAGCTGGTGTTCTGTTGCAACTATAGAGATAAGACTAGGATATTGGATTTGGAGGAAAGAAAGAATGATGAGGTTCTTCAGTTAGCTCACCTGTTTCCCTTTTGTGTTTAACTGGTGTCTTCCCAGTGAATATTTAAAACATTATAAAGGAATATGCTGCACTCAGTTGAAGCTTACATATTAATATGTATGCAAGAAATGCATTTTAATTGCTGTAGATAGTTTTATTGTCTTCTGTCAGTGACTTGTTGTTATGCCAGAACATTTCCTGCAGCATTAAATATTTGTTGTCGCACTACTATTTAATAATTTTATTTTTTAAGCCTTTGTCTGGAGGAATCTATTCAGTTTCTAGAACCTCAGGTGAGAAGAAATCTCTGTATTCACTTGTCCAAAATATCCTAATGGTTGACATCATACTGTGTGTCATCTCACTACCTTCACACACAAGGCATAACTCTGTTAGAATGCAAGCATGGGAGAGAACAAAAATCTTTTGTCTCTTAACTCTCTGTAAGCAAAACCAGTTACTTTTAGCGAGTTCAAACAATTATTATCACCATCATAACACTAAATGTCTCACATTCTCTAGAAAAAAAGGCTTTCATCTGACTGTGCATATTTCATATTTCATGTTAATAGTCTTTTTATTTCTTTGTAACAGAGTGTTTAAAAGCTCAAACCACTCTAATGAGAGTGTGACAGACACATGCTTACATGACAAGCATATCCTGACAGCTGCAGAGGGTGGGAAATCCAAGTTCACCCTGATGGCAGCTCAACTCTCACAAGACAGACACTGTCTTGTAGCTTCACATCATAATAAATTGGGAAGTGTGAGTAGAAGAGAAGGAACTATTTTTATGACAGCTCCATATCCATTACATGGTTATATCCCAAAGGACTCAACTCTACATGCTGCCACTCTGGAGATCTTGATACATATTCAGTCTGCAATAGTAGAATCAGAGAAACACAGCTTGGCTCTCCAAGCTGGTCTCAGGGCTCCAAAGAAGCAGGAGCAATCAGGTTATTGTAAGACTGATTTTACCTGATGAGGGCCTAAGATCTTAGTAAACTCCAGTTCATGTGGCCTCTATTTTCTTAAGTGACTCCTCCAAACTTATATATGATTCAGAAATATAGACTTTATTTTGTTGCACTTTGCTTCAGGTATTTTTGTTTTCCACTCTATACACTTTGTGTATAATCTCTATAATTTTATGGATAATTTTGGATGTGCAGGTCATGTGAGAACATGTAGAGGACACAGGTCAACCTCAGCTGTGTTCCTCTATGGCGTTCCCCCTTGTTTATGGAGACACAGTCTCTCAGTGGATCTGGAATTCTCCACTTCAGCTGGAATGGATGGGACTGAGCCTTGTGATCTTCTTGTTTCTTCTCCACAGCATTAAAATTACAGATACACACTGTCACCCCATTTTTTTGTGGTGTCTGTGATATGAACTCAGGTCTTTAGGCCTTTGACAACAACATTTGCTCAGCAAGCCGCTGCCGTGTCTAGTTCCTTTCTTACTGAACAGAAGTTTCATCTTCACATGCATACTCTTCCTTAAAATGTCTAGTTTTTATGATCAAGATCTCTTATCAATTCCAAAACATCTTGAAATCTTCCATAACTGAAAATCTGTCTCAATAAATGTCATTGCTATAAAAGTGTACATGAAGTAATGACATTGTTGGGACCCATATTTAAAACTCATGTCTTGGTTTGTGGTGTGTATTTCAGTTCTTTTAATTCCTGCGCATTACCCATTACCGAATACAAGCAAATTATTTGAGCATTCAATCAGTTTCTATGCTTAACTATATGTTTCTTGTTTGAATGTCTTGTTGGTTTATCTTAGATAACAATGTGTAATCTTGGATGGAAGTTAAATTTTTTGAGGTCACATAATGAGCGGGTGCTATCAGATGATCTGTAACATTATTAAATGTCTCATTAAAGCCTCTTCACATTTGAGACCTCTTAGAACTATTAGAAAACAGAGTGGACCCCAAGCTTCCATTCTTGGCTGATTTCTAATTCTGATTTTTCTTTATTAACTTTCATAAAAGTACCAAGATTAAGCACTACACTATCATTGCGAGTTAAAGTGTATCAAAGTGAGTAGGTACGGAAGAATGGAAAACAGTATTGGTCACTTTGAAAAAAGGTTAAATCTTTTAATGATGCTTAATTTAATTTGACATTAAAATACGATAATATTCCATCATGGTTTCAATAAGGCCCTGTCAACCTGTAAATTGGCTGTTGGAGAGCTGACTCAGTTGTTTTATTTATTTATTTATTAAAGATTTCTGCCTCCTCCCTGCCACCCTCCCATTTCCCCCCCCCTCCCGATCTAGTCCCCCTCCCTCGTCAGCCCAAAGAGCAATCGGGGTTCCCTGCCTCATGGGAAGTCCAAGCACCACCCACCTCCATCCAGGTCTAGTAAGGTGAGCATCCAAACTGCCTAGGTTCCCACAAAGCCAATACGTGCAGTAGGATCAGAAAACCATAGCCATTGTTCTTGAGTTCTCAGTAGTCCTCATTGTCTGCTATGTTCAGCGAGTCTGGTTTTATCCCATGCTTTTTCAGACCCAGACCAGCTGGCCTTGGTGAGTTCCCGATAGAACATCCCCATTGTCTCAGTGTGTGGGTGCACCCCTCGTGGTCCTGAGTTCCTTGCTCGTGCTCTCTCTCCTTCTGCTCCTGATTTGGACGTTGAGATTTCAGTCCGGTGCTCCAATGTGGGCCTCTGTCTCTGTCTCCTTTCATCGCCTGATGAAGGTTAATATTCAGGAGGATGCCTATATGTTTTTCTTTGGGTTCACCTTCTTATTTAGCTTCTCTAGGATCACTAATTATAGGCTCAATGTCCTTTATTTATGGCTAGAAATCAAATATGAGTGAGTACATCCCATGTTCCTCTTTTTGGGGTCTGGCTTACCTCAGGATAGTGTTTTCTATTTCCATCAATTTGCAAGCAAAATTTGAGAAGTCCTTGTTTTTTACTGCTGAGTAGTACTCTAATATGTATATATTCCATACTTTCTTCATCCATTCTTCCATTGAAGGGCATCTAGGTTTTTTCCAGGTTCTGGCTATTACAAACAATGCTGCTATGAACATAGTTAAGCATATACTTTTGTTGTATGATAGGGCACCCAAGAGTGGTATTGCTGGGTCCAGAGGTGGGTTGATCCCGAATTTCCTGAGAAACCGCCACACTGCTTTCCAAAGTGGTTGCACAAGTTTGCATTTCCACCAGCAATGGAGGAGTGTGCCCCTTTCTCCACAACCTTTCCAGCAAAGGTTATCATTGGTGTTTTTTATTTTAGCCATTCTGACAGGTGTAAGATGGTATCTTAAAGTTGTCTTGATTTGCATTTCCCTGATCGCCAAGGAAGTTGAGCATGACCTTAGGTGTCTTTTGGTCATTTGAACTTCTTCTGTTGAGAATTCTCTGTTCAGCTCAGTGCCCCATTTTATAATTGGGTTGATTAGCCTTTTACAGTCTAGTTTCTTGAGTTCTTTATATATTTTGGAGATCCATCAAAATTCTTCAGAGATCTGGAGAAGACAATAATCAACTTTATATGGAAAAACAAAAAACCCAGGATAGCCAAAACAATCTTATACAATAAAGGATCGTCTGTAGGCATTATCATCCCTGACTTCATACTCTATTACAGAGCTACAGTATTGAAAACAGCTTGGTATTACCAATGGAATCGAATAGAAGACCTGGACTTTAACCCACAAACCTATGAACACCTGATTTTCGATAAAGGAGCTGAAAGTATACAATGGAAAAAAGAGAGCATCTTCAACAAATTATGCTGGCAAAACTGGATGTCAATCTGTAGAAGAATGAAAATAGATCCATATCTATCACCATGCACAAAACTCAAGTCCAAATGGATTAAAGACCTCAATATCAGTCCGAACACATGGAACCTGATAGAAGAGAAAGTGGGAAGTACTCTGCAACACATGGGCACGTATAACCTCAGCAGCACAGACATTAAGGCCTCATTGAATAAATGGGACCTCCTGAGACTGAGAAGCTTCTGTAAAGCAAAGGACACTGTCACTAAGACACAAAGGCAACCCACTGACTGGGAGAAGATCTTCACCAACCCCACAACTGACAAAGGTCTGATCTCCAAAATGTATAAAGAACTAAAGAACTGACTCAGTTATTAAGAGCACTGGCTGCTCTTACCGAAGACTAGTGTTTAATACTCAATCACCACATGGTGGTAACTCCAGTTCCAGAGGATATGATCCCCTCTTCTGTTTATTGTGAGCACTGGACACACATTGTGCAAATACATACAGGAAAAACATACAATAAAATAAATCTCTTTGCAATTTTCTTAAAATATATAGGTACATACAAAGGGGCACTGAGCTGGCCCTTGTAGTCGGGAAAAGCTGATGATACCACTGACCAACTTTCCAATGGTTAAAATGAATGACAAGGGGTTCTGAAAGAGGTGCCAGTAACAGACAGGCTAAGCAGCCACATAAACAAAAGTCAAGAGTGTTCATGATGGAAGACTCTCCTTTTGTTTTCTTCTATCCAAGAAAGTAAAAAATTCATAGCTGGGATTTCTGGTTCAAGATACATAATAAAGTTGATGCTTTGTCATTTCCATGCCTCAAGTAGAAATGAGAAAATATTAAAAATGAATGACTTTTCCTGAATGAGCAAAGCACGAGGTCAAATCACAGACCATCACACTCAGGGCAGGAGAATCAGAGAACCAGCACTAAGTGCTGCTCTTTTAACAGGAGTCTCTGGGGAACAATGCAAACAGGAATTACTGGATAATGCGCTGATCCCAGCTGAGACTGATGAGACTGATAAGTTTCTGGGACCACAGTCATATTAATGAACTCCTAGTTACATGTTTTACCAGCTATTCTGTTATATTCTCAAATTAAGATATATATATATATATATATATATATATATATATATATATATATAATCTTTTGAAGATTTAATGAGGAAAGAAAGACAGACATCAGTCTTTGTTACCCATGCTCACAATGTCACAATGGTGATATGGTGAAGATAGCCCCCTCCACATCAAAAGGACTCTACCATAATTATCAGTAAAAGTTGGAAACAAAGGGAAAAGAGCTTCAAGACTCAATCTAGTTGATAGAATTCTCTAGAAGCAAATTTGAAAGAGACAAACAGGATAATGGGAGATAAAAATGTGAAGGCCAAGAAGTAAATCTAAACTTCAAGAGTCCAACTTACAGCAACTGCTAGACATAGTATGACTGCTAGCATTTTTACACCAATCTGTGAGCTGCTGTGACTGACCCTCTGGATGATCTATTGCTCCTAACACAAAATATTATTTACACAAATCAACATACAGAGAATATGAAGGAGGGAGAGGAAGAGATTTAAGAACAAGCACATAAGGAGTAGAGGGTGAGAAAGAAGGAAAGATGTAAGAGGAGGCAAAGGAGGAAGAGACCAAAGGGAGACACAGAAGAACAATGAGAAGGTGGAGGGAGGAGAAGATGAGGTGGAGAGAAGGGAGAAGGGAGAAAGAAGGAAGAGAAGAAGGGAGGTAAGCAATAAAACTAAGGAAAGACTGTGCGTCAGGTGTGCTTTTCAGAGATAACTATCCAGTAAATTGCTTTTTATTCAAGGGCTTAAATGATAAGAATTTTTATTTACAGAAGAAAAATGAGATAGAGATTTATTGCACAAACTGCCTAGACTTGGAATCTCTAAACTGAAGTAAAGACTTGAGCCTGGTCAGCCTGTTACCCTAACTTCTGTTGTAAATAAAGTACCATGTTATACCTGCCAATTCCAGCTCTCACTATAAATTTTATTTGATAATCATGGCAATGCTTCAGAGTATAAAACACTTAGAATGCACAGAATTTCTAGACTATATTCTGTGTGGAAATTCCTGTCTGGTTAGAGGGGAAATGCATGCAAAATGATCACCAGGAAAAAGGGAATGTTTCACAAAGAACAGGTTCAGCTAGCAGGCTCCATAATTTTGAAACTTCTTTATCTGCTTTTGCTTGAATAATAAAATGAAACAAATAATCTGTGCATTTTAAAGAAATGTATTGGAGTACTTAATAGATTTAATTCATATTTTCAAATCAACGAAAATGCATAGGAACATTAATAGAAAAATTCATATATTTTGCCACAAAGAGACACCAACAGTGATTATTTCCCTATGAATAAAACATTTTTCTAGAGGAAGAATTCTAAACAGTTTCCATTTTTAAAATTAGATCAAATGTGAAGTACAATGCATATACCAAATTTTTGAGGCTACAGTTTTATACCCTGTTTATATTCACTAACTTATACAAAAAAATCATCTGAACCTGATATGTCACAGAAGACAGTATGTGAAAGTCTGAGGACAAGAAGGTCAGGAAATATCAAAATAAAAGGGAACCTGATGATTCAAACGGTTAGAATGACTATGGCAGTGAACAAGCAACATTTATTCCCATTTATTAGGAACAACTCCAGGATAGATGTCTTCAAAGTTTTCCAAAAAAATCCCCCAAATATTCTGATGGAGGAGGGTCATCTTTCTATCTGTTGTTTCATTGGTTAAGTAATAAAGAAAACTGCTTGGCCCTAATAGGACATAAAATTAGGTAGGTGGAGTAAACAGAACAGAATGCTGGGAGAAAGAAGCTGAGTCAGTGAGTCGCCATGATTCTCCTACTCCAGACAGACGCAGGTTAAGATCTTCCCTGGTAAGCCAACTCGTGGGCTACACAGATTATTAGAAATGGGTTAGATTAATATGTAAGAGCTAGCCAATAAGAGGCTAGAGCTAATGGGCCAAACAGTGTTTAAAAGAATACAGTTTCCGTGTAATTATTTCGGGCATAAGCTAGCCATGCGAGCGGCCGAGTGCCGGGGACGCAGCCTCGCCGCTCCTACTACAACAATATTCGTCATTTGAAGTTCAGCACACTGCTGAGTCCACTAGAAGCTTTGCTTCAGGTGTGAGGGTGTATCTCCCACGTGACTGGCACTTGATGTTGAATTCACTCTGGTATTCCAGTGCTCTGGGATTCTTAACATAAGGTTATTTTGTTGTTGTTGATTCTTTATTTCAAATGGCCTGGTATTTGCATGCAATATTCAGTACGTTGGACCACTGCAGACTAAGGATGGAAATACAGAAGACCCTCCCAGATGATATACTCTAGGATCCTCACATACATGCTTGGAAAGTTATTATGTAAAACACAATCATAAGTGAATTATCTCCCACAGCTACTGGCTGTTTTCCATTTGAACATATCTATCTTTCATGTTGTCTGTGTTCCAAGAAGACAGGGCCAAAAGCCAGGGAAAACAAAACAAAAAAACAAACAAACAAAAAAGCCCTGGAGAGAGGACCATATCAAACACACTGCTTCATGATTTTTTTTTGTCATGTGTAATGTGATGGGGTGTGTCTTCTTAGCTTCCCAGATAAAATCTCTGAGATTTAAAGTCTGTGGGGCAGAAAGTCTGTACAGAAAACAGCTTACCTTCATGATCTTAAAAACTAGTGACATTTTCCTATCTTCTCCCTGTAGCTAAAAATATAATCTGTACTTAAATAATAGCATAATCTCAAAAGTGGATTCACTAATAGCACATTAGATATAGTAATACTTCTCAAAAACTGCTTACACCCACCTTTCTTCATTCCTTCAGAAGACACACCATTAAATGACTGGCTTACTGCACAGATAACAAAGTAAATGCAATGCAGTGTTGTTTAATTGAGGTATGTTGGTAGTGTGTCGTGGTGTAGATATCTGACTATTTTGATATTACTAGCTTTGGTCTACTCTATGCTCTGCTTTTTCAATTTTATTCAAACATTTATCTAATGCTCACAATTTGCTAATGGGTTCTACATAGTTTTCTAGGAATTTCTTAAAGATTTGTATATACTAAAGCACATAATTCCTCAGCTTCTCTAGTTTTTGAGAATACATTTTTATTGCCTTAAATTTTGCTTAAATAGTGCCTTAAATATTTCAGGTTTCATTTTGATTTATTTTATTTTGACACAATGATACAAGCATTAGAGGTGGCTGTTGTCAATCCTCCCCAATACTGACCTCTTCTATATCATCATTGTTGAGCTTCCCAGGATCCTGCCATGGCTTCACAGATTCTACAGTATCATAATCATGGCTCAGTTTGTCAAGACAGAAAATGAAGACAGAATAAGAACACCATAGTGGGCATAGCACATGAGACATGAGTGTTCTACAAAGCAAGTTTTATAGAAGACCTACTTTTCCTCTTTTTCTCCATGTAATCATGTATAGATCTTTCTGAGAGATAGAGAAAGACAAAGACAAAGAGAAACAAAGAGAAAGAGAAAAAGGAGATCCTCACAAAAGGAACAAGATAGACCCAAGCTATTCTCATAAATGTGAAATCCATTTATTGTCTTTGAGGTCTTCTCCTTTTTGTCTGTGGGTTTGTGTTCCATGTTGAGATTCCATGATCATAAAGCAACCTATCATGACATTTTTGTGGAACCTCTACAATGATTTTAATATCTGTGCATTATAAAATATTAGTCAATAAAATTTTTATTATGAACATAAATATGTGTGACTTCATAATAAATAATTCTAGAAACATCACCCACATCTACCTGCTGTTCTTTGTGCCCCCATCCACTGTCATTATTTTTGTAGGAGTCACACCCACCATACCTCTCTCCTCCTTGGATAAAAGAATCCAGGATGCTTAGCAGCTTCTTTGGATTTCAGAATTTTGAATATGCTGCTTAAATGAGTGGTGAAGACATAATTAAATACAAGGAAGTATTCCAGAAAAATTTTAATGTGAAAGCATATTTGTGGAATATGCCAATAAATTTACAAAAGGAGAAGAAATGTCTGATCAGAAACCGATTTGCTACAGCGCTCATACTTTTCTTTATCAATTCCAAACTAATCACACAGTGTAATTTATCTGATTGCTCAAAAAGGCCAATATAACAGTAACTCTCGTTTCTGTTTTGCATATCAAGGAAAAGAATATTCAAGATCTATTTTGCCATAAGAGACTAAATATATTAACATGGCATCAGTGATAGACTCATGGTCAATATAGAAAAATTTATTCTCAGCAAATAATTATTAAAACCCTATTGTAGCCACACATTTCCCAGGGTCTTATGGCCTGCCATGGCTAAGTATACACTGAGTATGGGTGTTCATAATTAAACAGAGGATAATCAAGGAATTCTGGTTTAGAGAAGGTATATTGCAAACAAACACACTGAGTAGGGGAATAGAGTTAAAAATTCTTGCTGTATTCTACAAGGCATCTGAGAAAGCATTAAAAAGTACTTTAGTAGACATGAAGTTCAATGACATTCCAGGATAAAGGAACAGCTTCAGCAAGGATGGAGAGGGTGAGATGACAAAGGAGAGTTGTGTGTCTTTGAGGCTAAAGGTCTCATTATAGAAGGAATGGCTGGAGGAATCAGAAAGGTGGAGGAAGTGCCAAGGCTGAAGTTTGAGAAGTGCTTTGGTTATTTTTGAAATCCCAGATGAGATAACACAGGGAAGGTATTTTGCTTCCTTAAAGGGTGTTTCATTGTTTCAGATATTTGTTATCGAATGCAACTTCCCAAACGCAGAACATCATGAGGAGTAACTGGACAAGAATCTCCATACTGCTCCAAATCTGAATTGTTCAGTGAAAAACTCTAAGAAGTTATTCATGACAGAATCCTTCAGAATATGGCAAGATATTATCAATTTCGGTGAGATAATGCTCTCTCAGTTTAAACAATAAATAAATAAATAAATCACTCAATCTAAGAAAATTAAGTGTCAGCATTAGATGCCTAGTAAATATTGGTGGAGAACTAAACAGCATAAAGTATCCAGAGCACACACCTCTTACACAATGAACGGTGCTTTTCTCATGCTCCAAACACTGTCTCAGAATGACCCTGATTGGGCTTAGGAGCAGTTGATAAAAAATACAAATGAAAAATTTGACTAATAATTATATAATTCTTGATTTTCTCTGTGTTCTTCATTTCTTCTTCAATACTTTATATTGTACCAATTTCATTTCTTAATGAACAGCTTCAATAAATGCGTAAATTATTCCCATTCGTAGTCTTGTCTCTCTCCTGAAAACAATCACCCAGAATACTGCTCCTAGGTATGAGGCAGATCCTACTACTATTCATAGGTCAATTTTCTATTACTGTAACAAAATACTCAGGGTAGTCCACTTAAAAAGTCTAAAGGTTCATGCTGTCTTACAGCTTTATATGTTTCAATTGCTAGCTTATTGTTTCAATAGCTTTTGCTCCTCTGGTGAAATAGTTCATCTTAGAAGCTAGGAAGCAAAGAACATGGAAGGCACAGAGTCTGGGCCCCACCATGCCAGAGATGATCAAATGATGTAACACTGCACAGGTTATGCACCACCTCTTAGTTTCCAGAACCTAGTAGCCTCTCCACTGTGAGTAAGAAGTACATATGGATATTTGTAAGGTATTTCACATTCAAACTAGAACAACAAAATGCTTAAAAGCATTTCAGCTTGTCTCTCTGCTGAAAGATTTTTCTACTACCATATAGTCTTCTTCTTTAATGTGTGGTACATGATTTGGCTCAATATTTACATTTCAGAGGGATAGAACCTGCAATTCTCCAAACGGAATAACCTTGTTCCTATTTCAAAGACATACAACGTTTAACCTGTTTCGTAGTCTTTTTCTTTGTGAACAATTTCAAAGCCTGTCTAACATAATCAGGCTACACATTCTCAATGTTTTTACTAAAACTTCCCATTAAATCCATTCAAAGCTTTGAAATCTAATTTATCTCACCTATATATGTATATATTTGTTTGTCTTACATTGTAATAAAACTGCAGGAAGGCAAGATAACTGACTCTTTTTGCATGCACATAAACCTGTGCCAACTGATCAAGTAAATAAAGATGGTGTCACAGACAAATATTCTGCAAAGCCTAAGAAAGTTTATGACTGACATGAAAATTGCTTCATCCGCTCACAGTAGTAAATGCTCAGAAAACAAGTGTGAGAAGTATTACAGGAATTTTCTTAAGTTGACTTGATGTTCTGCTGCACACTGTAAATGTGCCAGTGCCATTTGTTATTTCTTGCTGATGTTATATATTTTTGCTACTGAAGTCCATTACAGAGAGTCCATGGAAATACCTACAGCTTGAAGTGCTTTTTTTTATGTTCTCAACGGAAGGAGCTGACAGTTTAAAGAGGACTTAGAATAACTTCTTCTGGATGGCTTTCTTTTTACTATTATCACTGAAACACTTTTCCACTAATAAATTCCTTAACTTGTCTTTCAGGAAGTGTAGAAATCAGAGGTTATTTTTTTAATAACATGAATTCAGTTGTTGATTTCTGACATCTTCTATAGGTTTGCTTCAGGTTTCACAATTATAGATTAAATAATAAAATTTCAGATGTTGTAATGAGGACAGTAATTTATCAGGAAATTGAAAGCTCTTTGTTAACACATCTTGTCTTTATCTGTTAAAAAATGTTAATAACTTCTTTTGCTTTTAGGGAACATCTGTTTGGAAGCTCAGTGGTATCAGAGCTACCCCACTCTAAACCCCTCAGAGTCACCCTGAACTTAGGACAGTCTTTCAGTTCAGTGATGTTTGCATAAATTACTGAAATTGAGATAGATGGATTTTTGCACTTGGCTTTTGATCTATAGTAACCGTTAACTGTCCCATCTATAATAAGGAGTATGCTCACATTCATTTTCTGCCCCAATCTGTAATTACCATGCTTACATTAACATTGTAATGCTAATTGTGTTGATTGGTGGAAGAAAACAATATGCCACAAAGCTAATAAACGTAGATTAAGTTTCCAGATTAATACGGGGAGGAGGACCTGTAAACTGTACACAATATATGTATCAACAGGATCACAAAGTAGGAAATTGCACTGCTCTTGGTCTCTGTGGTCAGTGGAAAATTACAGCACTGTGGAAATATCTATAGAGCAGCCAGGCTGTCTTTGGCTCTATGAAAGGCACAGTCTGACTATCAAGTGAGATGGCACCAAGGGGCTCTCAGTTGAGACAGTTAGTTTATTAACATAATAAATGGCAATGTATTTAGAAAATTTTAAAACCATTGTTTTATTATTTGTATTTTGATTCTTCTAAATATGAATTAAGTTATGAAGTGTGATGCAACACACATACAAACACACACCCCCCAACCCTCCTCCCCACATAAACATACAGAAACATGTTGTCTTACAGAATGTAAAGTACTAGGCTATCCATGTAGATTCACAGATTATAACAAGTAGTTCTCTCTTAGAAATAATCTTGATGATAGTGACAGTTGAAGACACATGGGGTCAGGAGTGACATGTGTCTCCCATCTCTTGTGATCAGATTGGTGACTACCTCAATTGTCATCAAAGAGCTTTCATCTGGTAATTGATGGAATCAGATACTGAGACCTACAGCCAATCATTAGGTTAATCTTGGGAAATAAGAGAGAATCATAGAAGATAGAGGGGTCAACAACATTACAACAAAAACTCACAGAAACAACTAACCTGGTTTATAGGCACTCACAAAGTCTCAACCAACAACAAGGGAGACTGCATGGGACCAACCTAGGCCTTCTAATGTATATGTGACAGCTCGGTCGCTTGCTCTATTTATAGGGCTCCTAATAATAAAAGCATGGGTTGTACCTAATGCTTTGACTTGCTCCTGGGAACCTATTCCTCATATTGAATTGCCTTGCCCAGGCTTTGTTGATGCCTTTAGGAGGCCCTGCCCTTTCTAAACAGAAACAGAGGAGGAATGAATTGAGGAAGGGTGGGGGGAAAAGTGAGAGGAGAGAATAGAAGAGACAGGCTATTGTGGTTGGTATGCAACAAAATAAAATTTAATTTAAAAGAAGAAACTGAGTTTTGCCTTGAATTTAAACTTACTCTAAAATACGAGATATTCAAAATTTGAAAGGAAATTGAAGGTATGTGAGTTTGTACATGGTTCACGTAAGGTTTTTATACAGCTTCTAGAATGCTAGAATGAGACAAACGTGGGGATTTGAGGCCTGCACTAGGAAGTATCTATCCAAAGGATAAAATATCATGATACAGGTCTTCCTGATAAGAATGCCTGAGACAGATCTCCCTTGGACTCTTTAGAGGAGAGGTATTGTGTTTCATGATGGAATGAATTGAGAATGAGAACACAAATGACATTCTCAGGAGTGTTTGTATGAGATTACAATTCAGTGAATCCAGTCATAGAAAACACAATTGTGCAGACTTTCAATGAACTATTTCATAATAAAAACTAGAGTTTCTACAAGGTGCATTTCTGAAAATGTGTTAAAGACACAAGACAAAATACATGGAAGTAGGAGCACCAATATGAATTTTTAGTAAAGTCAGAATCATTTATAAAAATTAACTTTATGATGAAGGAAACATGACTAACATGTAGTAATATGCTAAATAAGCGCTGAGTCTAAAGGACAAGAAATAATGTTGAGACTTAAAGAATATTCTCGGTTTATGGCCATCTGTCTGATGTTTCCACCGTCAATCATGCACACCAACTGGTTACTGTGACCCATAACGACTCCGTGCAAGTGTTTATAATCTTTATTTTCCATACTGCAGGTTGTACATGAGTTAAAGTTTGTGATTCCCAAGGCTTTCAGTTTTCACCTGGATACATCTTCCATCTTTGCTCTGCATGAATAATCCCCTGATAGCAGCCATGTTACCTTTGAAGTTACCAGTTGTGAATAAGTGATGTCTAATGTTCCCACCGAAGAGAACTTTAAGGTGGAACACAATTCTCACGGTGGGAATATGCTCTTCAGATCATAAAGACCTTGGAATGGGCAAGTGGAGATGGAGGAAGGGTGGATATAGGAGCAGGGAAGAAGATATCTACATTAAGGGAGCCATTTTAGAGTTGGCAAGAGACTTGGCTCTAGAGGGGATCCCAGGTGTCCACGGGGATGTCCCCAGCTAGGTCCTTGGGCAGCAGAGTAGAGGGTGCCTGAACTGGCCTTGCCCCACTATCACACTGATGATTATCTCGAATATCACCATAGAGTCTTCGTCCAGTGACGGATGGAGATAGAGACAAAGTCCCTCATCAGAGCAACGGACTGAGCCCCCAAGGTCCAGTTGAAGAGCAGAAGGAGGGAGAAGATGAGCAAGGAAGTCAGGACCGCGAGGGGTTGGTCCACCCTCTGAGACAGTGTGCCTGTGCTAATGGGAGCTCACCAAATCTAGCTGGACCGGGACTGAATGAGCATGCGATCAAACCGAACACTCTGAATGTGACTGAAAATGGAGGCTGACTGAGAAGCCATTCATAAAGGCACTGGGACTTGTTTCTACTGCATGTACTGGCTTTTTGGGACCCTAGTCTATTTGTCTATTTGGATGAAAGCTTCCTAGGCCTGGATGGGGGGGGGGTGCTTGGACTTCCCACAGGGCAGGGTTCCCAGCCCTCTTTTAAGGAGGGAGGGGGAGGGTAAGTGGGGGAGCGGGAGGGGAATGGGAGGAAGGGAGGAAGTGTAAATTTTTGAATGGAAAAAAAACGCACAATCATCCAGCTTAGCTTTTCTTTTTCTGTGATCAATAATAAGTTTTATACAATAAATTATGGGAATTTTCTATGACAAAATGATGTGATAGCTCTTGGACACCTGTGGCTCTTACACATTCAAAACAGTGTTTTACCTCACATGCATTCTCATTGTAAAATAGACACATGACAGTGAACACAGAAGAAAAATGAAAATAAACAGAATAATTTGATACTGCTTATAATGCTTCAATGATATTGGAATATTTAAGAGAATATATTTTAAGATGTATTTTTAAACATTATATTTAATATTTGCATGCACATAATGTGTTTTAAGCAAATCCACCTCCTAATCCCTCCTTTCCAACTCCTTCACTGTTCCCATCACCACTTTTTATACACAACTTCAAGTATTCTCTCTCGTTTTGAAAATTTAATACCCACTTAGTCCACTTACTGCTGTCTGTGGTTGTGTCTGCAGTTGAATCCCGAGTCATCATAAGTTCTGGTCCTCGTTTTAATCTATTACTGGGCTAGAATTTATATGGAAAAGGATAAAAGGTACCAGATCTATGTGCATAGACAACAGACAGGCATGGCGTTTCACTCACAGGCTGATTTCCAGTGGGTTGAAAGCAAGCATGGCCAGAAGAGAATGACAGGGTATTTTCTAAAACAGTGATCTCTCAAAGCTGTCCCTTTCCTAATTTTTTCCTCTTTTTTAAATTACTTTATAAATAATACCAATCAAAATTCCAACTTCTTCCCATCCTCCCATGTCCCTCCGATCCCCCAGACAGCCTTTTCCTCACCCCCTCATTTCCTAAGGGAAGGCAAGGCACCCTGCCCTGTGGAAAGTCCAAAGCCTTCCCCCCTACATTCAGGCTTAGGAAGATATGCATCCTATTTTCCACATATACCCACACACATATCCACACACATAAAAACACACACACTATAAGTTATTGCCATTGCCTTTGGTTACCCTTTAGAATTTGATGGTAAGTCCATTTTGCTGAAGTCACCACATGCTTGACTCATAAGTCATTGAGAAATCAAGCTGGTACCAGTCTAGAAGCCTCTTTCTCTACTATTAGCTTTAGAGTAGTGGAAGGGGCTAATCACACCACCAGGGAAGAAATTATCAGTCTCACCCAATTGTGAGCCTTGTGAGTCCCAACAACAACTTACCTGCCAAAATATACCACTGATGCAATAATGGCCTAGATTTTTTAGGAAGAACTTTCTGATGGTATTTACAGCCCACTGTACAAGACAGAATTCAAGGTTAGTACTATTAACTGAGCCCCAAACCCATCGCTGACTAGATCATATGACAGCCACCTAACTCTCATCAGATAAGCTTTTTATAAAATAATACATAGTGGTTAATATGGAAACTCATACTGACCAATGTGCAGAGAATAAGAGATTATGGTACATTTTGTTCTAGATGAGACATCTTTATCATATCCTCTCTACCCAAGGTTCAGATATTATAACCAAAGAATACAAGAAAACAACTTAAGAGGCAGAGTTAGAGTGAGTGGATGTCTGTAGTCAAAGAGTGTTTTGCAAACACTACAGAGCAGTTGCAGTCATAAACTCACAACAGTGGGGAGAAAACACACAAGACCTTACACAGGTCCAAACTAGCAAAAACCCCAGCATGAAGATGGAGGGGCTCATTCCGTCACAACCTCTAACTGAGATGCTGTTGGCAATTGGTAGCTATTGGATGAGTGTTAGATATCTCAGCACTATGGCTCCTGAGAGGCTGCCCATGTACCAGAGATAACCTTCCACATATGCACATACAAACAGCATTACATGGAGTCACTGTGTTTTAAGAAATGAAACAAACTTTGGAATGAAAATAGGTAGGATAGATAAGGGAGGAGGAATTGAAGTGCTGAAAATGAGGGGTACTTTTAATCAAAATATATTGTGTGAAAGTATAAACAATTAAAAATCAAAATGTAAAACCACTATTGAAAAACAAAGGAAAAGTAAGTTAACTCAAAAATAGTTTTGTATTTCAAGATGGAGAAAAGTAGAAAATGAACCAGAAGTGCACCTTGGTGGTGAGATCAGCATGGTGTGGAAGTGTCTGGTGATGCTTTCTCAATACACAGACCCAAGGCAGGTCTTGGAGAACAGTAGGAAATACATGCTGTCTGGCATAGGGAGATGGAGCAAACAAAGCTCTAAAGCTGTCCTACAGATCCTTTGGTGGACAATCTTAGTGCAGAGAAGGGGGAATGAAGCCTTGTCAGAACGCTTCTTGTCCTCACAGTGCATTTTAAGAAGAGGAGTGAAGATGCCATTGATTCTCTGAGACAGTGGGTTTGTGTTTAACCAGGACTTTCCAGAAGGTGATTCACAGTTTTAAAAATATTTTTATTCTATAAAATGAAGAGAACTATTGTAGGAGGGCCCACTTGTTTGTCCCAGCCATTCTACTATCTTAGCCCTGAAATAACCACACAAAATTGTATTAATTAAATCACTGCTTGTCCCATTAGCTCTAGTTTCTTATTGGCTAATTTTTACATCTTAATTTAACCCATTTCTGTTCATCTGAATATCACCACAAGGTTGTGGCCTACTAGCAAAGTTCTGGCATGTCTGACTCTAGCAGCAGCTCCATAGCATCTCTCCAACTCTGCCTTCTTCCTCCCAGATATTCTGTTTAGTTTCTCCTGCTTACCTAAGTTCTGCCCTGTCAATATGCCCAAAGCAGTTTCTTTATTCATTAATAGTAATCACAGCATACAGAGGGAATTCCCATGTCACCTTCCCTTTTCTGTTTTAATAAAAAGGAAGACTTTAACCTTAACATAGTAAAATTAGATAACAAAATAAGTATCAAACAAGAATTACATTTACAATATTTATATCTACTTTATCTTTTATCATAATTAAGGAAAACTATAACTGTAAATTCTTCAACTCCACCAAAGACCCCACAAACATATGACATTACGTAGGTAAATATGAAGTGCATTGTAAACAACTTCCAAAACTCTAGAATTGACATTTCCCTGCCTGGAAAGCCACCCAAAGTTCTTTTGTACCATTGGGGCATCCATTTTCAGCCTACAGGCCCATAGTATCTGGTAGAATTTTCCATGAAGCAGGAAATTTCAAAGACAGTTCAGTCGCTTTCTTCTGTATCTTGCAGAAGGTCTCACAGACTCTTTCATGAAGCAGAGACCCCAAAGGATCATTTCACCTTTAGGCAAGATCAGCGGTTACTTCTCTGAGGGTCCTGCATGTCTCGTTTAGCAGTCCAGGCAAGAGCAGTTTCTTGTCCAAACGGCTAGCAAACTCCATATGGAGGCTCTTCGATGCCCATCTTCCTATTGGAGTAGCTGGTGCTACCAGGATCAAATGTGTGTCACTGTCAGAAAAAGTCCTAAGTTCTTAAAAAATTTAAATGCCATATTTTGTAGGTCTCTGAAAGATTTGAAGAATATCTATCTAACTATATATCTATAAAACCTAACTAACATGACTAAAATCTTGACTATTATAGATGACTATCTATTAACCTATATTTCTTAATTATATATTACATTTTTAAATGAGCTACACAAACACAATACTTTAATCAAGATCTAAAATACATATACATATAACAAAATTGACCTTAAATCTTTGTCAATAAACAAAGATCTATACCAAAGCAAATTATTCATCTCTATAGCATATCCCTCTTTAAATGTAAAGAAACATTTACAAACAATATTTGGGAATATGGGCAAAGTTGTGTCCAAACTTCTTCCTACTGTTTATTGGGCAAAGTATTTTTTTTGTGGGGGTGTTTTACAGCAACCTTTCAGGGGGTCTTGTTCCAGGAAATCATATTGGTGTAGAAGCAATCCACAGGTTTTCGTCTTCTGTGAAAACAAAAGAAGAACTTCTTTTCCAAAGCACCATATTCTTAGACCCAAATTCTGAAGTCAAGATACCTTTATAATATACACGCTGGTTTAGCTTAGCAGCCCATACAATGAAATATCTCTCTGTACTTAACTTCTTCACAGTCAAAAAATTCAAAGAAAATGCAAGAATATATATATATATATAATCCAGACTCTGTGAATTTTCAATTTTTATGTGGCTTATTTTTCTTTACTCTTTTTAATCTATGACTATCTGTACTCTGTCTCTTTAAAGACTTTTTTAATGATTTACTTCTTTTCCAACTCTCTATACTCTTTTTCTTCTTTCTTCCAAGCCTAGTACATTTATCAAAGACTGTGACCCATTTAAAGGTCTTTTATGTCTGAATCTCTTGTGAATCTGTAATTCTTTACTGTCCAGGAGAACTTTTTAAAATGCTAAGTGCTTCTTAAAACTTAAAGCTGCATCATTGCTATCATTGCTAGGAGTAATATGGCATTGCCTTCTTGTCCTGCCCAGTACAGCATGGCAGAACTGCTTGTGCCTCTGAGCCATGTGCAACACCCTACTTCTAGGCACACAGCTGGCCCATGCCAACATCAAGCAAGCTGTAACAGTCTGCTCACAAACCCCACTAAAATGCTCTATCTCCCAAAAGAGCCAGAAGTCATGCTAGCAGCGTAGCCCAGAAAGCTTGCATTTCAAAATGGTTGAGACATTTTTTTCTGCTGCTGCTGCTGCTAAGTCAGGAAAATCTCTCTTAAAGGAGTTGTGGCACACTGCCAGCAAACATCAAAAAGCTGTATTAAACTCTGTATTTTTTTCTAGAAGTCCTTTTCAAGATTTCTCAGGTTTTACATGGATTTAGCTGTTACATATTGAAGTGTCAATTGTTATAGGATGGCCCACTTGTTCATCCCAGCTGCCCTGCTAGCTTAGCCCTGAAATAACCACACAGAAACTATATTAATTAAATCACTGTTTGGCCCATTAACTCTAGTTTCTTATTGGCTAATTCCTATATCTTAATTTAACCCATTTCTATTAATCTGTATATCACCACGAGGTTGTGGCCTACCAGCAAAGTTCTGGCATATCTGACTCTGGCGGCAGCTCCATAGCATCTCTCCAACTCTGGATTTTTCCTTCCAGCATTTTGTTTAGTTTCTCCTACCTACCTAAGTTCTGCCCTATCAACAGGCCCAAAGCAGCTTCTTTATTCATTAATGGTAATCACAGCATACAGAGTAAAATCCCACATCAGAGAATCTACACTTTCTCAATAAGTTAAGGTATATTCTGCAGTGAGAGCTATTCTTTCCTCTAATCTCCTTATTTCCTCACTGGGACATCAACTCCACCCTTCATCCTTATTGCTATATCAGTCTTGTAACTGCATGATTTTAGTATTATGGATATTGTTCAAAAGCACACATTCCTTAGTTGTGTGCTTAGATGTCTTTTCTATAGATAAGGAACACCCTGGACGTTATTGTTGAGATTGGAAGGTGTAGAGACATGAGATGAAGGCTTATGCATTTTTTGCATTCTCAGCCATATTTACAATCTACCCAAAATCTTGACTAAATTTGCAAAGATAAATATTTCATGGAACAGCCATTTACCTCTCTAAATGGGTTGGGGAGGCAGAAAGTAAGTTTCTCTGAAACTTGGGTGTAGAGTACAAGGTGGGACAGTGGAATCTGTTCAAGAGATGTGGATGGGTTTAATTAAACACAGGGTTACAGAGATGCCAGGCTCTTGAATGAAAGCACACATGAAGTTAAAGGGTACTCTAAGAGAAAAGTCAACTTTATAAGTGAAGACAATTGTTCAGTAGTAATTTTATTTGATTTTCCCTCACTTTTTTGTAGAAAGTGCTTTTTCTTTGAATAAACTGGAAGTTACTTAACCTCATAGATCAAGCTATAAAATCATGTAAATGCACAAACTAATTCTTTATAAAAAGGAGGAAGTAGGAGGAGTAGAAAGAAAGAAAAAAGGAAGAAAGGAAGGAAGGGAGGAAGGAAGAAAGGAAGGAAGGAAAAAAAGAAAGAAAATGGTGTTCAGTAAATATTTAGTGAGCAGTAAATGCTTACAGAGCAGCCTACAAGTCAGCCAGGACTGAGACTTTCCTTGATAATAACCAATAAGTTCAGTCTCATTAATCAATACCAAGACGTAAGTACAACCCCCCATGGTGCATACTTTACTTTAATAAAATTCCAAAGACACATGCCTCTTTAATTTATTCATCTAAATTCCACCTCCTAGAGGGTTGCTGATCCAGTACACAAATGAGCAGCATAGATTTTAATTCCAGTCTTTTTTTTATTATTTTGTTACATTTTTACATCCTGACAAAAGTTTTCCCTCCCTTCTCTCCTCCAAGTCCCTCCCCCGCACCTCACTTCTATTATCCCCCATCACTCCTCCTCTGTTTCTCTCCAGAAAAGGGCAGGTCTCCCATAGTTATCAACCAAACATGGCAAACCAAATTGTCATAAGACCAGGCACTCCCCCTCATGTTAAGGCTGGACTACATAACCCAAAACAGTCATGGAGCCACTCTTAGGAGCCACACAAGAAGACCAAGCTACACAACCATAACATATATGCAGAGGTACTCAGTCAGTCCCAAGCAGACTCCTTAGTTGTCATTTCAGCTTCTATGAGCCCTTGTGAGCCCAGGTTAGTTGATTCTGTGGGGTTTATTTTCTGTGGAGTCCTTGACCCCGCTGGCTCCTACAATTCTTCCTCCCCCCTTTTCTACAGGATTCCATGAGCTCTGCCTAAAGTTTGGCTGTAGATATTTGCATAGGTTTCTATCAGTTGCTGAATGAAGACTCTCTGATGACAATTGAGCCAGGCTTCCATATATGAGAATAGCAGAATATCATTAGGAATCACTTTATTGACTTTTTTGTCTTAATAAAGGCAAGCCATGGGGAAAAGAAAAGGAAAACTTAAAATGTGGGCATATAGTAGGAGGGAAATCCAAGAAAGTGTTTTCATATCCAAAAACTACTCTCTGAACTTACTCACACTGCAAATAAATATTCATTTAACAAGATGTTCTATTTAATGTTCATAGGTATGTACATATAAAAATGTAATAAAGCACATATATTTAATTAACTAAATCTCAAAATTATTCAATCCTGTTGAAAACTGAAAGAGGTTTGTAAACCTCAGGCTGTTTGTGGAATGGCAATATGGAGCACCAGGCTTCCTGGCAAGTCTGCTAAATCTAGTTCGACTTCTGAGATTTTTATGGTGGGAGGAGAGCAAAGAATCCTGCAAGTTGTCCTCTGACCTCTACCACATTCATGCTGTGGCATGCATGTGCCTCTATACACACACATGAGCATGCACATGTGTACACATATGCAAACATGCATGTGCATGCACATACCGTACTGAAATAAATGTAAAAATGAGAATCCTTTCAGCCTCCAATTTCACCTATAAAAGCAAATGAATATGAACAAATGTCTACTCATTTTTAGACAGAATTTATGACAGATCATTTGAAGAAAAACATAGGGCTTTGCAGCCATTAAAACGGACTGTGTCTCCCGATCAGAAGAAATTGTTGGATGAAGTTGGACATGACAACCTCAAGGGGCATTTTAACCATGGATCATCCCTCTTGCAGGAACATAAATACTTTTGTAACCATTCCTAGTTGTTGCCTCCTTATCATTATGTTCATCACAGGGGTTCAAAGAACTTTGTATGTAAATGTGAACAAGACAGAACAATCTTGTAAATATGTGAATATATTCAAGACAGAACAGTCACTTCCAAGTTGCAGAAACCTGTGCTTGTGAGGTGACAGGTGGGTAAACAGAGTCAATACCAGAAGAGGACAGCTCTGACCTCAGGTGACCACTAACACCACCATCCTGTGGGAACTCTCATTGCAGAGTCTACACCTGGCCTTGCACTGGTCCAAACTGTGTCTCTGCATCTTCTAATCTCAGCTTGTGGACTTGGGCTGAGTGTCATTCACCCTGCTTATTATTATTATAAGATTTGCTGTCTCTCAATTTTACAACTGGTTTATTATCTCTAATAATTGCAAATATGCTGAGGCTAGGAAGAGTTAAAATAACTATGAAGATCACAACTTTAGGTAAACATTGAAGGTGAGAGCTGAGAGAATAATTCAACAAGGTGACAGTGGTTACTCTTTATTGCTTGTTTTCCCCTGATTTAGAACAAGAAGTGCCAATGTCTCAAAGGATGCACTTCATATATGGGTAAGCTAGCCACTTGAAATGTTTACTTTTGTCTTCCTATTTCAGAGTCCAGGGTTTATTTAAGTGAGGGTTATGGTCTGTAAAACAACTCCAAATGTTTAATAAATCAACTTGAAAAATTACAAATTGTTTTAACATTTTTCAGTTGAAAAGTTGTGCCCTTTCCTTTGTAAATATTAGTGTTTAAGCACACAAGTTCATTTTTATTTTTATAAATTTATTGTTATATATTACTTGTTACATTGTTTGGGACAAGGTCCACCTGAGTAAAGACAAGATCATTATGTTTGTAGTAATGAGATGGGGTTCTCTTTGGAAGCACACAAGAGAAAGGTAACCTGCTGGTGGGATTTTAGAATTCAGTAAGAAAAACATGTTCCATACAACATCAGCGAGCCCTCAAAAATCATTGTTTGCTCATTGTTTCATAAATCAGAAATCTAGTCATATATTTACAAAATGTTCATTTTTACATTACTTAATTTATCATCCTTAAACAAAGTCCATAACATTATAAAATACCTGTTTGAAGGGAAAGATAGGAATGCATAGAAAGGAACTGATTCTGTTTAGTCTGAAAGTTCTCACTGAAGTTATCAACATGAAATCAGTGGTCCCGTGACTGACAGTTCTCCTTCACCTCAAGATATCTCCTCTTAAAAGCATTACTAACAAAGTGATTCTAAGGCAATAATGTTTCATAAAAAGAAAAAAATTTAATGCAGACATTTAAAATTCCAAGCAACAAATCCTCTTCTGTTTTATGAGTCGGGTGAACCTTAGATCTAAGGACTAGATACATAAAAGATCATATTTTAGTCATAGACATATATCCATGGTGTAATGAAAATGCTTAAGACTAAATTCTAATACCTCATAACATTATATTTTAAGAATGTTATCAATTTAGAATAGTAATTTATTTTAGCATTTGTTATTTTGTAGCTATGAGTGTTTATTCGAATGTCTATATGTACATGTCAGGAATGTCTGGTATCTGCAGAAGCCACACAAGGGCATCAGACTCCCTGAAACTGGAGTTATGAATGGTTCTGAATTACCCTTCCGGGGTGAAGATGGAACCCGGATCTTATGCAAGCGCAGTGAGCGTTCTTACCCATAGAGCCACCTCCCCAGCTCTAGATGATGAGTCTTAAAAGTATCCCTTTGTCTATCTCATGGTTATTTGCTTAGAGAACAACTTGCATCAACAACTTTCTCAGCAGTGGGTCTCCCTTCTTTGAGATGTGTGGATGGTGAGATGTCTGGATTCTTTATATTTTCATTTCCTTTCGAAAAAATAAAATGTAGGAACAAAGTACTAGAATATGAATTTGAATTTAAATGAATTATTTAAAAGAAGGCTATGAGTTAATTACATTTTCATGGATAGAGTGTATAATATATTATAACTCAGAGGAATTGTTTTAAGTCAAAAATGATTCATTATAGCCTATAATTTAATAGGCTAATGGAGTTATTTTTCTAATGTAAGTATTATATTACAATAATTATAATAGGCTATAGGTAACACATTTTTCTTTAGAAGTGGTGTGAGACAGATGGATGGGTTAGTACAAAGGGTCTCTTCATCCAACAGTAATTCTGAAAAAAAAATGGGATTTCTGTCAAAAAACTTTTAGGTTAACCTCATATGTTAGAACAAATTTGTGTTGATGTTTGAGACGAAAGTGAAGTTCCTCTTCTGTCGGTTTTGGCATAAATGAATTAAAGAGTATTTGATGAGAGTTACTGGTGTGTCTCTGAGGCTGACACTCAGTGATGCCATAGACTACATTCCCACCCTTCCCAGGGGGCTGCACTGAGAAGGAAGAGAGTCATCTAGAGTAAAGGCAGTGAGGTGCTGGTATTGACACGGGGGACTGAATGTTTTTGAAGTGTCCTCCTGGAAATTTAACCTAAGTACAGGATGTTTGAAGAAACACATTGACAAGAGAAACTACTGAGAAAGGTCACTGATCCACTGTCCCTGGTCCTGTGGTCTTCATGGGTCCAGTAAAGCTTGTGAAGCAGTTACTATGGAGACTTGAAGGCCATGAGGAAGTATGGCTCTCTGACCATACTTATAACAGACAGAAGTTCTAAACACAGCTTTTGCAACGTGATTATCTCCCTTAAAAGTCATTTTATAAAGAGTATTTGCTATTAATTTAACACAGACATAATCCAAAGAAACACATATCCATAATACACAGTGTCCAGACACAAACTGTTCTGTGAATACTTAAAAAAATGCTCTTGGATATGACACAAATCAAGTTTAAAATCAGAAGCACTCTGAGAAGTTGTAATGTCAATTAACTACTTGAGATAGCAAGAGCTTGCCACACATCTGCCAACCTACACGTCTTTCCATCTGTTGCATCCCACTATGTTTTCTGTTTGGCTTTCAACTCTGACATCTCAAAACTCTGCTGGTGTGATGGATTTGTGCTGCACAGTGAGTGCAGGGCTGACTGTGTTTCCTGTGTCCTTCTCTATATTTTACTTTTGTTAGCATTATTGATTAGCTAAAAAGTAATCATTCCTGCTCCAATATTCTCTGTCTTGAAGGTTTGATTGTCAGCTGATGGTGCTTCTAAGCAACAAATGGGTCGGAAGATAATAACTTGACCAAAGAATTAGTGCCTTGAGGACTTCATAATAGAATGGATCATTAGAAGTTGGGGCAGTTGGAGACAATAGTTGAGAGGGAAGTGGCTGTGTGGGGTAGATTTACTACCAAACCTTCTTCTCCCTCTCTGGCTCCTGTCTGCCCTAGCTGAGCCATCATGCTCCACCATACACCGCACACAACAGCGTTCTGACTCACTCAGCACAGGCCTAGAGATTACAGAGACTATTAGCATGGCCTGAAACCTCTGAAGCTGTGACATTAAAGAAATATTTTTTCCTTTATAGTATTTCTTCAGATATATCATAGTGAAACAAGGCTACTTAAGCAGTTGGCATCCATATTCTGTGTTTCCTGCCCATTGTATGAGTCCTATAAACCAATTCACTGCCAGCATAGGACTAGACAAAGAAATGTCAGCAGACACAACATTTTTGTAGAGGATTTAGGGAATGAAAACTGAGTGCAATAGTGAATGGAAAAGACAAGAGAAAAAAAGTCCAACTTTCCCAATGTGCAAATTTGTAAACTATTTTTCCTGTGTGACTGAGGAAGAGTGAGAAGAAGAGGAACTTGAAAATTAACAAACACTAACAGCGAGTGTGCAGAGCATGACCCTGTGATGTCCCCACGATCTTAGTTGAGGAAATCTTCTCTAGATAATGTCACTTTTCTAAAATAATTACTACTAACTATATTATTTTTTAGAAGACATACTCTATAATGTGATGGTTTGAATGTAAATGACCCCCATAGGCTAATAGATTTGAATACTTGGTCACCAGGGGGTGGCACTATTTGAAAGGATTGGGAGCTGTGGCCATTTTGGAGGAAGTATGTCTCTGGGGTTGGCCTTTGAAGTTTCAAAAACTTACCCAAAGCCCAGAGTCTCTGTCAACCTACAACCTGGAAGTATGGATTCTCATTACTTTCCCAGCACCACAGCTGCCTAACAGGCTGACATGTTCTCTGCCATGATCATAATGGACTAGATCTCTGAAACTATAACCAAGCCCCAAGTAAAAATTGCTGTAGTCACAGTGTCTCTTCACAGTATAAAACACTGACTAAAATATATAGTAAATTCTTAGTAGTATAGATTATCCAAAGTCTACATCTCCCTATGTTTTTACCAAAAAAAAAAAAAAAGCATGTCTGCTTGGTTAAAGGAAAACTCATTGAAGGGGGTGTCATTTCACAAACCTCTTTATTAACATGAATATGTCTCAGTTCTTCATTTGACATGAAGCACAGTATAGGGAGGCATACAACTTCAAGACAACATTTAACATAATCTTCCTTTTCCACATCATAACTGGACATCCACAGGAGTCACTCCTCAGGGTTCACTGCTGATTCAGACACTGATCTTGGCAGGCTATTTTTCCCAGGGTAAGTTTCTCTAGATTCTGACTGAGACTTTTTGAGGCATCAAATGCCAATCAGAATCTAGAGAAACTTACCTAAAGCAATTATTCACAAAGAGGCAATTGCATTTGTTTTATCTCTGCAATTCTTGTCTCTATTTATGAAATATGAGACTTGAGCAGCTAAGGGCTTTGTTTCCTTCTCTTATGCTCTGTCTTACCATCTCACTCCTTCATTTTGGTATGTAGTGACTAGTGGCGTCTTAAAACAATGGTTCGACATTCTGAGTTAGATCTGAACCCAAATCACTGGATTCTGAGCAAAGACATTCTGCTACGTGGTTCATTTAGCTTCCATCTTGGCATTTATAGATTTCACTTGTCCAAAAACCATAGGATCTACTAACACAATTAGTCTGCTCACTCTTTTCCTTCATGAACCATTTAGCTGTGAAATGAGCTTGTCCTGAATTCAATAGTTTTCAAATAAAATTCTTTGAAGATTGTGATGATTTTCTTGTGGAACTAAAGACTCCCTAGACACAGATATAGCTACCAATGAGAAACTTGTAATCAGTACCACAAATTAGCAGGGAAGCCTACCCCGCAAGCCCCCGAGTCTCTCCTTACACAAACCAGATGAATGCATTTGATTTAAGTATTAAAAAAAGATAATGGTAGACCTAACATTTGCAGTGCTATGATGAATAATTTCAAAGCAATACAGTAAATCTTAAACTATAAATAAATCACATGTAACAATTTATGAGGTTTTTAAGATAAAATAATGTGTTAGAAAGATTGTTTCCCCCATAAAAGCAAAGACAAGGGGATGATGCAAGCAATGTTACTTTTATTGACATTTTTACTTTGGCAAATTTTTTCTTTAATTTTTCTGGTTGTTACGAATGAGTTATTGATCTGTGGCTTACTGCTTTGGAATTGGTTCTACATAAAAAATTATTGCTAACACCAAACTACTAAGAAATAGGTTGTAACTTTCACCAAAGAAATATGTTTTGTGTTTCAACTTTAGAGAAATTACTTGAGAATAGATGAAAGCATATATGAATACACCCCCTCATAAGCCTGCATAGGTGAACAGTGGCTAGCCTGATTTTTTAGTTCTCTGTCATAAGAAAACTAGGTAAAACATAGTTTTAGCCAATGAATAAGAGTTGTGGATAATGCAATATATATCACTTTAGCTTTCTGTAATGTAACCATGCCAGTAACAACTTTAATCAACACCTGTAATCACACTTCCTTTATCCTCCTTGGGTCATTTTCTCCAGTGTGTTGATTTAGGGAAGGGTTGTCCCTATGTTTTGAGTTCTCTGTGGATGATTTTTGGCCCTGATGTGTTGAACATCAGGCCCAAAATTTTAATAGTGCAATTTCTGTCTTATTTTGCTTTTGATTTTTTTCTATGACTCTTGAACATCAATATTAAGTATTTCTCTACCATTTATTTTCTGGGCTTTTTCTCAAATATTAAGGTAATAAATTGATACTCTCTTCTGGATAAAGATTCAAAACAATGTATTCCCTATGAATCTTTGCTAACACCCTCTTGTTTCCAGTCAACTGATAACCATTCCAATCTGAGGCATTGGCTAAAATGATGAATGTATTTGTAGATCCCTAGGTGAATGTTGATTACTGCACCCCATGTATCATTCACAATCTTCTAGATACTAGAAAAATACAAAAATCTCAACTCTGAAACAATTTTGAAGTTAGTGGACTGTACTATAGTTTTTTTTATTCCTATGTAAATGCCTGCATAATAAGAGGGTGGTTGAGAAAGAATGGCTACTTAAAAAAAAAAAAAGACTGGATAATCTTGAATTTCCCAAGAGGAACTCAAATAGATATGCTTTGATAGGATAACACTCAAATTATCATGTAGTATTTTTTGTTTGTTTTGTTGGATTTATTTACTGCTTTGACAACAACACACTGTGTTCAATCACAAGTGTCTGCAGTCTTGAGAAGAACACATTCCATGTGACTCAGTACCTGCTGAGGGCAACCTGTACATATAAGTTAAGATTTTAAAACTCCAACAAGGGAAATCTTCCAAGTATGGGTACTGTAATTAATTGGTTGGTTAATTTATTTGGTGTTTGTTGACAGTGTGCATAATTTTATAGAGGCAGAAAGTGGAACTGGATTTATTAGGGATCTTTATAAAGCACACTTGCATTTTTATTTATAATGCTTCTATTAAAATATTAAAATCAGGGTCCACACTGGGTTCTGAGGAGAAAACACAAGTCAGGCAGTTACATACTATTATGATGAGCAAATATATGTTCTGATAAGAGAGAGAGGGAGGGAGAGAGGAAGAAAGGGAGGGAGGGAGGGAGGGAGGGAGGGAGAGAAAGAGAGAGAGAGAGAGAGAGAGAGAGAGAGAGAGAGAGAGAGAGAATGGCTTATTCCTGTAGACAGAGACATTTCTAAATAGGTAAAAGCAGTGAGGAGCCAGTTAAAGTAGGTGACTTGATTGCCACCCAGGGCCATGGTGATGTCTGTACCTGGGCTGCTGCAAGGGCCCAGGTCTGGGTTCACAGTCCTGCTATAGCTGAGATCTGTGTTGATGCCCTTGGCTTCTAATAGCACTGATGGCCTAAAGGATAAGACTGTACAGAGTTGGCCCTGCCCTTCACTAACTAGGGGGAACACTAGGGAGAATTGATCATGCCACTCTCCAGCTGAAGCACTCAGGAGAGAGGGTCTCATACCTTACCTAGACAGCACAATAGGAACTGACCCTGTTGGCAGGGGGTGTAGGTGAGCCGATCCTTGAGGGCACGAGAGTGGGATAGCTGTTCCTTCTCCCAGTGACCTGTGATGTGATGCTAAGGGCAAGGAAGGGAAAGAGACCCTCCCCACTCACACACTGCTACCACCTATCCAACCCAGAAGTCATGACCATGGGATCGCTGACTCTACTACTTGTCTGTCATGTAGTGGTGGGGGCAAGGGCAAGCGAGAGGTGTTACCCCTAACCTATCACCCCTAGACTTCTCTTCCAGATGAGGGCACTGACCATCCTCCTTACCAGCTGTAGTACTCAGGAAAACAGCCCTGCTCCTTGTCTGGGCAGCACAGTAGAACTGACCTTGTTGGTAGAGGCACAGATGAGCTGGCTTCGAGGATGTAAACATTGGATAGCTAACCATGCCCCCTTGTCTTCCACCATGTGGTGGTGAGGGCGAGGGAAAATGACATCCCCTGACCCCCACCCTTGTCAACTGAGGTGAGCGAGTAAGTAGAGCATCCCATTTACCAGCTACAGCACGTGGGAAAGGCGTCCTTGTAGCTTGCCTAGGCACCACAGTAGAGCTGACCCTGTTGACTAGTTCCATGTAAACCAGACCCACGTGAGATATCTGGCCTGACCCCTCATCAGCAATTTAGTGGCACTGTAGGGGACAGACACCTTTCCCACCCCTTGTACTGTGGCAGGTGGAAAAACTGGCCATGAGGTCATAAAATCAGAAAAGATGTCCCTGGTCTCACTAGATGCAGCACTTGGGAGAGTGGCCCCTGTATCTTGCCTGGGCAATACAGTAGAACTGGCCCTGATGATATAGGTGTGAAAGAGAGGACCTTGGGGGCATGAAAGCTGGAGAAATGACTCCACCCCATGCTTCTTGATGCATGAGGTAAACTATCTTGGGCAATGCAGAAGAGCTCACTTTGGTGGTGAGGACAAGGGAGAACTGGTGGTCTGACCAACCTTGCAACTACCCAGTTCTATAACAAGGGTTATGTTGGTTCACCCCTACATCTGTGATCTGGTAGAGCATAAGACCTTGTCCTGCAGACCCCAAATAGCAGGATCTTGTCACAGGGCAACCACAGGGTACCCAAGAGGAGGGCCAAGTACCAATGGTTTAGAAAAAACAGAAGCTTCCAACCAGATTGACGGCTCTTTACATCAAACAATTTCAAGTAAATATATATAGATAAAAGGATAGACTCTGTGAATGATAGGATTTATGAAGAGATTTTTCCATTTCCTTTTTTTCTCTTAAATTTTATTTTATTTTGTTTTGAAAGGGCAGGGATTGCATATGCAGGGATGGGAGATGAATGCTATCGAGATGCAAGATATGAAAGAAACAAAGAATAAATAAAAAGAATGTTTAGAAAGAAAAAAATTAAAACCTTCTCACCTTTGGTTTTATGTTATGGAGAGCAAAGCAGAGTCAGCTGTACTATAGATAATCCTTCCTGAGGAACATCCCACAGGGAGGCACATAGTCAAGGAGTCAGGCGACCAGCTCACATTGATTTCCTCTGTAAATCAAAGTGTTTGGTACTAGGAAGGATCAATTGAAGAACTCATTCAGCTGCCTGGCTTTGTGCTGCTTAAAAATGCATGAAATTGCTTAGTTAGAATTGATCTCTTTCTACTCCACGTTAGTATGTTCCCTATATTTGTGTTATGTAAAATTGTAGCTTTCAAATCAAAGTGTGAGTTATAGAATAAAGGAAACTTTCTTTAGCTTTTTCAAAGTTCTCAAAGATCAATATGGTTCTTTAGTAGGGCTGTAGTGGGAAGAACTAAAGTATGCATGTGTGAGTGTGTGTGTATTTATATATATACATATATATGTGTTTGTGTGTATGAAATATGTATTGCAGACACGTATATGTGAGTATGCACATATGTGTATATGGGTATTTATATATATATGTTGGCATATATATTTGTGTGTGTACATGTATATTGATTTTTAATGTGAAGTAAAAAACACACTTCAAAAAATCCTTTTTCAGATTCACTTTGTCTAATTGCTGATTGTACAAAATCCTTTTCTACAATAATATTGACTTACAAAAGAAATTAACCTTTTTTTTTTTCTGAGCCTCTCTGATGTTCTGAGGTCTGAACTGAGGAGTTCATGATTTTCATGTGACTTCCTCCTTACACAGTCCTGCCGGGCACCACTTTATCAATGCTTTGAAATGAGAGCCACAACTGTGGCAGAACCTGAGATTCAAATTTGTGCAGCTGACAAGAGGTGATGTCTGGATCCAACTTATTATTTCTGATTCATGGTTCAGCCACAAGGATAAAAAGAGGTTTGTATAAGGTCATTGCATTACTATTGTCTCATAAACATCATTATTTCTTAGATATTAGCTTCCTGAATTGTTTGACACTACAAACTTTTCATCTATCTGTGAGAAATGTGTAATGAGATACATTATGTGTTATTTGAAAGCATATTTTCTGGCTATGTACAGAGCCTGTTCATCATTATTCAACATCTTAGACAATATGCACAACCTGCCAGGATAAATTTGCACTGCCCTAATAGGGGAGGTTCATATACACACAGGACTTAAGTCTACTTTGTCATTGTTTTTATAAAAATGCATACATGCATTAAAGGAGTAGTTGTAATGGATTAATTAAAATTATGCAGGTTCCCGAGTGGCTACAGCGGGCAATGAGACCACACCACAGTTCCCCTAGCGGGGGGCAGGCAGTGGGCCCCAGAGCAGCCAGTCCCAGGCAGGAACTGCACAGTTGCCTGAGTGGCTGCAGCAGGCCATGAGGAAAGACAGATAGATGGACATGCCATGAGACCATGCCACAAGTCTCCAAAGGAGTCTGGTCCTGGGCAGGAAGCCATGCGGCAAGAGAGAAACAGAAACATGGATAGGCATTCCATGCAGAGTGAGGTTGGATATTTATTTAGTGGGTTATGGAAGGAAAGGAGAGAAGGGAAAAGGGAAAAGAAGAGAAAGAGAGAGAGAGAGAGGAGAAACAGAAGGGGGAAAGGGAGAAGTGGGGAGAGGCAGAAGCTGCCTCTTTGAGAGGGAAACAGAAAAGGAAGAAACTCATGCTGGAAGTTAAAGATCAGCTTGCTTCAGTGGAGGGGGGAGTGGGCGTCGCTTGTCTCTTAAAGAGACAGAACAGATTATTACACCCACTGCAAAATTGAACATGACATTGTAATGTAGCTATTTAATTATAAAAAGTAACCCAAAAGAAAGAGATCTCAATAGACAAATGGAATAGAGAGAAACCTCATGAGGAAACCCAAGACAAAATGATGTTCTCAAGGGGAGACTAAAGCAGAAACAGTACAAATCCTTTCAATACCCTATTTAACCAAGTAAATTTTGATGGACACTCCACCTAACTTGATGTCGTTCTCATGGACCATGAAAGCACATATTCCGTCAGAAAGACTTGACATTGTATAAACAGCAATTGAGGGTCAGCATCATCTTTCTCTCTTATGACTAGATTGTAAAGGTTTGTGTCTAGGAGATGGATAATTACAGAGAGATGAAAGGGCCCCTTTGTGAGTGGTCTAGAACTCTCTATGAACCCCAGATTGGCAATGACCCTGCGATCCTTCTCCCTCTGCTTCTCAGTACTGGGGATACAGGTATGTGTCTGCCTGCCTTGGAGATAGCCATTCATTCACAGCCGTGGTAACTGACAGCTGAATTGAAGGTCACTAAGCAGACAAGACTCGCGGTTCAACTTCACAGATGTTTCTCCAAAAAAAAAAAAAATGCTGAAACCAGAAAACACTTCTTTGATTTAGACATGTATTTCACTAAAAGGTCACATGATAACAAGTGAAATACACAGTTGTAGCATGTCAGTCAACTTGAAGATCTGAACTACCTAGCTGACCCTGGTAGGCATGAAAAAAATCAGCTAATCCTGACAGATGCTTCGAGATCAAGAAAGTACAGACCATGTTTAAAAACAAAGCTTCAGGCTATTTCAAATGTGCACACAAAGACACACAACACACACACACATATCCAGGATGGTAGGCCTAAAAGTATCTTTGCTTTCAATATTATATCAGTTTATTCATAATTAAGTAAAAACTGGATTATAGCTACAAGTTCATGGTTATTTAGTTTCACTAATTCATTTTTCTCCAATATCCTGATTTGCCAACTGAGGTAGGAAGGTGGGAAAATAAAAATGCTTTCTATTCTTGATAAGACTGCTTTAAAGCAATGGAGAGAAGCACCAGGTAACTCTAAAGGTGGTGTGATGGGACTCTGCAGTTCCTGAAGGAGGAAGAAAGCTCAGAGAGAAGATCCTAGAACACTGGATTCCCAGAATTCTTCCCACTGCAGAATGAGTGTTCTAGAAGATCAGAAAGCACAGCCCCTTACTCTGGGCTTTCTCATCAAGTGTTGCTTTATCCTTTGATGTGCCTTCCTTTAACTTCTGAGCAACAAAAAGGGATCAGCACTTATGTATTCTAGCTGTTTAATAAAGCTAGACAGAATTGGATGACTTTAAAAAGGAAATCTCCTCTTAGCAGATACAGTTTTCCATGTATTTGTAACTCTGATGTAATCTCGCCATTCCACTAAAGAGTTGACTCCTTTTAACTGGGGTCCGAACTCCTAACCCACAGCAACACAATGATGGTTTACCAAAGGTTCTGGTGTCGTCTCCTTCAGCAGCTACATGGCATCTCTCTGACTCTGCCTTCTTTCTCCTAACATTCAGTTTAGTTTTTCCACCTAGCTCTATTCTGCCATGTCATAGGCCAAAGCAGGGACTTTATTAACCAATGGTAATAAAACATATTCATAGCATACAAAGAGAATCCTGTTTCATCTCCCCTTCAATCTAAATAAAAAGGAAGGTTTTAACTTTAACATAGTAAAATTACATATTGCCAAACAGGTATCAAGCAAGAATTGCAGTCACAATATGAGTCTATTTATATCTGGAAAAAATAAAGAAAGTTTTCTATCATCTATCTAGTCTTTGTGAGTCTGAAGTTTCATATATAATTTACCTTTTATTATAACTGAGGAAAGCTATAACTATCGGTCTTCACCTCCAATAAAGACCCAAGAAAGATATAACATTACCTAAGTAAACAAGAAGTGCATTTTAACCATCTTCCAAAGGTCTAGAAATGACAGAGACATCTCGCTGCCTAGACAGTCACCCAAAGTTCTTCTATAATGTTGAGGCATCCATCTTCAGCCTACAGGCCCATGTTATCTGGAAAACTTTTCCATGAAGCAGGAAATTTGAAAGACTATTTTGCTTATATTGGAAGTTTGTCATTCACTTTTTTCTGTGTCCTGGAGAATGTCTGACAGACTCTTTCATGATGCAGGAATATTTAAGGCCTACCTCACCATCTTTAGGAAACTTTAACAGTCATTTTTCTGTGGGTGCTGCATGTCTAGTTCATGCAGCATACAATCAAGCAAACAGGCAAGAGCAGCTTCTTGCCCAAATGTCTGGCCTTGTCACATTGAAGGCAAATTCCATAACAAGTTTCTTCAATGCCCGTCAACCCCTCTGAAATAATTGGTGCTGCCAGAAGCAGACATTTCTCACTGTTGAGAAACATTGAAGTTCTTAAAACCTTCTAAATTCCATATTCCTTCATCACCTCTACTTTTTCACCAGTGCCTGCTACCAGTATTGCATTAGTACTCTGATTTCATGGACTGCCAGGATCTCTTTCCTACTTAGAGACACCATTAGTACATTTACAACGTGTCCTTATCATTCCTAGGAAGCATATGTTATGTTAGTAAAATAGCCTGAAGCCAGAGGCTTTGCAGAGTCAATGTTCTGATCCTATCCCCTGGATTAACACCCTCAAAAATCAAGTCCAGTCTTTTCATGTTCTCCCTACTTGGGCTGGTGCCTTCCCTGAGAATATCATAGATACTTAAAGTGCATTGGCTACAGTAACTTCCTTCCTGCTGGGCTTCATATTTCCTGGATGAAGTGAACCTTTGACCTAGGTCTAAAAGTCATAGCAAATGAAGCCTTCATGTGGAATTTTTTGTCCACATCATCATCAGGAAAGAAAGGCAATTGTTCACTAAGAGTAGAATTCTTTTGTAAGTGTAGAACTAGAGGAGATCAAATCAGACTTCCACACAAATGTTTCTTCACTAGCATTTTTTTGCTAATATTTTCTTTGACTTTTTTATGGACACCAGGGAACATTATGCTGATATTAATTTTATTTATCTTATAAAGTATACTTTCAAGATTTCTGAAGTATCATTAGAATAGTTTCTATTTTTGTGATATGACATTTGAATATGAGACAAAATGAGAAGTGAGTTGAGCTTACCATTGACAAGAAGATGAATTATATGGTGGCATTGTGAAGAAAATTTAATATTATTTTAGCAAACCTAATAATCTTCACTACAGGGTAAATTTTAAATGGCATTGTGAATATGAAACTGTTTTAGATCTTTCCTGTGTGAGGTAACATAAATGCTTGTCTTTCCTATTTTACATTAAGTTTTGAAAGTCAAGCCTTCACTTTGTAGGCTACCAATAAGAACAGAAAAAAAAACTACAACCAGTAAAAACAAAACACTACAAAGAGCACATTACAGCTATAGGTTATTTTACAGGTTTTATTTTTTCTTTAAATAATTTTGAGAAGTAAAGTATGTTTTAATCCTTGTGATTCAGGCTAAACATGACATGATTCCATACTGTGAATGGTGCACGTAGTTCTTGATGATTCTGACCAAGGAGTTTGGAAATGGTTGAGAAGCCACTGACCTCATTTAGAGTTCACTTTTAAGAGCTGATGGGCAAGCCTGACAAGTTTAATGGCTTGTAAGCAGAAAGTATGTCTAATGGGTTTTTTAATTGCTCCTAGGTGCTAAAATAATACAGTTTTCTCAGAAGTAGTGTCCTTCTGAAGAAAAGTAGACCAGATATGCCACCACTGCCACCAACAATAAAGATTCCAAAGCTAAATAACTCAAACCCTTTTACAGGTGAAGTATAGAGAAGTACAGACAGGTGGGACTTCACTAGGAAAGCAGATATAAAATTTTAAACATATTCTTTTCATTATTTTTAAATTTCCAGACTATGTATGTTTGTATGACCAACGTATAACTGCCATCTCAATAGAAAACTTTCAAAAGGGATGCATTTCCCTTGTAATTTCTACCCCAACTATGAGTATTTTTCTTTATAGGTTTTTGAAGTGTGTGTGTGTGTGTGTTTAAGACGATGGATCTCCTGGAGTTGTAGGCTGCTGTGCAGCTGTGTGTAATGAGATATGTGTTTGTGTCCTTTTCAAGAGCAGAAGTGTTCTCAAGTGCTGAGTCATTTTTTTAACTCTTTCATGCACACCCATGCCTGGGGTTTACCTCCTTTCTCATCATTCCCCTTTAACTTTCATAAGTATCACCTCTCCTCCTGTAATGTCTGTGTTTTCCTAAACAGGGTCATTTCTAGTTCCTGGGCTCTACAGGTACTTCCAATCAAACAGACCAATCTGCAGGTTCCATGCTGAGACCCATATATGAGTGAGAACATTTGTTTTGCTAGATCTTGTTTACCTTACTCAGTATGTTAGTCAGTTTCATATATTTACCTTTGTAATTTGTGATTTTACTTTCCTTCCAAGTAAATAAAATTCTGTGACATTACCTTTTTATTTTCCATCATTAGTTGAAGGGAGTTTTTGCTGTTCCCATGCCCAAAGCATTCTGAATAGAGAAACTGTGAACATCAATGAGCATATGTCTCCAGGGTTGGAAATGAAGCCCTTGGGTATATCCAAGAGTATCATAATTGGGTAATACATAATTGTATGCTGTATAGATTTGTCACTCAAATTGCATTGATAGAGTTCTGATTGGCCAACCACCAAGCAGAAAGTAGAGGCAGACTGAACAATTTAAAGATGATGGGAAGAAGTGGTACAGAAGAATTTCTGTATTCTGTCAATCATGTTTTAAATAAAAGCTGATTGGCCAGGCAGGAAGTATAGGCAGGCAAACCAGACAGGAAGTAGAGGTGATGCAATGAGAACAAGATAATTCTGAAAAGAAGGAAGCTGATTCCTCCCAGTCCTGCACAGACCACCGAGGAAGCAGGATGTGACCTGCTGTTGCGGTAATTGATAAATCCAGGCAATTGTAATTTATACAATTTTAATAGAAAAATCCAACTCACGAATCCAAAGTTCCCGCGCAGCACAGGAAACGGGAAACCGGGGAGGAAGCGCAGAGAGCTTGCAGCTTCTGCGCTCTCCCTTTATCAGTAGAAACTTCGCCCCAGGCAACCCCGCCCAAAACGGGCGGGGCCTATCCCTACAACCTGCCAGCTGAAAAAGGTACCGAGCCATATGGCTAAAATAGATCAGAATAATGGGTTAATATAAGTTACAAGAACTAATAGGAAGCCTGAGCTAATGGAACAATCGGTTTTATAATTTATGGAGATCTCTGTGTGATTTTCTTTGGGGCTAAACAGCTGTGAGAACTGGGCAGAACAGAAACCCCCAACAAGCCAGCCCTCAGGTTATAAAGAAGAAGCATGGAGTTGGAGATTCCAGCCTGATGTAGAGAGAGCAAGATGGGAACACCTACTGAGAAAATGTACTGCCATGTTGCAGCATGTAAATAAGAAATATGGGCTAAGTTAAAATGTAAGAGCTAGATAATAATAAGCCTGGGATATTGGCTGAGCATTTATAAGTAATATTAAACCTCTGAGTAGTAATTTGGGAGTGACTGCTGGATATTTGGGATTAAGCGGCTCTGAGGCAGGAAACTTCCAACTACTAGTCATATGATAGATCTATGTCTAGTTTTCTGATGATCCACCATAGTTATTTTGACAGCACCTGTACAATTGTGCACTCCCACCAACTGTGTATGAGGGATTCCACTTCACACATCTTTGTCAACGTTTCTTTTCTTTGTTTATATAACATTGACACCATGACAACATGCCAGGACCTAGAGCCATGGGACACTGGAATGTGCTCCAGATAAATTATTGCGGTGCTTAAAACACTTTTTATAAAAATGTGAATGTTGTTAGGTGCTTGGCAAAATTTTCATGAAAGAAGAAAGGGATAGGGGAAGGAATAAAAGAGAAAAGGAGAAGACAGAAGGGTGACAAGAAATGTATTGCCCATGAGAATAATTTTCAAACAGATGAAAAATTGTCACAGTTTAAGCAGCTAACCATTTTTTCTGTTTTGAAATGATTGTGCCAAATATGCAAATCCACTTGCTTTTGAAGAGCCGGTAAACAAAGAAGGCAACATGGTGACGCCCAGAAATAGTTTATTTTTCCATCAAGCATAGATCTGGGAAGAAATATTTTCCCTTGTTTCTGAATTATTATGACCTTATAAGGTATGTGTAGCCTTTTTTCTCTTTTTAGGATATTTTATAAAACCAAGGGTACAAATCCTACCAACCAGAAACTTTCTAATTTCATCACCATATCTCCGTCTTTTTAAATTTCAATCAGTTTTAAACTTGTTATTCTTTGTCTCCTTCAGTAAATGGTCATGCTTTCTGGACCTACTGAGGGCTATAAATTCATCTCCCTCTCCTTCTTGTCCCCTCTCTGTCTGTGTATGTGTGTGTTTCTAGTTTATGTGTGTGTTTCTACTTAACATAAAACAAAAGTTTAATGAATCATCTCAAGTTGACTCATTGAAACTATTTCTTCAACAACACCATGGCGTACATCCATATTTACTTCTTCTTATGCCTATTTGCAGTATTGATGCATGTTCTGATTTATCTTTTTTTTTATTTTTGATCACACAGTGTTTTGTATTTATGAGTTGTCACTGGCCTGTGTTCTTGTGAGATTTCTTTATGTTTGGAAACCTCACCCATGACTCATGTTTCAAATGAAAGTAACTCCAAAGGCAATGTAGGCTTTTTTATCAATCATACTCTTTATTTGTGAAAATTAAAATCTAAAATAATTAACATATTTTACCCTTATGAATAGATCATATATTTACAAGTTGTCATTCCAAAGTAGAGTTTAGATGGATTTTACACTTTGAACCAGAGCTGAGAGCTGATGTTCCACTGTCTAAATTACAGAATCCCAAAACACAGTTGAAGAGTTGAGGGCACCTAGCCTAGAGGTGTAGAAAGGGTTTCAAGTTCCCCATGAAGATTATGCCATTCTTGATTTATTCTAGAAACAGAAGTTCTACAAAGTAGAGTTATCATAAGAGTATCCACTTTTTAGAGATTAAAAAGCAGGACATTGCAAAATTAATTTTAATATCCAGAAAGTGGCAAAGCTAGGTTTGAGTTTAAGCAGTGTGGACATTGACCAGAGACTCCAGTTAAGTGTCTGTGAGCAAGTTTCACACATCACATCCTGGAGTGTCTAATGTGTTACACATAATTATGCCTTCTGACAGCTCACTGTAAACATGGAAATTTGTCGTTTAAGCAAAAAAAAAAATAACCTACTAGCAAAAATGAAAGGCCATGTGTACAATAAAATGTTGTTACTTTAAAAATGGGAAGGCATGTCATACAGAAAGATTTTTGATGTGGGAGTGTCATATATCAATCTGTTGATTTCATTGGTTAAGTAATAAAGGAACTGCTTGGCCCTCATAGGTTAAAACATAGGTGGGAGGAGTAAACAGAATAGCATACTGGGAGGAAGAGGAAGTGAGCTCAGACTCGACAAGCTCTGCCCTCTGGAGCAGAGAAGCCATGCTCTGCTCTCCCGGAGAGACGCCATAGCTCCTCTCGGAGACACGCGATGAAGCTCCGACCCAGGATGGAATTAGGCTAGAAACTTCCCGGTAAGCGCACCTTTGGGTGCTACACAGAATATAGGAAATGGGCTAGTCCAGGTGCGAGAGTTAGCCGAGAAGAGGCTAGATAGAAATGGGCCAAGCAGTATTTAAATGAATACAGTTTGTGTGTTGTTATTTCGGGCATAAGCTAGCCGAGCAAGGCGGCTGGGGTGTTGGGGACGCAGCCCTGGCCGCCCCTTATTTCAACAGATTTTCACTCTTATAGTATTCATGTTGCATTTTCACATCCAAGCACACTCATGCTAAAGCTATAACATAGTAGAAACATTGATTCAAGAGAGAAAATATACTGTCTGAAAGCTATAGAGACAAAAGTGGGCAATGTGGAATAAACAAGTCAATAATGTAAAAAGAAATAATGGCTTTCTGTGTGTACACACCAAATAAGACAGCACCAACATTCATGAGACAGAAACTGACAGAATTATAGGCAGATGCATAAATAGTCCTTTTAGTGTTAGGGACTTGGCCATCACTCTAATAAGAAAGACAGTTCTTGCAGCTAGAAAAAACAGTGACATCTCAGTTGATCTCAAAAGCACTGACAGGACCTGAATGCAAGTATCAGCTGTGGACAACACCTTCCAACTACAGCAAAACTGAAGTGACGTTGACAGTAAGACATGTTCAGCTATGTGCCTACTCACATTTTATCGATATAAATAAGAAAATATCTGCCTTAGCATCTATGGAAATTACATTAGAAATCAGTTATGGAAAGATGAGCAGAAAGTCTAAAATTACTGGTGAGTCTCCAACACACTGTATATAACAAATGCTTCAAAGCAGATACCTGGGGAGAATCCTTAAATGTTTTGATGTAACTCTTATGAAAAGAAACACAAATTGTCATTGTTTTGATTACATTTATAAAAGCATTGGAAAGGCTGAGATAAAGTGCTCTAGCGCTTCAGATACAAAAGGACAAAATGCATTCATTTCATTGTTGAAATTTTATTTTATCTTCAGCTACCGCATCAAATTTTGTCTTTTAATTTTAGTATTTCCCCAACACCTGGCAAACAACTAATATTGTCCCAGCCTCTGGAAACGACAATAGGAAGAAGTTGCCAGTGTATGTGCCTTCAAGTAATTTTTCTAAAGAATACAAAAATAATGGAATTGAATGTTTGTAAAACAGATTCAGTATTTCACAGCAGAAAGCTCCTGGACAAGATAAGGTACCTGGTTAAGGAAAACCTTTTTTTTTTTAAAGAAACTAAAACCTGTTAGGGAAACTCAAGAAAAAGAATAGCAGGAGCATATGACATTTCTCTTCTCTTAAAAATTATTATCATTTTTAACTTTAGGAGTGTAGTGTGAATGTTGTATGTGTGTATACATGCATACATGTGTGTGTTGTGTGTGTGTGTGTGTATGTATGTGTATGCTTGCAGGTGCCCACTCAGGCTAGAAGAGGGCAACAGGCTTGTCTGTGAAAGTTATCTTAACTAGGTTAAATTGAAATGGAAAGAGCCATGTACTTTAGGCAGCACCATTCCATGGCTGTGGTGCCAGACTTAATGAAAAGAAAAGTCCTAGCTATGGTCATGCCTACATCTCCCTCTGCTTCACGACAGTGGATTTAACATAACCAGCTGTATCAAGCTCCTGCTACCATGCTTCCCTACTGTATTAGACCTTACCCTCAATCTGTGAGCCAATCCAACCCTTCTTTCCATCACTTACCTCACATCATGGTTTCACCACAGCAATTGAAGAAGTAAACCATACACCCATGTGATCCCCTTTCTCCATGTGGACAGGAAACTTCTCATGGAAATAGGATATAACATAGATCTATGTAATGAGAGAGGGCCCTTTGTTTGTCCCACCCAGCTAGCTTACACCCAAAATAACCACACAAAAACACTACCTGACCCATTAGCTCTAGCCTCTTATTGGCTAACTCTCACATCTTGATTAACCCATTTCTATTAAATCTGTGTATCACCACGTGACTGTGGCTTACCAGCAAGATTCTAACCTACATCTGTCTCAGGCAGGAGATTCATGGCATCTGCCACACTGTTCTTCTTCCCAGCATTCAGTTCAGTCTACTCCACCTATCTAAGTGCTGCCCTATCAAAAGGCCAAGGCAGTTTCTTTATTCAACCAATGAAAGAAATACATAGACAGAAGAACCTTCTACATCAGATCTATATACAATAACTGAATGCCATTCTATGTATTAAATTCTCAGCCATTCAACGAGAATTATTGAGGGATGAAGTGATTTAGAAGTGCTGTGGCTGTCTGGAGAAGTGCTGTCTGAGAGATTTGCTAATGATTTCAATCACCCTGGAAATCATGATTACTTACCATCCTAGTGGTAAGGATCAGCTTAGCAAAACTCAAGAAAACCACACATCTCTACATACTCTATATAACTCCTCTTCTGAAATTCTTGACAGAGTAAAAACAGTATTTAAACCTGTGCTTTTCAATTAATACATTTGTAGGATAAAAACTGAACAAATACTTGATCAAAGAAGACAGGTAAGATGTCTAGTTTACAGACCAAAATGATAGTAAGCTCTGAATTTAAAAATTATATACAACTTGAAAACTTAGTTTTTAAAGCAGTCAAGCTTCATTCATTTTAAAAATGTGTACTTACTTGAAAACAACCAAATAGTCATTAAATTAACTGATAACTTGAGAACAGGAAATTTTTGAAATTTAGGTTGAGAAAAAAATTGAGGTGAAAATATTTATAGAATAAGTAAAATATATTGGGAATATGCATCAGTTTCCTTATTACAAATAAATATGTAGTTAAAGTTTACAACAGATTTGTAAGAAAAAATGTAACCCAAACCAGTATTTAAGGTTTGCATTTGAGCTTGTGCTGGAGACTAGATAGCAATGTGGATGTAGTCTTATCACTCACAGTAGTGTTTTGTGGCAAGTGGTTAGAAAGCTTAGCAAAGGGAAATAACTTTGTAACAAAATATTTTTAGTCCTGATTTTCGTGTCTTGTCCAATTCTTCTAGTTGAGTGACAGGTGCAGAGATACATTGCCAATTTATGCAGTTAAGTCCTTGCTTTTACAAAACATTGCTTTATGAAGGCTTTATCCTAAGCAAGCCTGTGCCCAGATGACTAGTGATGTAGCTACTATATTGTCTGTTGTGTTTTACTTCACTTCATCCCCCAGGAGTCTACACGGTGCTCTACACTATTTTCATTGCAGAGCACATGACAACCTCCTTATTTCCTTATAAAAATCTTCAGCTGTGTACCATCCAGAAAATACATTCACAGTTCATTAAGATGAGGTAGAGGCAGTAGTGAGCCAGGCTGTGGTCGATTGAGAAAGGAGGGGACTTTTGTGGTTATTTGAACAGAACCCAGACACAAATTAGCTTGAGGATGCTCAGGGAGACCTGAGCTCCTGTCTGTGCAGTGTGTCTATTCTTATACATGTTTATTTTATTATTGAAAATATTAATTTTTATATCAAGAATCATTGAGTTGCTGATCTTTTCATGAGATTCAGTGTATAAGAATCAATTTGAAAATAAATTAATGTAGTTTGTAAATCAGGTCAAGGAAATATACTGGGCTATAACAGACATTCAAGCATTTCCTTCATTGGTTGGATAAAGCATTATAATACCTGACCTCCAATTTTCTTTCCCCAGTGCTGCAACCCAGATGAATGCATGGTCCTTTAGCAAATGAACTGGGAGTAAGACACTGGTGTGTACATTACCTTTAGTAAAACATCATTTCTGGGGTAAGAAGAATAAAATAGACGAGTTATTTCAAATATCTATGTACCAGGCAGATCGGAATCCTAAGGTGGTTATAGCTCTCCTCTCAAGGATCTGACTCCCCACACATTTACCTTCTCAGATGTAAGTTCTGCTGAGTTATCTCTCAATTTTAAAAGTCAGAAGGTAATCAGAACTTTTGGTATTCCAATGAACATTTTATATGAAATAATCATATTTAAAATATCACTTCAAATGAATTTTAAAAGATATTTATCCACTTATTACAAATATAATATTTCAATTTATTTTAGAATTTTTTCTTTCTCTTTTTTTAACATCACTTTTCTCTTTGTTTCTGTTTTATTTTTTGAGACATAGTTTCCCTGTGTTACATTTCTGACTGTCCCAGAACTGACTTTGAAGACCAGCCTGGCCTCAAACTCACAGAAATCTGCCTGTGTCTGCCTCCCAAGTGCTGGTGTGTGCCACCAATGCCCAGTTTAGAGCTCTTTTTTTGTGGGACACATATAGTACCATGTGCTGTATGAAGACATTTATATCTGTTTCATTTCTTGATATTTCTAACCTCTTAAATATATTCAATTATTCTTCTTTTTACACAATAAACTAACTGTAGCTCAGAGAAGTTCATTGATTTTATTGGCATCATAGCATTAGATAGAGATATTTGGATTCTCTTACTGTACCAGTCTTTTCTTAAACGTTATTGATTCTGTTTCAGAGTAAGAAGCAGCAATAAGAGAAAGTATGCAAATGTACTAGTATACACGTCTCATGATCTCAGGAAGAATACCATAATGGTCGGCAAATCTGTACCTAGTCAGCGATTATTAACTCAGAACTTAGATAAAATTTTTATTTGAGAAATGATGATATTTAGTCTGTTTCTAAAAGTCAGTAATTTTTATGGGTCAAGTCCTCTCGCTTCTCTGTTGTCTTTATTGCAAATTGTGACTTTAGCTTTAACTCAATTCGGATGCTATGGTTGCACAGGCAATTTTCTCCATGAGTGATTGACACATAGCAGGTAGCAGCGGTACGATGATGAGCTCAGAAGGAAAGTCTGTATTGTCAGTGTTAGTGTCATAACAGACACAATAAGTGCTATATTACACTCGACAGATTGTCATTTCTTCACAGTTCTGTATTTGTATTTTGCAAGTGATTACAAAATATATATCTTCTAATTAACCTGTATATCTGCAGTAATAGTTTGAACATTTAAACTTCATGGAAAAGATAGATACGTTAGTTAACTTTGCTCAATTCATGTTTAAATATAGTTTATAATCGAGTGTATATCTGTGCTGGGTGTATGTTTTATGTTGGGTTGAAAAGGTATGACCCAATGAACAAAAACATTTATGAGGATCTTATCAATAAGGAACTAAAAGTACAAAATGGACCAGTTTACTGATTTCCTTATTCCATAACTGAGTGAGTGTTTTTTTTTTTTAAATAAGGTCTTGTGTGGTTTCAAACTGATTATATAGCTTAGGATGACTTTAAACTTCTGATCTTTCTACTCACATCTCCCCAGTTTGGGATTATTGGTGTGTACCACCATGCTTAGTGCATTGCAGTCCTGAGGACCAAACCTGAGATTTTTGCCAGTGCTTGGCCAAAACTCTAGCAACTGTGCTATATCTGTAACCCAGGGATACATATATTTAAAAATTTATTTTTATTATTTTTAAACTTTCTTTTAATTTTTTTTGTGTCTTTCACATCATGCATCTTGATCCTATTCATCCCCTATCAATTTGTATCTACCCTATGCCCTGCAATCTCTTCTGCAAAATAAAATAAAGTTTAAGAGAAAAAAAAGGAAAATGTATGCATGTGGTCTGTGTGTGGATATGTACATGTGAGTGTTATGCTCACAGAAGTCAAAAGAGGGCATCAGGTTTCCTTGGAGCTTCCTGGTATGATGCTGGGGGTAAGAGAAGAATCAGTTCTCAATCATTAAGCTATCTCCCCAGTCCAGGGCTGCATTTTTAACAGTGAATTTAGACATACAAGTGAACCTGATGCACTTAAGAGCCATGAATCAACATAGTTCAAAGGTGTCATGGATTTTATTTCTCCGTTCTTTGCAGAGAAAAACAGCTTTCGGTGGCTGATGGGAAGACCTTCTCAAACTGAAAGCCTTTTACTTGAAGTTAGATTAACTTTAGAAGTTCATTCCTTTGGCCTAAATGCTTCAAAATTTTGTGTAATTTTATTATTCATGATGACTAAATTGGTTTCATTAAATGAAGGAATCTGTTTGAATCCAGATAAAAGCCCCTCACATATCCTTAGATCAAAGTCACTTTTCATTCAAGTTATGGAAATGATTAGATTTCTCAACAAAAAATTCTATTTCATTTTTCAAGAAGTTGAAAGAAATGAAGTAAGAAGTCCCATATTTTTTAGTCTGCATTTAAAATGAAAGGCTGAGTGGGTTGTACGAAACAGAAACACATCCATTTTATCACATAAAGGGAAATTCCTCCCTTAAAAAATGTGTTGTGCTTTTTTTTTTTTTTTTTTTTTTTTTGTCCCCGGATCATTGGGCTACCAGGCGGCTCTGTTTAGGTGCTGAGGAGTTCCATCTGGACGGGTGAGTGTGTGCTATCCAGGGGTGGTCTGTCCCGGAAGAGAGCACAAAATCCCCTCTCCCAGCTCCTTCTGCAGGGCTGTCTTTCTTACACACGACCCCCCTCTCCCCCAAGCCTGCTTGGTCTGCAAGGTCCTTTGATCAGGAACAGTCTTCTGCTCCTACACGAAGGCTACCTACTCAGAGCAGTGAGTGCCTACCTACTGGGCAGGCCTCAAGGGCCCCCGCAAGGGAGCACAAGCACCTTCAGTTTGTGAGGCAGGGTCTCCTGTGGTCTACTCGTACCCACCCTACCCCCCAAGTTCCCCCTTTTGCCCGCGGGTCATTGGACTACCAGGCGTCCATGTTTTGGTGCTGAGGAGTTCCATCAGGACTGGACGGTTACTGTTTCTACACTGAAGAGAAACACCCAGAGAGTCAGTCACAGCAAAGACTGGACCAAGACACCAGGCCTCTCCTGGCTCCATTTGAAGGAAGAGATGGGAAGGCGCCAATGCAAGAATTCCTCCAACAACCTGAAAGGCAACATGACATCACCAGAATCCAGGGATCCCAAAACAAGAAGAATTGTACACCCAACTCAAGAAGAATTAGAAGAAATCGACTCAAAAGTGAATTATATGAAAATAATAGAAGACCTTAAACAGGAGGTGAAAAACTGCCATAAACAATTAGAGATTACAAACAAAAAGGTAGAGGAAATGAATAAATCGCTCAAAGATACCCAAGAAAACAAAGAGAAACAAGAAGAAGCAGTCAAACAGGTAAGGGAAGTGGTGCAAGACTTGAAGAATGAAATGGAAGTATTGAAGAGAACACAAACCGAGGGAAGGATGGAGATGGAAAATCTGGGTAAGTGAACAGGAACTACTGAGACAAGTACTACCAACAGATTACAAGAGATAGAAGAAAGAATGTCAGACACTGAAGATACCATAGAGAAAATAAACACACTGATCAAAGAAAACAGCAAAACCAACAAATTCTCATCAAAAAACATTCAGGAAATCTGGGACACAATAAAAAGACAAAACCTAAGAATAATTGGGATAGAAGAAGGAGAAGAAGTACAGCTCAACGGTCCAGAAAATATATTTAATAAAATTATAGAAGAAAACTTTCCCAACCTAAAGAAAGATATTCCTTTGAAGGTTCAAGAAGCATACAGAACAACGAATAGACTGGACCAAAAAAAATCTCCTCGCCATATAATAATCAAAACACAAAACATACAGAATAAAGAAAGAATATTAAGAGCTGCAAAGGAAAAAGGCCAAGTTACTTGTAAAGGTAAACCTATCAGACTTACACCGGACTTCTCTATGGAAACCATGAAAGCCAGAAGGTCCTGGATAGATGTACTGCAGAAACTAAGAGAACATGGATGCAAGCCCAGACTACTATACCCAGCCAAGCTTTCGTTCACTATAAATGGAGAAAACAAAATTTTCCAGGATAAAAACAAATTTAAACAATACGTAGCCACAAATCCAGCCTTACAGAAAGTAATAGAAGGAAAATCACAAACCAAGGAGTCCAACAATGACCACAATAACTCAAACAGCTGGAGACCCTTCACCAGCACAACTCAAAGAAGGGAAACACACAAACTCTACTACTAAAAAAGTGATCGGAGTTAACAACCACTGGTCATTAATATCACTTAATGTCAATGGACTCAACTCACCTATAAAAAGGCACAGGCTAAGAGATTGGATAAGAAAACAGGATGCAACATTCTGCTATTTACAAGAAACACACCTCAACCACAAAGACAGGCACCTACTTAGAGTAAAGGCATGGGAAAAGGTTTATCAAGCAAATGGACCTAAGAAACAAGCAGGTGTGGCCATACTAATTTCTAACAAAGTTGACTTCAAACTTAAATCAATCAGAAGAGATGGAGAGGGACATTTTATACTCATAACAGGAACAATTCATCAGGATGAAGTCTCAATCCTGAATATCTATGCCCCTAATATAAAAGCACCCACGTACGTAAAAGAAACATTACTAAAACTCAAGGCTGCCATCAAACTGCACACACTAATAGTAGGAGACTTCAACACTCTTCTCTCACCAATGGACAGGTCAATCAGACAGAAACCCAACAGAGAAATAAGAGAATTAATGGAGGTAATGAATCAAATGGACTTAACAGACATCTACATAACAATCCACCCAAATAGGAAAGAATATACCTTCTTCTCTGTAGCTCATGGAACCTTCTCGAAAATTGAGCACATACTCGGTAACAAAGCAAACTTCCACAGTTACAAGAAAATATTCGTAACCTCCTGTGTCTTATCAGATCACCATGGATTAAAGTTAGAATTCAGCAACAATGCTACCCCTAGAAAGCCTACAAACTCATGGAAACTGAACAGTCAACTACTGAACCACACCTGGATCAAGGAAGAAATAAAGAAAGGAATTAAAGTCTTCCTTGAATTCAATGAAAATAAAGAAAAAACCTACTCAGACTTATGGGGCACTATGAAAGCAGTCCTAAGAGGAAAGTTCATAGAACTAAGTGCCCACTTAAAGAAAACAGAGAAAGGTGACTTAACAGCTCACCTGAAAGCTCTAGGGAAAAAAAGAAGCAGACTCACCTAGGAGGAGTAGAAGACTAGAAATAATCAAACTGAGGGCGGAAATCAACAAAATAGAAACACAGAAAACAATCCAAAAAATCAATGAAACAAAATCTGGTTCCTGGAGAAAATCAACAAGATTGATAAACCCCTATCCAAACTAATCAAACGGCAGAGAGAGAATATGGAAATTAATAAGATCAGAAATGAAAAGGGGGACATAACCACAGACACAGAGGAAATTCAGAGAATCATTAGATCTTACTACAAAAGCCTGTATGCCACAAAACTGGAAAATGTAAAAGAAATGGACACTTTTTTAGATAAATACCATATACCAAAGTTAAACCAGGACCAGGTGAACAATCTAAATAGATCGGTCAGTCGCGAAGAATTAGAAGCTGTTATTAAAAACCTCCCTACCAAAAAAAGCCCAGGACCAGATGGTTTCAATGTGGAATTCTACCAGAACTTCCAAGAAGACCTAATACCTATACTCCTTAATGTATTCCACAATATAGAAACAGAAGAGTCATTGCCAAATTCCTTTTATGAAGCTACAGTCACTCTGATACCAAAACCGCACAAAGACTCATCCAAGAAAGAGAATTACAGGCCTATCTCACTCATGAACATCGACGCACAAATCCTCAACAAAATACTGGCAAATCGTATCCAAGAACACATTAGAAAAATTATCCATTATGATCAAGTAGGCTTCATCCCAGAGATGCAAGGCTGGTTCAACATATGAAAATCTATCAATGTAATCCATCATATAAATAAACTGAAAGAAAAAAACCATATGATCATTTCATTAGATGCTGAAAAAGCTTTTGACAAAATTCAACATCCCTTTATGATAAAAGTCTTGGAGAGATTAGGGATACAAGGGTCATACCTAAATATAATAAAAGCTATTTACAGCAAACCGACAGCTAACATCAAACTAAACGGAGAGAAACTCAAAGCCATCCCACTAAAATCAGGAACATGACAAGGCTGTCCACTCTCTCCATACCTCTTCAATATAGTGCTTGAAGTTTTAGCAATAACAATAAGACAACATAAGGGGATCAAGGGGATTCGAGTTGGAAAGGAAGATGTTAAACTTTCGTTATTTGCAGATGATATGATTGTGTACATAAGCGACCCCAAAAACTCCTACAGCTGATAAACACCTTTAGTAATGTGGCCGGATACAAGATCAACTCCAAAAAATCAGTCGCCCTCCTATACACAAAGGATATGGAAGCAGAGAGGGAAATCAGAGAAGCATCACCTTTCACGATAGCCACAAACAGCATAAAATATCTTGGGGTAACTCTAACCAAGGAAGTGAAAGATCTATTTGACAAGAACTTTAAGGCATTGAAGAAAGAAATTGAAGAGGACACCAGAAAATGGAAGGATCTCCCTTGCTCTTGGATTGGGAGGATCAACATAGTAAAAATGGCAATTCTACCAAAAGCAATTTATAGATTCAATGCAATCCCCATCAAGGTCCCATCAAAATTCTTCACAGATCTTGAGAGGACAATAATCAACTTTATATGGAAAAACAAAAAACCCAGGATAGCCAAAACAATCTTATACAATAAAAGAACTTCTGGAGGCATTACCATCCCTGACTTCAAACTCTATTACAGAGCTACAGTAATGAAAACAGTGTGGTATTGGCATAAAAACAGAGAAGTCGACCAATGGAATCATATAGAAGACCCGGATTTTAACCCACAAACCTATGAACACCTGATTTTTGATAAAGGAGCTAAAAGTATACAATTGAAGAAAGAAAGCCTCTTCAACAAATGGTGCTGGCACAACAGGTTGTCAACCTGTAGAAGAATGAAAATAGACCTGTATCTATCACCATGCACAAAACTCAAGTCCAAATGGATCAAAGACCTCAATATCAGTCCGAACACACTGAACCTGATAGAAGAAAAAGTGGGAGGTACCCTACAACAGATGGGCACAGGTGATCGCTTCCTAGGTATAATCCCAGCAGCACAGACATTAAGGGCAACATTGAATAAGTGGGACCTACTGAAACTGAGAAGCTTCTGTAAAGCAAAGGACACTGTCACTAAGACAAAAAGGCAACCCACTGACTGGGAGAAGATCTTCACCAACCCTGCAACAGACAAAGGTCTGATCTCCAAAATATATAAAGAACTCAAGAAACTAGACTTTAAAATGCTAATTAACCCAATTAAAAAATGGGGCACTGAACTGAACAGAGAATTCTCAACAGAAGTTCAAATGGCCAAAAGACACTTAAGGTCATGCTCAACCTCCTTAGCGATCAGGGAAATGCAAATCAAAACAACTTTGAGATATCATCTTACACCCGTCAGAATGGCTAAAATCAAAAACACCAATGATAGCCTTTGCTGGAGAGGTTGTGGAGAAAGGGGGTACACTCATCCTTTGCTGGTGGGAATGCAAACTTGTGCAACCACTTTGGAAATCAGTGTGGCAGTTTCTCAGGAAATTCGGGATTAACCTACCCCTGGACCCAGCAATGCCACTCTTGGGAATATACCCAAGAGAAGACCGATCATATGACAAGGGCATTTATTCAACTATGTTCATAGCAGCATTATTTGTAATAGCCAGAACCTGGAAACAACCTAGATGTCCTTCAATGGAAGAATGGATGAAGAAAGTGTGGAATAAATACACATTAGAGTACTACTCAGCGGTAAAAAACAATGATCTCGAATTTTTCATGCAAATGGATGGAAATAGAAAACACTATCCTGAGTGAGGTAACCCAGACCCAAAAAGAGGAACATGGGATGTATTCACTCATAATTGGTTTCTAGCCATAAATAAAGGTCATTGAGTCTACAATTTGATATCCTAAAGAAGCTAAATAAGAAGGTAAAACCAAAGAAAAACATATAGCTATCCTCCTGGTTATGGGAAGTAGACAAGAATGCCGGGCAAAAAATTGGGATCTTAGGGGTGGGGTGGGAGGGGGGCAAGGGGAGATGGGGAGAGAAAAGGGAGAAGGGGAGGATGGGGGGAACTTGGGGAAACGGGATGATTGGGATAAAGGAAGGCTGGATAGGGGAGCAGGGAAGCCCATTTCTTAATTAAGGGAGCCATCTTAGGGTTGGCAAGAGACTTGGACCTAGAGGGGCTCCCAGGTGCCCAGGGCGATGTCCCCAGTTAGTTCCTGGGGCAGCTGAGGATAGGGAACCTGAAATGACCCTATCCTCTAGCCATACTGATGAATATCTTGCATATCACCATAGAACCTTCATCTGGCGATGGATGGAGATAGAAACAGAGACCCACACGGGAGCACCGGACGGACTGAGCTCCAAAGGTCCCAATGAGGACCAGAAGGATGGAGAACATGAGCAAAAAAGTCAGGACCACAAGGAGTGCACCCACCCACGGAGACAGTGGGGCTGATCTATTGGGAGCTCACCAAGGCCGGCTGGATTGTGACTGAAAAAGCATGGGATAAAACGGGACTCTCTGAACATGGCGGGCAATGAGGGCTGATGAGAAGCCAAGGACAATGGCATGGGGTTTTGTTCCTACTTCATGTTCTGGCCTTGTGGGAGCCTAGGCAGTTTGGATGTTAACCTTCCTAGACCAGGATGTAGGGGGGAGGATTTTGGACTTTCCACAGGGCAGGGAACCCTGACTGCTCTTCAGGCTGGAGATGGAGGGGGAGAGGAGTGGGGGGAGGGGGAAAGGAGTGGGGGAGGGGGAAAGGAGTGGGGGAGGGGGGAGGAGTTGGAGGAGGGGGAGGGAAATGGGAGGTTGGGAGGAGGCGAAAAAAATTTTTTTTCAAGAAAAAAGAATAAGTCACAGGAAATAAGAAAAACATGTGTTGTGATAGTTTAAAAGCACCAGTTGTTGCAATAAACTATGAGCAATTGCATCAAAGTCCTTCCCAAACAATGCTGGAAATTTGTGTGGTGTTTGATCAATGCACAACAAGCAGAAGCTTGTTTCCACTCTAGAATGACTGGAAAGAGGCAATGAATTGCCTCCAGCAAGTGCTCAGATCTTGTCTTCTGTCTCACTCACAATACTTTCAATATTACAATGATGATCCCATAAGAGAGGTTACCTATTTGAGAAAACATCTTCAGCCACATACTCGTTACTGAGATGCTATATTCAAGCTGAGATGTGACCTCCATCACTGAGAGGACTCTCAGGGTAAGAGCTTTCTTGCTTCCGGCTCTCACTTCTGGCTGCTAGACTCTGTTCCTATTCCTCGTTCGTGCAGAGGATTGTGATCTGTAAGTCTCCCCTAAATAAATAACCCTTTATTATACATAATTCTGTACTAGTGTGGGGTTATTTTGTGTCTTCTGCCATCACCAAGGCGTTTTTTTCTTTTCCGTTACAAGTGTAGCCTTACTTACACAATACAACTGTTGTAACCTTCTGTATGACTGCACCATGATAGTATTAAGAGGGGAGAAGTTGGTCATTATTTCCAGATAAGGAGAGCGAGATTTAAATAAGTAACTGAGGATATTGGCAAGCACATCACAACCACACCACTTATTCTATTTATTCCAAGCATGTTTATTGCTGGGCTGAGAATGTTAGAAGCCAAAGTTGAAGTAGACTCGGTGTTCTAAAACACAAACGAATAAGCATAAGGGCTAAGTGTCTCAGTACCTGTATTGCAATGGGCATAAGAAGACATCACATGACATATCTATCTTCATGTGCATGTTTCACATGTACACACTTGCAACAATTTATGGTCTTCATATAAGTGTTTTTTAAATTGTATATATTTATGATGCATGACTATCTATCATCATTGAAATGTTTCTGTGTACCTATTTCAATGTATGTGCACATATATGTAAAGAAATGTATTTGCAAACTGGATAAAATCATTTTTGGCTGAAATGAATTTGCATCTTGATTCAAACTAATAACAGTATTGTGGACACTCTGACAATAGCACTGACCTTAATTCTATATTTGCATCAGACACTGCCATGATACAAATAAAACAGGCAACATATTCTTTCATGCAATTCAGTAAATAATTGCAAAATAAGCCCATTCCTTAATAAATGTTTCTCAGATAATACATTCTGCCAATACCCTAAATTATTTTTCTTTTCAAAATTTACCTTTTATTTTATTTCTTCACACCCGTCTCACTGTATAGTCCAAAGACCTATAGATTTATACACAGATGATATTTCCACATATCGGCAGGTAGATAATAGACAGAAATAAATGTGTGTATATATTAAAGAGCAGAGGGATGAGATATGTTTTAAGACATGGTCATATTCTGTAGCCTAATATAGCCTCAAGTTTTCTATGTATCCCTGAGTGGACTCATACCCATGCAATCCTCCTGTTTCAAATCCCAAGTGCTTGGATTACTAACAAGAGCCATCAAACCATCATGCTGGACAATATTATTAAATTATAGTTTTAAAAGTACGTATCATTGTTTTGCATAAAAAATGTGAAATTCATGTTTATGTATCTGCCATTTTAAGTAGAAGCTAAGATATTTAGTTCTAAGTTCTGAAATTAGGCATATATTTATAACTAAGAAATACAGTTTCATTTTCCTTGAGAGTACTCACTACCTTCTGCTGTTGTGATAGTATTTTATCATGAAAATCAAATCAAGGAAGAAAGAGTTTGCTTTGGTTTACTGTTCCA
>JABTXL010002961.1:3037811-3059204 GCA_025134845.1 Neodon shergylaensis | reverse complement strand
GTTCCAGAGGAGTAAAGTTTGGCATGGCAGGTATTCCAAGAAATGAGGCATGGCATGGTGGACATGGGAGAAAGCTAGCTCATTGCATTTTAACTATGTACAGGAAGCAAAGAGAGTCAGAGAGAGAAAAAATGGTGTGGGGGAACGACAGAGAGAGAGAAAAAAAATAGAGAAAAAAGAGTAAGTGGAGAGATTTTACAAACCTTCAACCCCTCCGCTTTGACTCATTTTTCCAGCAAGGCTCTGCATCCTAAGTGTCTCATAACTAACACAAATGGCACCAACTGGAGACCAAATGTTAAAACACAGGAAAATTGAAGGGACTTACCTCACTCAAGCTTTTACATGAAACAAACACCCCAGGAAATTAGATTTAAGAATTAAATTATCCACAACTCACAATATCTAAAGCAATGTTCACAACAAACTCCTTAATATATTTTTATGTTTTGAACACATTAGGTATTTAGTAAAATTTGGTATAAAGTTTCAATTAGTTTAAAACGTTACTGGCACAAGGCATATTGTAGAAGTCTCTCATGTGGGCAAACATGTGGGCATGGAAGACAGTAAATTCAGGGAGGACAATTCCTGAAGAGTACAGATGTGGCATCAGTGAAGTTGGGGGGTCTTAAAAGGGAAGGAAGGAGCCTGTATATGGAAACCAGAACATGTTGTGATTTATAATAAAGAGATGCTATGACAGAAATCACAACCAGACTTGAGGCAAAATAGGCAAAGTGTGAGATTTGAAATGAAATGAATAAGTGACCCACAGGAGGATGTGAGCAGGGCTTGTCTGCCTGTGGTGCCAACCCTCTTTTTACAACGTACACACAAGGTCCACACTGGCAATGCTACTGTCTCACATGGATCTGATTCTATTGTACTAGACATAGTTTGCTTACCCTTTCTGCTTACATTTAAGCTTGTGTGTGTGTGTGTGTGTGTGTGTGTGTGTGTGTGTGTGTTTCCATTCCTGGTTTACCACCTTTAGAGAGATGTGTTTCGCCCATAGGAAACCTTTGTTGCAGAAGGAAGAAAATGTATTTTCTAGTAGTGTGGCTCAAGGGCAACCACTACCTCAGGAAGTACATGCTAACTATGATTTTTACGTGTTTTTTTTTCTGGTACTTTAAAGCACTCTCAGGGGAAGCACACTTTTAAAGATACTCACATAAAGGCAGAATTATTTGCAGTTTAGAAAAACCATTCTGAACATATGGCTTACAAACGAACGAGTCTTCCATGTATGAGAGAAAAGGGAAAATAATAAATATCAGCATGTTATTCAAGTGTGATTCTTAGAATGCATGGGATAGAAAATGACTGCTTTCAGTGTCTGTTCATTATAATGCTTTATGAAATAGCTCTTAATATTGCCTCCAATTCTACTCATTTTGATTCTTTATGAAATAGTTTTTAATATTTCAGTGACAAAAGTTATGCAAAATATCAAGGAGATCAAATGGAATAAAACTAAAGTATGAAGTGAGGTTAAGTTATTTATGCATTACAATAAAAGTATGTTGAATGTGTTCCTCTGAAATGTAAAGGCAGAAAGGAGAAATAACTAGCCATCTGTCTGATCACAAAAGACACTAACATATTTGATGTGCAGAATTTACTCTTCCCAAAAGGTATTCTCAGAGAGCAAATGTGGATGTTCTGTGGAGTCAGACATTGAAGAAATCAAGTTGAGAAAATTTTATGTAAATGTTTCCCATAGTAAAGATGGTTTGGGGTCTTGGTTGCATTCTCTTATGGTGCATTTGCAACTACTTACAGAGGAAATATGTTGAGTGCATCTCCAGGATGATTACATTCCTCGATTTTTGTAATAGCTTAGCAAGAAAATAAAGTTATTTATGTTGACTCTGAACCAAAAATTATCAAACATTTAATGCATTCCTGATCATAACTCTTATATAAATAAAAAATAATTAGAAAAAAATCACTATTCTCACTTTATGTTGTAAACATTGGGAAAGAGGGAAAAATACTGAAACTCACTAACACTGAAACTAACACTTTCTCAATATCTGCTTGGAAACTTTCCAGCACTCTAGTAGCAAGCATACACATAAATTATGAGAGGTTCAAGCCTTCCTAGAAAGCCCAGTGGGAAGGTTTTATTATGTTTGAGTCAACTGAGGCATTTTTGAGGGCAGAAGGTTGACACCTGCCCTTGTATCTTTTACTTCACAGCACTCTTATAAATAGGATTTTCTTCAAGGAGCATCAGAGAATAAGGGAAGGATTTTTTTACTCACAGGCACTGGTGATAATTCAGTAATATCAGGAGTAGATCTCATCATCTCCATAGTAGTGGGACTAACATTGACAAACAGAGTTTTAACTATTTAGAGAAGGTGTTGAAAACATCAAAAATACCTGGAAAACTTGGTTAGTGTTTTAGTACATACTTATAAGCTGGGAAATAGACACATTTATAATTATATATATTTATGTATCTGGGTACTTGTATGTACATGCCCACACCTGAGGAGGGCAGAAAAGAGTGATAGGCCCCTGGAGCTGAAGTTACAGACAGTTGAGAACCATTTTTAATTTGCATTTGCTATTAAATAGACTAAAATTTTTGCTTAAATTTTAGTATTTGATTGCTACATTAACAAGTTGTTAGGATAAATTTTTTTAGTGCTCTACTCATTGCAAAAACATCAAGAGGAACAAATGTTACAAAGTCAGGTGCTGTAATATAGTGCTCTTGCCTGGACTATTGTATAAACTGGACACAGAGAACCCGCAGAGAGAGGACTACTGAACTTGCCTAAAGGTGAGATGATCTTTCGGAGTTCCTGATTCATGGAAGAGTCTGCGAGAGATTCTGCAGGACACAGCAGATAGTGACTGCCTTTGAAATTTCTTGATTGATGAAAATGTCTGCTGGATACTATGGGCCTCAAGGCTGAAGATGGATGCCCTAATGGTACAAAAGAACTTTGGGTGACTATCCAGGCAGCAAGATGTCTCTGTCATTTCTAGAGTTTTGGATTTCTTGTTTGCTTAGGTAATAATATATCCTTCTGGAGTCTTTGATGGAGTTGAAGAATGGATAGTTATAGTTTTCCATTATTATGATAAAGATAAAATAGATATAAATATTGTAACTGTGATTCTTGCTTAATAACTGTTTTGTTATATGTAATTTTACTATGTTAAAGTTAAAGCCTTTCCTTTTTGTTTAAACAGAAAAAGGGGAAATGATGGAGGAAGGTCATTGGTTAAGTAATAAAGAAACTGCTTGGCCTCATAGGTTAAAATATAGGTGGGAGGAGTAAACAGAACAGAATGCTGGGAGGAAGAGGAAGTGAGCTCAGACTGGATAGCTCTCCTCTCTGGGGCAGACGCCTCAGACAGAGACACTATGCTCCCCTCTCCTGGGCAGAAACAATAGCTCTGCTCTCTGAGGCACATGCGATGAAGCTCCGACCCAGGATGGACATGGGCTAGAATCTTCCCTTTAAGCACACCTTGGGGTGCTACAAACATTATTAGAAATGGGCTAGTCCAGGTGCGAGAGTTAGCTGAGAAGAAGCTAGATATAATGGACCAAGCAGTGTTTAAAAGAATACAGTGTCCGTGTAATTATTTCGGGGCATAACCTAGCCAGGCAGCCGGGGTGCTGGGGACGCAGCCCCGCCGCTCCAGTTACAACACTCTCCCAAGAGTAGGGATGTGGGATTGTTCTCTCTTTAGACTCCTCAGGAGAGACAACGGAAACCAATGAATTGAATCAGCAGTTGTATGAACTGAAAAACATATTTCCTTTGGAGCAACAAAGTATTGGTATAGATTTATCTCTGGTATCTATACACCAGCATTCTAGTAACTATTATCCTTAAAACAACATCTGTGCAGCTGCTCTAATGTGTTTAGAACTGAAATTTCCTTTCAGCTGACCATGAACTCTGGCTCTTATGATCTTTTTGTCTACTGGCTCCACTGTGATCCATGAGCCTTGATTGGGGTGTGGAGGTTCTATGTGTATATTCTATTTGTACCTTAGCATTCTACCGACTCTTATTTGTACCTTTGACAGTTATAGGCCATTGCGTTAGTCACTATTAACTAAATGTAGAAGCTTATCTATCAGATAAGAAGTGTGAAGTGCAGTAATCTATGGGTATAAGGATAAGTCATTGGGAGGCAGTTGAATACTGTTTCCACTTAAAGCAACATAAAATTAGTAGGTTCTCTTCTATGGCATGTCTTGCTATAGGTTCTTAGACAAACAAATGAAGTCATGTATGGGCTTTATCTTTTGGAATGTGTCATAATTTAAACCAGGAATTGGTTGGTTACTTCCATGATGTCTGTGTCACTGCACATCATGGGTGTCTCTTGCCAGACTAGTCATTATAGCTCTTAGGATTAATAGCAGCATATACAAAACCTTTTCAAACACCAGCATAAATAGGTGAGTTGGATATAAAGTCCCACCAAGAGTCTTGGAGATATTGGTACTTATTAGCTCTGGGAGTGGGTAAGTCAGTTTTATTTTCTAAGAGGATAGCCCCTGTTGTTGAAGACTTTAAAAAGGGTTATGAATTTGAGCATGTTAAAAGGGAGGGTGGCTCTTTGAAAAGTCTTTGAATATGATCAAAATACATTGTATGGAACACTGAATGAACTAATAAAACATTTTAAGTAGTAGGAAAAGCTCACAGTGTAGAGTGTTATATTACTCTCCTGTGATTCTGATCATTGTGTATCTGTATTTCTCTTTAATACCCACCACAGATTAAGTAATACATGTTTTCCCTTTGAGTATGAAAGTATATCTATGTGTAACATTCTTTAAAATTTATCTATATTCTTAAACAAGTCTCTGCTTTTTTATGATGATTGATGTAGACTAACATCAGGCCACTGCTTTTCCCATATTTTACATTTCAGCTTCCTTAATCCTTCATTGTATCCTTGAATACACCACAGTCTTCCCCTATAATACTACATGCCTCTGCTAGTCCTGCCAAAAGTCTTCTCTTAATAAATATTTTAAAAGTTTGAGAACTTCATACATGCATACACTGTATTGGTGTATTGGATAAATTCCCTCCCTCCAACTCCTTTTCTATCCCTCCACTCCCATTACTTTTCCCTGTAAACTTTATTGTTCTTTTTAAACCCACTGGGTCCACTTAGTGGCTACATGAGTATATCATAAACCACTGAAGCAGAGGTTGCCTTTCAGAGTCTACCTTACTGGAGAGAGACCAGAGAATGGGGCAAATACACACTCTCTGTTTCATACAGTGTGGTGTTGTTGGTTGAATTAGAACTCTGTTTGGAAAATGGCCTTCACTGTTTGAGAGATCACAAACTGAGACTACAACTATGCTCAAAATAAATATTTCTTCATAGAGTTAAACATCCTCAGGTATTTCACAACTGTAATATAATATGAAGGAAGCCACTTGTTCCATGGATAAGTAGAACAAGCATTGAACTAAATAGGAACAGCTTCCAAATGACATCATCACAAACTGGGCAGGAAACATTTAGTCACTTCTCTAAGTTCTAGGTCTTTGCAATTGCAGTAAACTAATTGGGTGAAAACCTACTGTCCAGAGCTATGGATTCTAAGAGTCTCTAATGCTGAGTAGGTTACTTCTACCACTCAGTGTCAGTTTCTTAAGCAAATTTGTGTTTTGCCTATGCTTCATCATTTAATTATATTAAAAATGGATTAAGCTCGTTTCAGTTATGTATCACCACAGAGCTTCTCCTGAGTCACTCTTTCTCATTGCTATTACATTGAAATCTGTGAGGTTCAAAGATGAAGCTCCCTTTGATGACTCTGGTGTGCATGTGCTTTAACAATGGACATTTAAACAAGAGGACCTTTGTGGTACTTCCAGGCTTCAATATTTGAGTCTCATTTCTCTAGCATTTCTCTCTTTTATTTTATCTTCCTTTTTTCAGTTTCAGTGTGTTAGTATCTTTGTAACTGATGAGAATAATGGGGTAAGATAGTTGCTAAGCAACCTCATCTACTTCAAATAGAATGCTGGGACCTATTTCTATGAAAAACTTTTATATGGAGTATCTGAGGGAGAAGTTGATATTAAATTAAAAAACCTATAAAAAAAGAACTTAGAAGCATATAGCTGTGCAGTTTTAAAAGGATCACCAGGAAAAGAAAAATTTGATTTGATAAAATATTTATTCTTTAGAGATAAGTTTTACGTAAATATTTTTAAAGACATGATTAAAGTTTTAAAAATAGCTTCATATTGTTTCTTGACAAAATAGTAATGTGCCCCCCCCCAAATTTTGTTTATTTTCTCCAGCTTTCATGGATTTTAAGTTCATGCATGGTTACTTGAATCTCTGCCTAGAACCATTGAAGAATGAAATAAATTAATCTGCTTTGGCTGTGGAAATATTTAACATTAATATGTCAAATGTGGATATATATTTATCATTCAACCTTCCCTTTTAGTTGCATATGATTGTTGGAAAGAAGAAGAGACTTTCCTTAGATTTGGAATGTCCTTCATTTTGGCATATAACATCACATTATCACAGGGATGTTTGCTCATCTGGGGCTGCTGCTGCACAGGTTAGGGAAAGGGGTAAATAAGTGTTTCCCAGCAGAAAGCAGATTAAAATTCCGCCTTCAACATACATAGTCAAAGTGTCATGCTAAAGTGTTAAGATCTCAAAATACAGAGTGAGAAAAAAATACTACTACACCTTGAGTTCTGTTTCTGTTTTGGGAGCACTTTCCACTTCTTCAGCCAATAGCATTTCAGATACCAGTCCACTTGGGCATGGGGTTTTATACTGTAAATGCAGCTGTAAATCATGTGCTCATCTCTTGCTTCTGGCTCTCTCTTCCGGCTGTTAGCCTCTGCTCCTGTTCATTAATAGGACTATTATCTAGGACAGTGATCTACAAGTTTCCCTTAAATAAATAACTTTTTATTATTCATAATTCTGAACAGGCGTGGGATTATTTTGTGACTTCCACCATCATCTGGCACCCACAATGGGGCAACGGCATCCATATAAAGCCTGAGAGAGCTTGGGAAGTAATTCTAGACAGAAAAAAAATAGAGTACAGCACAGCTTATTGATAGCAGCACTTCCTTGGGTGGGCTTTGCTTGCTAGAGGCAAGTAGTCTCATTTAATAGACACTTCCTGACTCTGTTTTAGGTGCAAAACCTTGGAGCTCTTTTAAGAGGTCCTTCCATGAAACATTTAAATGGTGTTGATGAAAAGCTGAACACATGCTTTTTGATGGTGGCAGGGAAGTTAAAACTCCATAGAGTTTTGGCAATAAACATGGCTCTAGCCAATACCTCTACCAGGAGGCTAAAATCTCAGAAAGCAAAAGAATGGACTGCATCCAGCTGTCAAAGCCATGGCTTTAATCCTAACCATATTGCTTAGCAAATTAAAGACTCATGTGGTCAGAAAGAGAGACATATATAATAAAGATAGACTCAAAGAAGAAGAAAACCTCTAAATAGTTTACTGTGTATTTAAAAATATATGTAGGCTTGCGGGGGGGGGTATAAAGTCCTTAAAAGAAAAAAGAAAAAAAAGAGAGAGTAGTTGGGTTTGGTGGCACACACCTTTAATCCCAGTACTTAGGAGACAGAGGCAGGCAGATCTATGTGAGTTCAAGGTGTGATGGCACACACCTTTAATACCAGCACTTGGGAGGCAGAGGCAGACAGATCTCTGTGAGTTCAAGGACAGCCTGGTCTACAGAGTGAATTCTAGGACAGCCAAAGATACACAAGAAACCTAGTCTCAAAAAAACAGAAATTAAAAATAAAAAAGAGTTTAAAATAAAGCCACATAAAGATGGAATATACATAGAGTATCTGAATACTGTATATTATTGTGTTGTCTTTGAATTGTTTGATGGCTGAGGAAGGAGCAACAGCTGCTATAAGTTATTTGTTTATAAATGCTGCTGAATTAATCGAAGATAGGTATTTTGACAATACCTTGACTTCAAAATTGAAGTCAAAAGGTATGTTACTTTGGAGAAGAATTTTTGCTTTTGTTTCCACAGAAAGTGAGAGGCTGTGGATTCATTCTGAGTTAAGAAAAATTGGGTTTGATCAAGCAAGACCATCTGAGAAATTTTTAGTATGAACGGATGGCCCAGATGTCTGAGTTCTACATCCAGAACAAATTCAAAACTGCCGCCTGAGATGATCAAGCATCACAGGATACTCCAGTCATGATTTGATCATAATTCTAAATTTTCTTTAGGTCCCTATAAGATTATCAGCACTCCCAATCAGCAGGAAGTAGCCTAGAAAACTATGCCCACATTCCCCAAAATATGGATTATGGATATTTATTTTGTTTAGAGTATTAGTTACAAGATGTTATGGATAATGGTCTGGGAAAAAAAGCTAAACAAAGGATATTAGATTAAGAGTTCTTGTTTTGAAAAAAAGGAGTGGGAGAGTGATGTGGGACAATGGTTTTACTTTGTAAAGATTTGATTCTTTTTTTTTAATTTATTTATTTATTTATTTATTTATTCATTATGTATACAACATTCTGTCTGTATGTCTGAAGGCCAGAAGAGGGTGCCAGACCTCTTTACAGATGGTTGTGAGCCACCATGTGGTTGCTGGGAATTGAACTCAGGACCTTTGGAAGAGCAGGCAATGCTCTTAACCACTGAGCCATCTCTCCAGCCCCAAAAGATTTGATTCTTGTACTTGTTTAATAAATGCTGATTGGCCAGTAGCCAGGCAGGAAGTATAGGTGAGGCGACAAGGCAGGAAGTAGAGGTGGCACAATGAAAATTCTGGGAAAAGGGAAGTTTCATTCTGCAGTCATTACCCAGTTGCAGAGGAAGCAAGATGTGACTGCCTCGCCAGATAAGGTACTGAGCCACGTGGCTAACCTAGACAAGAATAATGGGCTAATATAAGTTATACAAGTTAATAAGAAGTCTGAGCTACCAGGTCAATCAATTTATAATTAATGTAGACCTCTGTGTGTTTCTTTGGGACTTAACAACTGTCGGAACTGGGCAGGATAGAAACCTCTGTCAACATGTTTCTATGTCCCAGTTATCTTTAAAATGCTTAATTTACACCTTAATAGTTACCCAAGTGAGTTGAATTTAAAAACAATATTATCAGAATTATTTTCAGGGATGATTCTAAACCATATATATGTGTGAGTGTGGGGGTGTGTATTATAATGTTTGTGCTCTTTTAAAGAATTCTTTATATTGTCACAGTAAGAGTTTACTTTGTTCATCTAAATTTCAGGTGCACATTTATGGAACTATTGCATCTAAAGTGGCCTTATATAGAATAATTTCTTCATACACCTTTAGATGTAAATAAATTGTGCAGAGAGTTAACTATTAAAGGATCTAAACTTTACTCTTGTACATGTTCAGACATGGAAGGATGAAGGCTGAGCACTGCCATTGCATTGATAAAGACAGTAAAGTTATACTTCATAAAGAGAGAAATTAGCTTGAAACTTGTAAACTAACCCATTCTTCCCTTGGGGAGATAAAATTGCAATATTTTTGTGGCCATAATTTTCAACTTCTCTGGTGTCAACTCAATGTGTGGAGAAAAAGCTGGCTTTCCAACCCAAACATCTTACAAATAAACAGTTTGGGCCTATATATGACTAATCTGCTCTGAAGTACCCAGTATTATTATATCTGAGGAGCTAAGCAGACTGAGTCTGCTTACTAGCTTGGGAAGACTATTATTATTGTACATTATTGTGTGCTGTCTGCCCTGAAGGCCAATGAGGGTAACACAACACTTCTGATCTGGAAACATGATGATTCCACAGCATAAAATGATAGAAGCTCCTCCCAAGGTATTCGCTGGATATGATGACCATAGGCAATCATACACATATTAGAGTGATACTATCTTCTTCATATTCATCTGCATTTTCTAGCTCTGATGGTCACATGGCCATAATGGCACAAGTTGACAGAAAACTATCCAGCACAAATGTGCTTGGTATTTTCATTTATTTTTGAGACAGGATCTGACTATTTCTGACTGGCCTTTAACTCAGAGTTCCACCTCTGTCTCTGTCTGTTGAGTGTTAAGATTATATATTTTTGGGGATTATTAATAAAATTATATTATTTTCCCTTCTTTTATATCTCCTTCCAATCCCTCCAGTTGACTTGTCCAACTTGCTGTCTATCAAATTCATTGACTCTTTTGCATTAATTTTGACATACATATACATGTATATATACATATGTACATACTTATGTGAATATACATATGTGTATATCCATATATAATTTAAATATACAAATACAACCTTTTCAGTCTATATAATGTTACTTTTATATGTAAGTTTTCTGGGCTGATCATTTGGTATTGAATAACGAATCTGAGGGCTCTTCCCTGGGGAAGACTATTTCTCTAACTCTCAGCATACCTGTTTTGTCTGTAGTGTTTGTCTAGGGTTGTAATCTCATAATAATTCCTTCTTCCACATTGCATGTCTATTGATACAGTCCTACCTAGTCAAGACTTGCTTAGGCAGGTGTGTTGGTGAGATTTTATGTGTTAAGATTGTGACATAATCTTAGCTACACCATGTAGCAAAGAGACTGTGTCATTAAAAATTGCCTTAATCTTTTAGATTTTAAAAGTTTTCTGCCTCTTTTTCTGCAACGATTCTTGAGTCCTTAGGTATAGGAGTTGTTTTGTAGATTTATCCAATGGGGCTCAGCACTAAAATTCTGAATTTTGATTGACTGTATTTTTCTGTAATGGTTTTTATCTATTATAAAGAGACATGTCCCTGATGAGTGGTGAAGACTACATTTCTCTATGAATGTAGGGACAACTATTTAGAATTTAGTTAGGGATTATTTATTAAAGTAGTAGTTATAGGTTCTCCTTCAAAATTCACGACTTTACTAGCCCTTGGTTATTTACTTGGTTACAAGGCATGATTTCTTGCTTTTTGCATAGATCTAAAGTCTAATTAGAGACCTATTGGTTACTGGCAAGCTATACTCACCACTGTTTCACTCTTAGGGCTCTCATGAAATGGTTGTCATTGCTGTGGTTCATAGTTGTCAAAGATGGGTGGGACTCTTGGTTGTTTCCTCCCTTTCAAAACTTGCCTGGTACCTTCTGGTACCTTGAAAAATAATTCTCAGAGAGGAGGCACATAGGTCAGTTCAAGATATGTCTGGGAAAATAATCTTAATTATAGATGTTATAAACAATTTAAGATGATTGATCATAGTTTCCATATGAAACAATTATAAAAGTACATATAAAGCAAGTATATATATATATATATATATATATATATATATATATATATATATGTGTGTGTGTGTATGTGTGCATGTGCTTCTTATATATATGTATATATAGAAAGATGATAATAGTTTATCATATTTAGAGAGGAAAATAAAGCAAATTAAGGAAAAATGTAGCAAATTATAAATGTAAATATTCAATAAAATGGTTTGAATTTTTAAAGAAAAAGTTAAATCATATAAGGAAAGTAAAAGATAAAGTCTGGTAATAAATGTATTTTCTAGATTTCCATTAGAAAACAAAAGCCTAAGATCAGATGTAATATTATAGCAAGTCTGAAAATATTAATTAAAGACACATAAGAGTTAGTTTCTACAGCTCAATAACATGATTAGAATGTTTATATGTTGCTAAGAAAAGAACCTTTCCAATTGCTCTGTGGAAAGGTTAGATGTGCATTGAAGATAGAGCAATGCAAAGCTCAGTAGATAATTTGCAATAGTTAATTATTTTTGTAATAGATTATGTTCTTGATTCTTTTGTGCCCTTATGTCAACTGAAATAAGAAAGATAAATCACCTTGTGTATTCTAAGCAAAGATTTAATACAATTTATTTTTATTCATTACTACTATTAGTTCTAACTGGATCACTTTATTAAAAAAATTAAAAATTTCAAAAGGACTTCTTTCAAAGACTTCTTTTAAAATTGATTGTTACAGTATAGGACCAAACTAGGCCTTCTGGAAGTGGTAACAGTTGTGTGGTTGGAGCAGAGTGTGGGACCATTGGCAGAGAGATGAGGATTTATTCCTATTGCTTATATTGGCATTTTGGAACCCATTCTCCTTGAAGGGATATCTTGCTCAGCCTGAATATAGTGGGGAGGGACTTTGTCCTGCCTCAAAGCAATGTGTTGGACTTTGATGACTTCCCAGTGAAAGCCTTACCCTCTGGGAGGAATGAATCAGGAGTAGGGTTGGGGTGGAAGTTGAAGGGAGTGGGAGGAGGGGAGGGAGTAGGAACTGGGATTGATATGTAAAATGAGAAAAGATCATTTTCATTAAAAATAAATTAATTTTAAAAATTGACTGACACATGGTCAATTTTCTTTCAACTTTGAGAAATAGCATTATATGATATCCAGAAAAATTATTCCTTGAAACTTCCTTCTCAATATCACAATATGACTAAAGAATGTCTTCAGTTGTCTATCATGTCAGTAAGTAATAGAGCTCACTTATATTCTGTTGGATAGTATATAGTACTAAACAATAACTATTACTGTTACTACTGCTAACAAAGTTAACCATTCTCACATTCTATCCCTATCCGAGCCTAAATAATATAAATAATAGAAAACATTAATTGAAAGATAGATTAATATTTTTTTTAAGTTCAAGAAAACAAGGAACTTTTCAGTGCTTTCCTTGATAGCAACGTAGGTATTCATGACACCTCCTGAACCTTTGGCTTGGAAGCTTAGAATGAGGCTTAATTTGAACCTGGTCAATAGTTTGTAGTATGAGAGACACAGTATATAAGACATGTTACATACATTGTATAGAAAATCTAAAGTGGTTTACAAGGGTCACCAAAGAAAATGTATTCAAATATAACTTGAAGAGTTACCACATAACACACAGTCATTAAGAAGATTACAGTTTACATTTTAAAGTGAAATTATAGAATATGACCTCTCATGGTTACCTGAACATGTAAAATCCTTTGCCTTCAAAGCATTTACAGTGTTATATTTGGTTCATAGAAATCAGAGACATCAAGCACAGAAGAAGAGCAGGCTTCTTTAAAATATAAAATACCTTAGGAATACTCAAACTAGAAGAAGTTACTATATGTTACAGCCTGTTGTAAATCAGAGCACAGCTAACATATTTTTACTTTTTGAAACTCACAACAGTTCCTCTCGATGTGGTAATTTTAGATGAAAATTAAGGGCTTCAAATAATTTTAATGATTTCCACAAAGTCACCCTCTTGCTTGTTAAATGTTCAATGTATTCTATACTGAAAACTTGATTCTGTAGGCACACTTATTTTCCAGATAGTTAAGTCTAATCAAACAGGTTGGTGAATATCACCTTGAGCTTAATGTAGGCATAGAAGTTAGTCCTTCACGTGACCTTGATAAACAATTGTACTTGGGCTTAGGTTATGAATGAAGATGTTTTGTGTTTGTCTTTGTGTTCATGTTTGCTCTCTATTTTGTGGAAGCTGTCAGTCTTCAGACACAGGCAGCCTTGTTTGTTTGTGAGTGGGTGCTTATTTTTTTCTTTTTGATACGGTCTCTCAAATGCCATAAACTTACCATATAGGCTGAGCAGACTGAACAGAGAGCCCCAAGGATTTGCTATCTCCTTCTATCTGTAGCTGGCATTGTAAACTCAGTACATGTCATGACACATTGCTCCTTGATGTTGGTTCTGGGTCTTCTCTCAGGTCCTCATCAGTCCAGCATTGGCTGACTTAGTCATTTGCCCAGCCATAGGCAATACATTTAGAAAAAACCTTCAATGCCTCCTCTTTATGACAAATTGACTCACATAATTCCACTACTGAGAAACATTTGACTCCCAAGGTCTTGGTAAGGATTCTTTTATACGCAAAAAACACCTTTCAAATGGTCCAACCATAAGAGCATTTCTCTCCATTAATCTGTTTTCTGACTCCCTTTTCCTAAATAATACTAATAACTGATGCCTTTTGTGTAGGGTTCCATTTGAGAGTAACAAAGCACCTCATTAATATATGGGTTTTAATTTGATTATGAACCAAACAGAAATGTTAAGTTATTGATAAGGTAAAATAAATGCTTTTTATACCTGTTACCTGTATGAGTATTTTTTAAATAAAATATCAAGACTCACTTTAGTCAAAATTATAAATTTTAAAATATCATAACCCCTACTAAAACCTAAAATATCTTGTTTCTTATCTCATCTCATCTATAATAAGTTTTGTATTTTTACATATTCTCCAAATTCTTTTTATCATTATGTTCATTTTTTTTTGTTAGTCAGAATGCATCTCAGCAGCAAAAGATGGCAGCTGAGAAGCTGTAAACTCATCATGCTGACATTCTCTGAAATGGTTCCATATTAATTATAAAATGTGTGATGAGTTCTGCTAAGCAACTTTTGAACTTTGTGTGCATGTGAGAATGTTGAAGAAGGCAAAGTAAAGCACAGTAAAAATACTAATGTATAAGGAAAGTAATACAATTGTAATTATGGTTCCTTTGCTAAGTTTTCTTTACAGTCTTAGTATTTCAATATTGAGAACATGGGTCTCTAAAGAATTCTCTCATCCTTTCAAGTCAGGACAGCGCTGCTAGAATGAAAATATATTTTTATTGTAATAAAGTGAGAAGTTGCGTTTCACAAATAAAATCACCTCAATGTTACAATAATAAGCAAACTGTTAAGAGCACAGTTTTCTCTCAATGTTGGCTGTGAAAAGCTAACAAGTCACAATCCTCTTCCATTGTGTGGGAAAAAGGTATTCTCAGAAGAGAGAGTGGTCAGTCACACTGCAGAGAAACTTCCCAATGATGAATTTAAGTCTCAGAGTCTAGGCACCATTGCAGCAAGGGATTTGATCCTGTGAAGAGCTAAATCACATTTCCATTCTTTCCTTTGTCATGAGGTGACATGATGTCCCTACCATGTTCAGACCTTCTGAGGACACAGTGTGTGGTTTGTGTTTTTTTTTTTTTAATACCACCAGGATTACCTTGCATTCCTCATGATTTAGTCTGAGTCATTGAGAGCAGGGTCAATGGTTTACCGAGGAATGCAGTAGAGGACTATGTAACAGGGTTGCATCAGTGAATTTCTCCACCGGACTGCAGGTTTATGAGAGTAACTTCCGTTTCTCTCTTGTCTGTTTATTTGAGTACACAAATTAAGTACAGCAATGTGTGCACTTGTTGACTGAGGTAGAATTCTATGACATGGTCCTCCATGACATGAAAGCAAGGTCATTGAGCCACCTGTTTTCTTTGAAAACCTTGCCTGGTGGATTTCACCTTGTAAGCATTGCACTGCTTACTGAATTCTATACAGACTGCTAAGAAACAGGACATCTCACTGATTTTAGAGCAAAGCTGATGGTCTCCATTGCTTTTCACACCTGTTTGAAATCAGCAGAGCCAATATGCAGTTCCTTTTATTGATAGCTTATAATCATGGTGCTTAACTATGGATTGATGAGAACTGATCCATCCTCTTACCCTTAATGGGTAAGCATCTTCCTAACACAGGGAGTAGGCTGTCCTACTTTAAGTCAATGAACTATGTGAGTCCCCAAGGCTCAATTATCCATGAATATGCACAAAAATTGGCTAGTGTTTCTTGGAGACCTCTATGTTTACAGACTTCTTTGTGTATCAAAGACTAGAGTTCAAATGCTGAAATGTGAGCCTTAATTTCAACTATGTGAGGACAATATATGTGAAAGCAGAATGCATTCAAAATGGTTTGATTGGGTCAGTGAAAACACTAAATTATGTATAAGTATAGTTATGGTTCATAATAAGAAAAAGATCAAAGAAAGTTTGTCAGGTTTGAAAGAACAGAGAAGGTAGGATTTTGATAAGGGAGGCCACTGAATTATCCTTTAGGCCCTTTGCATATACAGGAGGCCATATGTTGCATATGTGGTGTCTCTGTCATTGGTGTCTTACTTTCTATATTTTCACTTAAGTCTCATAATCCAGTTCTTCATAGTTCTGTACAAAATACTTCCTACTAAACATGGCCTCCTTTTCTCAGAGATCCATTTTTCCTTGCCTTAGGTATTTTAATTACTTTTCAGTTGTTGGCTGAAATTTTTATATGTAGTAAAATTTGTCTTTATTACTGCCCACCCTTTAGTAAGCAGTAATTGCCTTCGTCCTGTTTTGAATAATCTATAGTTTGACAAATCCTATGTGGCACTGGGCAGTGATGTTGATTGGATGATTATATCATTTAAATCTTAATCACATTACTATTTGGATATAAAAGACACTGATTAGGTTCTTAATAAATCATAGGATAGGTAAATAAGGATAAACTCCCTGGAGTACAACTCTGACTACACCAGCAAGAAATGACTGAGACTCACAATTTGTGAGATAGTGTTTGACCTTCTAATCTCAGGAGCAATTATAACAAGAATTGAAAACATAAGAACAAGATGTACTTTTTACTGGGAATTTATGAAAGCATTGTCTTAAGAGATGAAGGGGCCACAACATATGTACAGAATACTAAGGTAAGAGGACAGTCTAATAGCATCTATTTTGTGCTTTTCTACCTGGGACCTTCACCTATTACCATTATTCCAATATATCAACACTGGTAGAGCAGTTTTATTCCTGAATTATTTCTCTCACCTTTAGCCTTCAAACAAATGCTGCCCTACTCTGGCCAAATCACACATAATCTAATCTTATTTGTCTAAAAATCAGTGATTTTTTTCCATGAAAACGTTGCTGAAAATTTTATTCCCCCCAACACACACGCACACACACACACACACACAAATACACACACTGAGAACATCGTGTACTATGTAGATCATTAAATAAACTGCTCTGAGTTAATGCCTGTCAATACAAATCAGTCTCGGCCTGCTCACACTTGATTTTCTCAGAAAACACTTTCCTAATGATCATTGTAAACAAATGTGATTTACTGTCCTTATATTTAGATATCTAGAGCTGTAGTCAGCAAGTATTATGTTCATGTCCACTGGTTGTAATTTTTCTACTTGTTTTATTAAAATCTAAATCAACCAGTCAAAGATCAATGTCCTCTTTTCATCTCTATCCTTTTCTCTTGGTCTAGTGCCCCCTGATGGCATCAGCATGACTTACTGCTTATGCAGCTGAACCACAGACCATCCAAATTCAGCAGCGCTTTCCACTATTCCCACCATAAATGATGACCGCTTTCCTCTTTCATGTTTTCTTTGCTCATTTAAATTTAGACTATCTCCCATCTCCACACTCTGGTATTTTTGACTCACGCGTTGTTGTGAGAGAATAGTAATAGTTAATACACACAAAAATAAGGAAGTCTCTGCACTGCTGAGACAGAACACTCCTGCTGCAAGTGGTAGTGCTGCAGACCAAGGTAGCCAACGCCATCATGCTCCTGTCCATGCTGACCTATTGTTCATGAACTTTCAGGTGTCTCAGCCTCACCTCACCTACTGCATGCGATCTACTGGAAATTTAGTGTTCTAATAGTTGATTAAAATTTTATGGTCTAGGAAAATATCAATACTAAAATTAAACAAAAGATAATTACTGAGTAAGAGTCCATAGAACTAAATTATAAGTAGAAATCTTAGTCATAACTAGTAATAACTGACTTGAGTAATCAATATATTGAGACATTATCATATGATTTTTCTCATATGGTATTTTTCTTTATTAAATCATCTCCTGTTAAATAAATTTGATATTAAAATTTAAGTCAGCCAGTAAGACACCATTAATTTTCAGGTGTAGGAAGGTTTTGGTAGGTAGAAAAGTGTTCTCAACCATTCACTTCTTAGGTATTGGGACCTATGACTTCACATAGTAGAAGGAACTGTTCAGACATATTCAACATGAGATCATGAGAAGAGGACATTATCCTGGATGACTTAGGAAGATCATATGCACTTACATACTGAATGAGTCATGTAAACACTGCCTCATAGAATGTCCTGAGCAGAGCAGTCCTGACTATAGCATCAGTAGTCCAGCAAAGCTGTTTCAATCGTCTGAATGTCAGAAACACAAAACTAATGTAAATTTGCATTGTTTGATCTGCTATCTTGGTGTTACTTTCTTACACTGGACAGAAGAAATAATATAGAGTTTAACAGGTAAATTTAGATAATTGATGAGAGTAACTTAGGCTATGAGTATAGATAGAAACAGACCCTACAGAGTAACATATATTTGTGCTTTCACATTACAAGAGACAGGAGATATGGAAATATGGAAGTTTGCCTTTGTATATGTGATTATATTTCTCTGTACATTTGTGTGGATGTATATGCATGCATGTAAATGTGATTGCATGTGTATATATGCATGTCTGTTTATGTATGAATGAGTGTAGTCTGTGTACATGTATATGTGTTCACACTGAGTACTTGATTATGTGTGTGTTTATATGTGTGTGTGTGTGTGTGTGTTTGTATGTATAAGTGTAGAACTGTGTGTTCATGTGTATAAATGCATTATTACATATATGTGTATCTGGGTATATTTGTGTACATGAATCATTGTGAATGTGTGTGTTTGTTTCCATTGTTACGGCTCAGTGACCTTGGTGTCCTATGAAAGAGGCACCCAGAGAACAAGGCGGATGAGAGATTTACAAAACAACCATGACTTGCCGCAACAGACACCAAAGCCCTTAGCCAAGTGTTGAAATCTTATTGATGAAAGCATGTGTAATGATTAACTGCTATCTATACATTTCAAGCCACTTCAGTAACCACATTTGGGGAGTATGCACATGGTAGTTCTGGTCTTCTAAAGCTATCAATGCCACAATGAAAGACATATTCAGCCATGTGATGCAACAATAGCTCAAAGAGCTAAGATCTGTTTTCTCTAAAGGTCACATTACTTTATAGTCTCAAACCATGTAAAAATAACAAAGAATTCAAAAGACATTGTGTCTGAGACTGAAAAATTATTGGAATTCCTAGGCAAACTTAAAGTTGCTATTATAAATACATTCAAATTGCTAAAGACAGTTGACTGAAGATTAAATGGTAGGTTGAAGGTACTATGTTATTAAAAAGTACTGATAGTGAAATTATTTTTTTTTTAAGATTTACTTGGCAATCTTGGACTGGTTGGCAAAGGATGGTGAAGTGCAATACCACAATTACATGTCTTTATCAAGTTAGTAACTCTCCCGATAAGATGAGGAACAAGGCAAAGTTCTGTGGAACAATTTTGATACACTGTAAAGGTGTATTACAGCCACCGGTTAATAAAGAGCTGACTGGCCAATAGCTAGGTATAAACAGTTAGGTGGGGCTTGCTGACAAAAATTAGCGTACAGAGTAGAAGGCAGAGTCATGAGGAGATGCAGAAGAAAAAGGAGATGAACATGAAGTACTGAGATAAGGTACAAAGCCACATAGTGGAACACAGATAAAAATATGGGTATATTTAAGATGTAAGAGCTAGTTAATAACAAGTTAAAACTATCAGGAGAGCCGGGCGATGGTGGCGCACGCCTTTAATCCCAGCACTCAGGAGGCAGAGGCAGGCGGATCTCTGTGAGTTCGAGACCAGCCTGGTCTACAGAGCTAGTTCCAGGACAGGCTCCAAAGCCACAGAGAAACCCTGTCTCGAAAAAACCAAAAAAAAAAAAACTATCAGGAGAGCATTTATAATTAATAATAAGCCTCTGTGTGGTTATTTGGGAGTGGCTGGTGAGACAGAGCTGACCAACGGTTTCGATGAAAAAGCTCCACCTACAGCAAGGATCTTGACACTCTCCTGAAACCCAGTTTGAGTATCATACTGCAAATTTTAGTTAGCCTAATATGACAAAAAAGGAGTTAAAAATTCTGATGGATATGTAGAAATAATACTGTCTGCAAAGTCATGATTATTTGAGCAGAAATCCTAAAGGAAAAAAAAAAGATAATCCTGGACAAAATGATTATTACAATGCTGGAGGGTATAAAGTACAGGGACATTCTCTTTTACGCCACCACTGAGCCATCACTGAGCTAATGGGAGGTGAATTAAAATTGCCTTTAAATTAGGATCCAAAAATAAGAGATACTTAGGTAGACTTCTATGACGGTATTCTTGGTTTTCAACTTGACTGCATCTGAAGAAAATTCCTTAAAATGGAGGCACTCCTGTGAGGGTTTTTCTTAATTTGAAGTAGAAAGATCTTTTTCTAATCTGGATCTCTTATGTAGGAAGACATAACTTTAATCCAGATATTTTGAGCTAGCAAAACCCACCTCTAATCTGGGCCATACCTTCTAGAAGCCTTTATAAGAGTGTGAAAGAAGAGAGGGTTTTCCCTTTTTCTTTTTGCTCTTGCCTTGCTAGCAAGTTCATCCCTTCACTTGCATGGGAGCTTACTTCCTCAGGATTCCCGTATCTACTGAAGACCATTTGAGACATTCAATCTTGTGGACAGAGCAGCTACTAGATCCTAGAACTTTCCACTGATACCCAGCCAATTTCAGATTAACTGAACCACAACCTGTAAGTCAGTAATTCTAACATATTCCCTTTCTATGTATAGTGATTCATTACGTAAGTTCTGTTTCTCTGAGTGCCCTGATGAATACACCTAAAATGTATATAAAGTCTATGAAAGAAAAAACTACAAAACAAAATACAAAAAATTTAAGAGAGAGCATGCAACACATATAAATAAAAATAAATCTGTGATATCTTAAAATATAAAAGGTGCACACTCTGTCACCATGCTGTGATGTAATCAAGAGTGACCTTTGCCAGAGTCTGCACTTTGCTGTGGTGGTTCCAGATTCTGGAAACTTTCATTCACCAGAATTCAGGAAGTTACCTTTCTGCACACTTTGAGAATCTGACCATCAGTTTGGATATGTTGTGGTATATTTCCCCAATGCACAATACCATTCCTTCTGGATAATGGGAACTATATGAAGATCAGGCAGGTGACCATGGGATGCTGATTTTGCTAAAACACTAACTTTAAATTTGTTAGAGAATGGGAAAGGCTGTGATTAGATATCACTGTTGGTTGTAGGTATATTGAAAATATGCTTAAAGTTAGTTGTTCACAATTTTAAAATTACCTACAGTGAAATAATTTTTAAATTTTTTATCTTTATTTTCTACTTACTGTGTCATAAATATCATATGTTGATTATCTGTGTATCTATTTATCAGTCTGTCATCTCTTAGCTATCTATCCTCTATCTATCCTCATTAGTCTCTTACTCTATAACCTATTATTTATCATCTGTTTCTACATATGTATCTACTTACCATTTATCTCTTAGCAACTCTCAACTATCTATCTATCTATCTATCTATCTATCTATCTATCTATCTATCTATCTATCTATCTATC
>JABTXL010002961.1:2989208-3037104 GCA_025134845.1 Neodon shergylaensis | reverse complement strand
TATCTATCTATCTATCTATCTATCTATCTATCTATCTATCTATCTATGCACTTACCAACCTATCTACCTCCCTATCTCCATCACCTGCATGTCTAACTTTCTAACCATCACCTAACATTTTAATTTCTCATCTATTTATAGAAAATAGTAATTTCTGTTGAATATTGCACTATATTTCAACTTCTCTTATGTGAATTCTTCCTCTCAAACATGTTAAGGTCTTCTTTTCCTCTGATCCTCTTCAAAGACTCAGTCTCCCAGAGCCTGGCTTTCAACATCTAATACTACAGTCACACTTGTGATCACTTGCTAAAACACGAGTCTCTTTCAAAATAATGTGAACTGTGGATTGCACAGAACAGAGGAATATTTGCTGAATAGAACACTTTTGGCCTGGTATCTTGTTGTTCCTGAAATGTGACATTTAGGTGTTAAAACTTTTTCTTGATTTGAGAATGTTCTTAGAGAGAGAGCCCTCATGTGTATGACAAAAGAGCACACTGTGTAACTGGTGATCCGATTTTCAAATCAATTCTCTAATTAGGATCTTACATCAAAAATAACCACTCACACTTTTAATTGAGCTGAACTTTAAGTCTCCAGCCTGGCCTTACTATAATTAACCTAATAAAATAAAGACACAATTTCTCTTTTCAAATAATTCATCAGAAAAAGTATACCTTCCAGTTGCTTTATCTATTGGTCGTTGCAACTGACAGCACATGAAAGTCAAGTGCCTCTTCAGCCCTCAGCTTAAGTTATTGCTCTGGCACTAAAGGGAGAGATCTAAGGATTCCTAACCATGTGAATACATTTATAGGCAGAAATGAACTAGATTTCCCATCTCTTAGATGATTGATTAAAAATTCATTAGTTTCTGTGTGATTGAATTTTATGACCTCCTACTGAAAGCAAGAGGGTTCAACAACCCACATGTATCTATACCTGCTGATATAATTACATGGCTTTGGGGGATTTTGGCTTTGTGTTTTAACAGAATATTAAAACTCTGAAATGCAATAAATACAAAAAACTGCTCATGTTAATCTTTTTTCCTTTTCCTTTTCCTGATTTTATATGTTGTTCTTTTATTTTCCTTTCCAGGGAGATGTGGTGCCTCTCCGGCGGCACCCTCAAGAGCCTCCCAGTGTGGTTGGCTTCACATAAACACTGGGGTGAGGCAAAATAACATCACAGAGGAATGAAATAAACAGAAAATTCAAAGGAAGTTTAAATTGAATTCTGTCGCTCCTCTCAGGTGAGCTTCACACTGTTTCACAGCAGCTCTGATGCACCATGTGTCAGGCCTCCTGTGCCATGTGTGAGGTGGAAAAATTTGTATTCTCATGCCAGCACAAACCACACACAAGACTGGACAGGTGTTGTGGCCACCTGAGCCCCTTTGAAGTAATGGGGTCATCAAATGTAAGGTGCCTCTAACCCAATGACGTCTCGCTTCAGCCTAATATGCATTCTACAGCTTTTCTTGAACAAATGAAGATTTCTGCATTGTCTCCATGAAGATGGTAGAAGTCCTCTAACATTTTGTATATTTGAAATAAATCTTGAACTTGAGGAGACAGCAACAAGTTCTGTCTACTGCAAAAAGGGTTTCCTTGTGAGTGTTATTCATGAGGCTGAAGCGTTTTTGTCTTTCAGAGAACATAAGAATGTAGTCAAGAAAGACACACAGAAATGCTGGAAAAACATTCTGTCCAATAAATAGGTAAAACTTTACTTTCTACACACACTGATTTATAAGTTATTTTATCCAGGAGTAATTCACACCATGATTACTTATAACCACTGCACTTTTGCTAAGCACCAGATTGTCACTGAGCTATGCTAACAAACCTTTTTGTTGACCACACACCAGAAGCTTAATCTGTTCTCTGAGCAGCCAGGAGATGGCTCAGTGGGTAAATTGTTCTACATACAAGCATGGTGATCTGAGATTGATTCCTGAGACACATGTGAAAAGCCTGATGTCCTGGAAGGCATCTGAAATCTCAGTGTTCCTCTGGGGAGTTAGGACATGGAGGCAGGGGAATTGAATGGAAGTTCCCAAGCCAGGTAACCTGGAGAACACAAGGTAACAGAGCCTGGGGAGACTCTACTTCATCAAGTTGGAAAATGAGAGCTTACTTCTTAAAGTCACCTTCTGACCTCCATTTGGACATATGGCACACACATGCCAGAACACACACAGGCAAACACACACACACACACCATGGGACTATCGACATAGTGAGGTGATACAATGTCAGCTTGATGCTCAGCATGTGAATATGAAGGGCCTGGCAGATATCGCGCACATTCCATTAGTTTCTTTTAACTGTAGCACATTATCAAAATTAAGTACTTGTTAAAATAACACAAATGTTCTGTATCATCTTTGTGCATTTCAGAAGCCTTGATGTGATGTTGTACAGTTAATATTCTACTGATCTGAGTACTGTTCTACTTTGCTGAGGGGTGTCTGTTTATTGACATTTATTTATCTGTCTATTTTAAGTTCATAAACTTTATACACCTTATTTTTGCTTCATAGCATACTTAAATTAGAAGTGCAAAATTGATTTGGGCATAATGGAAAGCATACTGCTGCATTAGTATCTTATTAACAAAATAGTACAAGGTAATGCTTATACTTTATTCCCAAGGCAAACACTTTTTCTTACAGTCTTTATGTTGGAATTAAACAAGAGTGCCACGAAACTAAAATAAAAGTGACGGAGGGACTGACTCTTTTTGGGAAGTTGAAAGACAAGACTCCCATCTTCCTTTGTTTGCCATAATTGCTACAGGTGTCTGTGGACCCACAGTAGTTTCTAACCTTCACAGTTGACACTGGTCAAACTAAAGTTTCCACATCGACTCCCTGTCACAAAGCCTCTTTGATCCACTTCTCCATATAAAGACTTATGCTTATAATAGACATCAACTATCTCCATGTATAGCCTGCTTTCTTTTGTAGTTTTCAAGTTGATGCAACATAAGAGTCACCTGGGAAGAGAGAACCTCAACTGAAAAATTAAAGAGCATGTGGCTGTCTGTGAGGGATTGTCTTCTTTATTGATGTATGCTAAGCCCACCATGCATAGTATAATTCCTATGGGTATATAGAAACCTAGTGAACATGAAACAGTGACTGAGCCAGAGGGCAAGTTACCAAACGACATTCCTCTGTGATCTCTGCTTTAGTTCCTGTCATGACTTCCATCAGTGGTGGACTGTAACCTGGAAGTGCAAGCTGAAATTAACATTTCTAACTCTTCCTCCCCTAAGTTGATTTTGGTTATGACATTTATCACAGCAATATGAAAAATTAGAACACATAAGATGTCAATATCATCTTTAAAGAATTTTTAGTAAAGATGCAATAAAGATGGTCAATAGACCAGCATCCTGCTAACTTTAGACCTAACAAGAAGTATTGTTGATCTTTTTCCTGAACACTTGCTTCAACCCAGTTCCTGTCCTGAGTGGTCACTGTGGATACAGAGCCCTTGTTTGAGATACCCAGGCTTCCTCTTGTATCAACCATGTGCTATCAGGTTGATTGTATTGTTTGTGTTGAGACAGAACAGTTGTGACTTCCTCAAAAGTAAAGTCAGTTTCTGCTTTATGAAAACATGTGAGTTAATATGCACTAGCATAAGCTAAACATCGAGAGTTGGGAAATGATCCTTTATCATCAGTATGTGGACTGAAATTTAAATGGTGAGTCTTTTCTATAGCCATCTCGAGAAGGGAACATTTATTTTAGGCACAAGAGACAAGGGTGTGGTAATCTCCTTTACCACTTCATCTCACTGTGCATTAGTTCATTTGCACAGCTTCATGTATTTATAGTTTGGTTTTCACTCACACTGTATCCTCTAACAAATTTCATAACTACCAGATTGTGTACCCTAAGAGAATTGTATTTGAGAGTATGTAAAGATGCTTTTAGACACTGTTGTGTGAAGTTCTGTATAAGAGCAACTGGTTTTCTTTTGTGTGACTTGGTCATATGTTTATGATACTCATTTATCATGGTTTACATTGATGCCTAGGTAGCACAGCATCCTTTAATTCATGTTCAGTTTCTTTCAATAAATCCGTCTCAACATTGCACAAGTAACACTAATAACACTAACATGAAATTAAATTTGATTTGGCTTGATCTAATGCTATTACTCATGTTTCACTATATATATGCCCACTCATTTGGGGACTTGAAAAATAAATTGTGTCTTCAGTTCAAGTTCTCAGATGGAGAGAACCTACTCACAATCAATATTCTCAAACCCAGAGTTAGAAGCTCAGTCTCCATCACTACCTAATTACCTCTATGTGATGTTGAACCTTGAAATTGAACTTGGGGCCCCAATACTTGAAACTCTTTCTGATGGAGAAGAGATCTGTAAAAGTAGATGAAACTATGTTTTTTAATTTAGAGTGATATAATTTTGTGATATAAAATTAACAGGATAGAAAAACCATGTTTCCAGAAATAATAGCACCAAAAAAGCTCTATGGTTGACATTTATAAAAATGTTTCCATTAGGATTTTCTCATTGGACAAGGTGTTGAGTTTCATAATAACATTTCATTCCAGTATATTATGCATTTTTACCGTATCTATCCCAGTTAATACTCTTTCCCCCTGCACTGAATATTTCTCCTATCTTCTAAAAGAACTATATTCTACTTTTATATCCTTGATGGCCAATGATAGATACAGTGATGGATAGATAGATAAATACTATTCTTACAGTGTGTTTTCTCTTTCCCTTTGAAAGCCTTGGTCTTTGTTCCCTGCTAATATTTTTGTATGTTCTATATTAATTGTCAAAGACTGGCCTCGACAAAAATACTTCTTACTAGGGTGGGGCATGGGAATTGAAGAAATATAAGACAGAAAACATAGAAAGTATTGGGAGGGGATTCCAGTGTAGAAATCCTGAAATTTGCCCACATTTAGTTTTCCACAACTTTTATACCTAATGTAAACTTGGGGAGAATGTAACAAAAGACTTTATTAACATGATACAAAAGGTTAACTCACACAGTCAATGGCCTTAGCACTCTGAGACATCAACTCCTTTGCATTCTGTTGTCCATTTTAGGTCACATACACTGAAGATCACCCATCCCTACATGACTTCATAGTAACAACAGAAGTACATTTGCATACTCTGACTACTCATCAGGATGGCACTGAGCTATCTTAATTTCAAAAGAGACAGACAACCACTTCCTGAGTTAGGAGGTGCAGTTCTGCCTTTCAGTCTCTAAACTCTCTGACCAACAGACAAGGGTAAATGGGCCTGCATTTTTCTGCCTACACAATTAATAATTTGACAATTTATTAAGGCATAATTAATATACAAAGGTGTACATATTTAATTTAGAAAATTTTATGTTTGTATATATACACACAAATAAGGCTATCACCATTATCAAGGTAATTGATGTATCCATCATCTCAAAGATCCTTCTAGTGTCTTAGGGTTTTTCTGCATTTGTTTTAATTTACATAGCTGAGTCTTAGCAAAAAGTCTACTTCCTTTGTTCTTTCAAGTGCACAGCAAACATGGTGCATTCTGGATACTGTGCTGAACAAATGAGCTCTGGGCTCTGTTCACATCACTGTGAAAACTTGAGATCATTTTATTGAAAAAACAGTAATAACCATGGGCATGGACTAGTCCTAGAACGATGTGGGATTCCCCTTTGTATGCTGGATATCTGTTTTATTCCCATTGGTTAATAAAGAGGCTGATTTGGCCTACCAGAAAGGCAGAATAAAAGAAGGCAGGAATTCAAAGCAGAGATAGAGGAGGAAGTAGGCAGAGACAGTGAGACACCATGTAACCCCGGGGGAGACAAATGTCAGCCCTGGAACCTTGCAGGTAAACCACAGCTTCATGGTAAAATACAAAATAATAGAAATGAGTTAATTTAAGATGTAAGAGCTAGCTATAACTGTGCATCAGCTATTGGCAAAACTGTATTGCAATTAATATACTATCAGTGTAATTACTTTGGGTCTGTGCAGCTGGGAACAAACAAGCATGCCCCTGTCTACACTCCAAGGTGATATACCTACCATTCCTTAGGTTTTTGAACTCTCTGCCCTTGGAGTTCTTGTCCATGCTGGGAAGAAACCAAGTTCCCTGCTCAAACTGCATGGCATCAATAACAGGAAGGTGCAATTTGGTACAGAGAAGATGGTGACACTTATTTGTCTTGCTAAAATTAAGCTTTCCTGGGTGAGATTAAGGGGGTGTTTTTTTTTAAAACTTTACAGGAAAAATGGTGATGATTGGGAGAGGAGAAGTAGAATTTTTCATAGTAAGCAACAGTTCTAGAAACATGGGGGCTTGTATAAAAAACAGATTTGGGGCTTTTTAAAGTCTTTTGAGAAGAAATTTGAACTAAATATGATTATAGAGACAGAGATTATATTAGAAACTGTCCACTCTCCTGATGCACAAGGCAGAGACTCTCAGTCTCTCTGGACATGCCATCTCGGATTTAGGGCTAATAGGGCAATTTCCCTACGTCCTTCACTTTCTCATTTGTGGAAAGCATTTTGAAGACAATGCATGCCTGTTTTTAGTTGCTGTGGATTTCCAAACCAAATGGTAAATGTTGTTCCTATGACTACATCCTTCAACTGAATTTAGATTTTTCTCTTAACAAGTCTCTTAATTTGCATCTTGGGTTATCAGTGTCATACTCCAGAGTTGAGTTTAAAATATTATTTCAAGAAAATCTTCTCTTCCTTCATCACTCCTGCAATATAGTCTGAAATGAAAAGGCAATGAATATTTGCCTTTGAAATAGAAATGTGTGTGCATGTGTGTGTGTGTGTGTGTATGTGTGTGTTCACGTGCGTGCACGCACACTCAATGGGTGCAGTAAGTGATAGAGAAGGGTGGCAGGTGAGCAGATGCTACCTGGGACAGGCAAGTTTAAAAGAAACTGGAAAGGAAGAGTTTAGAGTGAGCAGGTGTGGGAAAGATGAGAGGAAAAAGCTACAAAAACACTGCATTCCAAATGCTGCCACGATATCTGATGTCTTCCATGCTAATCCTTTTACCTTAACAATATTGTGTTGTTCTGAACACATTTGACACTCATGTTCTGAGGACACAGCTCATGTGCTGCCTCTTCAGGGTGACTCTTCCAGCTCAGTGTGTGAGCCACAGCATTTTCTGCTTTATCCTTTCCTGATTATTTGCATGTTATGTATCTGTTCTTTAAATTTTCTCTTCTACTGAAATATACATCCCATCAAAGCCATCAGTTTAGCCTGTCCTAACTGTCATTGTTTATGTCCAAGTATGTTTCTCTGAGTTTTATTTTTCTTTTGAAAGTTATGCTACTCTCAGAACTCTTCAGGATTTACTCAAAGCAGAGAGAGTCTCACTCTCAGAACTTCAAAGCAATGACCTTAAAATACACTCAAGCTCAACTTAAAAGGTTTGCCAGCTGTGACTACACTCAGTGGCTTTCCGTATTCTCTTTCTAAAGCTGAACAAACCACACCCAGGACATAATGTGAGTTTCTGTTCTGTTTAAAGATTCTCCAGGTTGTTCTTCTCCAGAATGTTCCCCATTTCTCTCTGTCCTCTAAGGCTTTGAAGAGAAAACCGGAAGAGCTCTAAAAATATGTTGGTGTATGTATGCATTTGCACATTCTCTTGAATCCAGAAAGAGGGACATATTAGTGATAATCATTTCCTTACTTCTCACACTCTATCTCTTGCCAGAATAGAAACTCACAGACCACTTGCTTGCTGAGGTTGCTGCCACCATCATGTGCAAAACAGAACACTCTTGAGGGAAGACTGAAAACCCTGTGTTTATAAATCTCTTACAAACTAGTCACCCCTTAAAAATGTCACAGTTTCCTTTCCTTTCAACTCTTCTCCAAGTCCCTGATGAGTGATTCTTCTTGCAGCACTGGCAGTGTCTTTGGGTCAAACCACAATGCTCAGACACGCTTTCCTTTGAACTCTATTGACTTACCAGGCCAGCTTCTTCTATAGATTTACTTTTTGTAGATTTTACATTATTTTTAGTTGTGTGTAAGTGAGCGTTTTGTTTTGTGCACATGAGTATAGTTTAGTGCAGTAGCCAAAAGAGAGCATTGGTTCCCTAATGCTGCATTACAGACTGTTGATCGTCACCCAATGTGAGATCTAGGAACCAAGCTCCGCTTCCCTGCAAAAGCATTAGATACTCCTGACTGCTGAACCACCTCTCCTATTCAGACACCAGGATTTAAATACTCCTGACTGCTGAACCACCTCTCCTATTCAGACACCAGGATTTAAATACTCCTGACTGCTGAACCACCTCTCCTATTCAGACACCAGGATTTTAATACTCCTAACTGCTGAACCACCTCTCCTATTCAGACACAAGAATTTAAATACTCCTGACTGCTGAACCACCTCTCCTTTTTTTTTGTTTTATGTTAAAGATGCTTTTATTGCTTTCTATTTTTGATTCGGATTTTTTTTTATTTTTTTTATTAAAGATTTCTGTCTCTTCCCCACCTCCGCCTCCCCTTTCCCTCCCCCTCCCCCAATCAAGTCCCCCTCCCTTGTAAGCCCAAAGAGCAGTCAGGGTTGCCTGCCCTGTGGGAAGTCCAAGGACCACCCACCTCCATCCAGGTCTAGTAAGGTGAGCATCCAAACTGCCTAGGCTCCCACAAAGCCAATAGGTGCAGTAGGATCAAAAACCCATTGCCATTGTTCTTGAGGTCTCAGTAGTCCTCATTGTCCACTATGTTCAGCGAGACCGGTTTTATCCCAGGCTTTTTCAGACCCAGGCCAGCTGGCCTTGGTGAGTTCCCAATAGAACATCCCCATTGTGGGATGTACTCACTCATATTTGGTTTCTAGCCATAAATAAAGGACATTGAACCTATAACTCAGTTTCTAAGTGAACCACCTCTCCTATTCAGACACCAGGATTTAAATACTCCTAACTGCTGAACCACCTCTCCTATTCAGACACCAGGATTTAAATACTCCTAACTGCTGAACTACCTCTCCTATTCAGACACCAGGATTTTATAATGTTACTTAATGTCTCTGTGTATCATAAAATGTGGAGATTAGTAAGACCTAAATCCTTCAATCATTATATTTTGCTGACTTTAAATATACACATTGTGCTGTGACTAGATTCAGCACAGAATAATCCTATATAAAAATATGACCGCAGTTACGCACAGTATCGTTTTCATTGAAATCAGTACAATGTCTTCTTTAGACACAAAACAAAACTTATTCACCCTCAGTTTGATATATCAAACAGATCAAAGCTATTCAAAGAGATGCAGGAAAAGGCTTGTTGAGGGAGAAGTGTGTGAACCAACACACTGCCTAGTGTATTGATTTAACTTTCTCTCTCTCCCTCTTCTTCTCCCTCTCCACCTCCTGGCCTGGAGCTTACAATGGAGGCAAGTCTACCCTCATTTTTGCAATCCTCTTGGCTCAGCCTCCTCAGCGCTGGTACTTTAGGCCTGTGTCACCATATGCAGCTTGAAGGAATTTCCAAGTCAATTTTTCACCCAGACAGATTCTCTCCTGTCTAAACAACAACCAGAAATTTACATCTGAGCCATGAGTGGTACTCCTGGACATGGCTGAGCACACTGATCTATGGGTGACAGTGGGAAAATGACTCTAAATCAAATGATCATCAACAACAACAACAAAAAAACATACTAATAAAAGAAGACTCCATTCTGTGGACCCCTTTTACTTTGTGCAATTTACATTATATTCTTATCATTTTCGCCAGTATTTGTGAATATTTAAGTCTCTCCTGCTGATGACCAACATTCAGTTCCATTATGGTGGTTTATTTAACAGCCTAGTCAAAGCTGCAGTCTCTGCGATTCCCCACAGGCACTAACATGCTTCATTCTTTAATTACATACTTTTCTTTAAACGTGAAGCACTTCTGCAGATGTAGGCTTTTTCTTTGGAAGAAAGCTCACATTTTTAGCCCATAGTTCAGTGTGCTTGTCATATTTATACATATGCAGCTATCACCTATACATTGTAGGGCTTCTGCTAATATCCAGAATTTTGACATAAGTTGCTTTGCCAGAAACCACTATCCTGGTGGAAAGATTTGTTCAAATGTCTGTTTATAGTCAGGAACTGCTTGCTCTAAAATTTTGTGAAGCCATACAGCAAACACATACCCAAAGGTACAGCAACACACACAGAACACACAATGACACACAAACACATAAACACATAGAAACACAAACATACACACACAAACCCAGCTATACAGACATACAAATATACACACAAACACAGAAATGGCACATAAATACACACATAAACCATAAATGCAGCTACACAGAGATAAATACATATATATATAAACATACATGTATGAACACAAAATAAACCCAAACACATAAATACATACACAAGCAAACATATAAAAACATGAATACATATACACAAACATTTAAACCTGTCAGTACACTCACACACAAACACACACACACACACACACACAGATCCTAAGTCTGTGACTTTCCTGGAAGTGAGCAGTGCCTAACACAGGCTTGGTACCCTCCCTTGCAGCTAGCTCCCTTGAGGGTTTCAGAGACCATTGTGCCTTCGTTTCATATTAAAAACTCACACAGTGGAAGAGACTAATGTCACAAGCAGGGACTCTGCCCTCTTCATGGGCTATCTATGGTTCCCTTGTGCCTCCCAGCTGGCCCTGCATTTCACCCACTCCTATACACACTCAGTAAATCAGGAAAGATGAACCTCAACCTTGAAATGAAGTGGACCAGGAAAGCAGCAAGCTTTATCTCATGTTCTGTTTGAGGTCAACCTAGAGAACCTCAAGGACGTCTCACATAAAACATTTCACAGATCAAAATGAAAATGCCAGGTTGTATAATTCAGCCTGTGTTATGCATCAACTCCCTACCACTGCATTGGTGACTTCCATTTAATATGTGTAAGTAACCCAGCCTTCCCAAGTCTATCATCTTGTCAAAATTAAAATAAACAGAATCTGTACTAGCTGTGTTTGAAATACAGTTGGAGAATTTCCTGTATTTGAAATGGACAGAATGTACAATTTCAACATGATATAGGAATTGGGAGACCAGAGGACTCTATCACTATGTGGAATCTGTCAGATTCTTCAGTCAATATTATGTATTTAATAGCACCCACATGAGTATTGCCTATATTCAATGAAATTCACTTATCATTCTCACCATGAAATCGTCTAAGGTAAGTTTGAATAAAAAGTCATATGGAGAAAAAAAATCCATTAGTTTCCCATTGTCTTTCCCACTCATTTTAGGTGAATTTCTCATCCCAATTGTCCAGTCCTTTTGAGATTTACACTCAAACATCATAGATGATGTAAATCTCCAGGGTGGCTCCCAATTCCCACAGCAAACCCACTGAAACAGGAACGTGAAGAAGCAAAGCAGCACGGAATGAGCCACAATGCTTCTGGACTTTGTGGTATGCGTTTGGAAGGCACAGAATTCCCACCACACTTAATAGCTCCTTGTGTGCCTAGGTAGATCCACTGCAGACCAAACTGATTGGCAAAGACTGATTCTTTTGCCTGTGTTTGGCACAGTATCTGCACCATTTAGGATAATACATATTTTCCCTGCTTCCACAGTATAGACACAGTGGAAGGATACATCAAAATGATCATTGCTTCTATCTGGTATATGTAAAATTTCTAAGCTTGCAAGCTTCTGAGCACATTTCTTCTCTCTGTAGATTCTTGAATAGAACTTTGACTTTTAGGCAATGAACAGGGTAAAGCATCTCCTTAGCCTATAGCCGTTCAAACTAGAAGCTAGAAAGAGAATAGCTAGAAGGCCCATTGGGGGCAGACACTTGACAGAATGCATTGTAAGTGGTTGAGCACAGTTCAGATGAGGAACTTCTCTCTGTCAATTTCTTCATAATGGAAGGAGCCCAGCATTTGTCAGGGATTCTTTCACAAGATGCTAACCTCACTGATGTTGGTGGACTCTGGATGGCTTTTCTTAATGCCCTCTTCTTGGTGAATAAGAGTCAAGGGATAGATTGTAGTTGGTGCACCAGCATTCAGAACTCTGTGGGCTAATGTCTCTTTTAAGAGCAGCAGGTTAGCAGACTTACTTCACTCCACAATATTCACCATGTCTTTCTTTGAAGTCTCAGATATCCATGGGTTCTATAAGGAGGATTCTGAGTTCATGAAACATATCAATGCAGAGTTCAATGAACAGAGGGAGAATTTGATTTCTATGTCCACTTTATTCATAGAATCAGTGATCTGAGTAGGCAGTCAATTTACACCCTAAAACGACCTTCCCTTTCATCTCCATCGAGCAGACCTCATAGGGAGGAGCCAATCATTCCAAAGCTCACTCTTACCCCTCTGGTATGGTGGTCAATGGTTGTGAGATGTTTTCCATATCATTTTCATTTATTGTTCTCTTCTTTCATTCTCTAATATGTGTGGTCAGGTGTCGCTTGAACTTCTGAGTCAGGTTAATGTTTCTCACAAGAGACTCAGACTCTTCCAGGGGCTTCTGAATTGGGAGGGGATTTGAATAGAACAATCAAACCACTAAGAATATGCATGTGCTAAAATAGTAATAACATACACCCCTAATTACGTTCTAAAATACGGCGATGAATCTTCATAATAGAGTTCAAGTGTACCCCCATGCATCCCTCATCCCTCCTGTGCTGTTTCAGCTCCTTCAGTAGGGCACAAATATTCCTACTGCAACACAAGTTACTTTCTCAACAAATATTTTTAATAGGATAAAGCAGTTTAATGAATTAATAAGTGCTTTCTCTAAGTTATAGCAACAAATAAGTAATTTAATCCTGTAACAATCTATAAAATTGCATTGGACAGATATTTGTAATATATGTCTACCAGTTTTGTAAATTAGTGTATGCTTGCAGTGACTCCATGGTTCACCTTAAAAACTCATGAAACTTCAAGGTGTTGTTTTCTCTGCTGTGTAGTACTCCATTGTGAAATGTACCACATTTTCCTTATTCATTCTTTGGTCAAGGAGCATTTAGGTTGTTTCCAGGTTCTGGCTATGACAAACATTGCTGCTACAAACAAAGTTGAGCACATGTCTTGTGGCATAATTGAGCATCCTTTGGATAAATACCCAAAAGTTATGTTGTTGGGTCCTGAGGAAGGTTGTTTCCTAATTTTCTGAGAAATCGCCATACTGATATCCAAAGGGGCTTTACCAGCTTGCATTCCCACTAGCAATGCAGGAGTGTTTCCTTTACCCCACGACCTCTTTAGCATAAGTTGTCATCAGTGTTTTTGATCTTTGCCATTCTTACAGGTATAAGATGGAATCTCAGAGTTGTTTTGATTTGCATTTCTCTGATGACTAAGGATGTTGAGCATTTCCTTAAGTGTCTTTCAGCCATTTTAGATTCTTCTGTTGTGAGTTATTTGTTTTGGTCTGATTGGTAACAGTGTCTTACATCTGTGTAAAAATAAATGAATATCTGTAGTGATTAACAAAGCAACTTAGAACAGCATTGTGTTAAGGGTTAGCTCTGGACAGACAATCCTGGTTTCAGTCCTTCTTCAGCAGCGTAGCTCTCCATGGTCTTGTTGAGCTGTCTTCATTTGCAGTCTTATTTCCGCACACACAAAATGGACAAGGTCATGTTGCCATCATTGTAAGAATCAGATGCATATTATTATAAAATTCAGAATGGAGGAAATATTTCACAATTGGCATTGTTTCATTTTGCATATATCCTTGTATGTGTCTCTGACATTGAAATCAAGTACACATTTATGAGCATGCTTGATAAAATCATCCCTCTGATAATCAGCTGTTTAATAACTCCAACTGTTAGTTCTGAATCCTGGATCTGTTCTTTGCAGCTGCATTTTGGGGATTCCCGTCTATTCTTTGTATTTCAGACTTTTTAAATTCACAAAATAAGAATGGACTCAGTATATTGACTACATAAGTGCTTTTATCCACATACATATATGTAAGTATATACATGAAGCAGTAACAATGAAGAGAACATAAATTTAGGAGGGATTACAAGGTATTTTGAGAAGTGAGAGGTGGGTGGGACTGATGTAGATACAGTGTTTGGGTCTCAAAAATAAAATAAAAAAACATCATTTTGGAAGAATGTCAAAAAATGTCATAATCTAAGGATCACCTGCAATAGAATTGTCTTAATTATCACTTCATCCCTTGTGTTTTACTCTTTGCTAAGCATCACTGTGTGGATACACTACACTGCTGGTGATTTAGCAAGTATAACAGTTTCATAGAATTGGAAATTAACTCAAAATATTTTTAAAATGAGCATAAATTTGTCTTTATTCATTAGGAAATGTCTACTTGATGATTTGCCTGTATCCTAGTGTAAAATGTAGAATTCTTCTGCAAGAGTCTGGTGATTTTGAGAGGGGCAAATGTTTTCACAAGCGTAAATGAGAATTGTTTTAAATTCTGAGGTACTCAGAACAACGCATGGTATGCTAACAATGCTGGCACTGGCTGGAGCCACAGTTCTGCTACTGAAACATTTTTTTTTGTCTGCAAAAGGCCAAAACCTCTGCCTAGCCATTCCAGGAAAACCTCAGTTCCTGCCCCCAAACAAGCAGCAATTCTCCTTAGAAGCCTGCAGAACATCTCTGTAATAATAATGTTGACATTGCAGTTTCCCCTAACATTACTAGAAAACACGTGGAACCGATGCAGCTGTTCCTTGTCAGTCTTGTCTCTCTGTTAGGACTCCCTCAGAAACTTGGAGACATGAAGTGCTCTGTCAGGATTCCCTTAGAATCTGGAGTTGTGACTGCTCTGTCAGCATTCCCTCAGGGAATGTGGGAACCACTGGTGTCAGGCCTGTCTCAGAAGCTGCTACAACTGGCCAGTTTGGCTCTGTTTTTGAATTTGTAGACTCACCCCTAATACCAAAACTAAGCTGCCATGGGCCCTGGTCCCTCCTCATTTCCTGGCAACTGCTCCTTGACAACACTGCTCATGAAGAAGCCATCTTCCTGTTTGGGGTAGCCTCTACATCCTTCACCCTGAAGTGTAATCAAATTTCCTGAATTAGTGAGAAGGTCATATGACTCAATTACTTTGAATTCACAGATTCACAGTTTTCTTTCCTTTTTGAATCTTTATTATCTTTTGCCAATAAATTTGCCTCACTCTGGTGCAAACGGCAACATTACCAAAGCAAGGAATTTCTTTGAATCTGGTATTGAATCACCATGGGTTTTTATTACAAGTCAAACTTTGTGAAGCTCATGGCTTCCTGGGTTTGTCAAAGTTTTTAACTTAGAAACAATTACACTGTCCCAAGTGACATTAACAAAAGAACTTGCCCTATGATTCAGTATGCCCATGGAAATGAGTAAGAAGATTGTACAATCTTCGAATTTCAAAAGGAGTTAGAATCATCTTATCTTAGAATTCATATATAATTGAGAGTAAATATTATGTTGTAGATACCATGAAATTTAAACTATTAATTTGTGTGTGTGTGTGTGAGTGTGTGTGTGTGAGTTTATGCATGTGACTGTGTGACTGTGTGTGTACATTCATCGTTATGAGTGTTTTAATAATAATTCTCTCTGGCTCATTCTTATATGTTATTCTTCCTAGATAGACCCCAAACTTTTCTGTTTTGAAAAACAAACTGCTTTGTCGGCCTGATGATGATGCTCTTTCTCACCAGTTATAGAAATGAGGCTTAAAAAACACTTTCTGACACACTGAGAAATTCCTTTCTGTGGCCTTGCTCCAAACGTTCATTTGCAGGATGGCAGACATTGACAGTTGATGAAAGTTTTAGATTTTAAACAGAGTTTGGTAACAGGCACACAGAAGGTAACATTTTATTTGAAATGTAGACTTCTCAAGGAAAGACAAATTACACTTATTAGGCAAATATTTTCTATAGGTAATTAAATGAAGCTCATTTTTACTTTGTCATGACAGCAAGAGAAATGAGCCTATTCCTGGTGGTCCTTGGTTTGTTTGTTTGATTGAGTTTTAAAGTTTCCTTTAACATAACAGTTTCCAACCATATCTTGGATGATTTTTGGGTCACATTATAGTATTGAGTTACTTTAAATTATAGTTTTAAGATGAATTGTTTAAATTATAATATTTTCTCTAATATAAAGGCCTTAAGCGTTCAGAAGAGAAATGATCCAATGGATTCCCTGGAGCTGGAGTCACAGGCAGTTATAAACCGCCACGCTGGAGACTAAACTTAGACCTCTGCTAGAGCAGTATATAAACACAAATGATGAATTCTCTCCCCAGCCCTAAGGTTGATTATGCACAAAAAATTTCATGTTTCACATTTATCGGGTGATTGACTGATGAACTAATTCAATAAGGAGAGAGTAAATTGTTTGTGTGAATAAAAAGTGCATTAGAAATCAGGGGTGGAAAATCCCCTTGGGGGCCAAGGATCTATTCTTTCCTGACATGGGAATGTAGAAGAGGAAATTGGCCTAATTATAACAGCCAAGGTCTTCATCAGAGTAAACATGCATCCTTCTAGAAATTCCCATAAGTTGGGTCTTGTTGGCTGTTGGTTAATGTTTCCCCTAAAAGAAGGAAGAAAGAGGGAGTCATTCAAGCTCCTTTCTGTACCTCACAAATGTTTGAATGTAATTATTTTCCAATTTCACTTGGACTTGTGGTCATAGGAGGTGTTAGAGCATATATTTTGAACAATTATTTTATTAATTGTTTATTTGTTTTTTGTATACCTGTGAAGATCAGAGGACAACTTGAAGCAGTCCATTCTTTCCTTCTACTTCTTGGATTCATAGGTTTATTGAAGCACCATAATAGGATCATTAGACTTGGGGGCACATATCTAAACCACCTAAGCCATATTTCTAGCTCTGGTAGAAGAGCATATAAAAAGTATTAGAGTAAATGAAGGTGAGACTCCATCTATGAAGCTCCGAGAAAGTCATCATCCAGTCCGGTGTTACAGGTCCTTGTGATCTTTTGTATTCCTGTAATTGATTTCTCATTTATTCACTCTGAGTACAATAAACTCACTGTTCACCAAACTGAATCTTAATGGAACAATACTTTGGTTTGCCATCAGTGCTTTATCAGAAGGGAATACACAATTGTTTGCATCTTCCTGGAGAAGGAGTCCTCAGAACACGTGCACAAGTCATGGGGTTTATTGTGACCATGAGTACTATTAACATTAATGCAGAAAGCAAATGATGGCAACACGTTATCATATAATTCAATTAATATTACCATCTGTTTATTCTCTGCCTGATCTCTACCTGACACAAGGCTTGAGGATGTAATAATGAGTCAGATTGGTATTTTTCTGGGAAGAACACACTGACCTTTGCAAGAAAACAAATGAGTGTAGTGTTGTTTGAATCTCAGAGTACCTGTTGATGAGGGCTTCAGATAGCACTAAGGGATGCAACTGACACAGGGTCCAAACATGGTGAATCCAAGCTGGATCCTGTGTGGTGCATTCATGGTTTCCAGCATGGAAATGAACGACTGAAGAAGCACAATTTCTGGAAAGTTCTATCAAGATTTTCATTTAAATTGTAGCGAAACTGAAGTACAGAGAAGTTATAGGAGATAGTATCATGCAGAGATTTTAAAGTTAATGTGCAACTAGGATCCCACCCTTGCTGTGAATCCGATTCACAGACTCAACTGTATGTCGTTCATTAGTACTTCTGTTAAATCCATGGAGACTTTGGATAGTTCAAGCAAATATGGCCATTGATTTATTCTGATATGGCAGACAGCCTGTAAAAGGGAATGGGAAATATTTCCTAAGAATTAGAGAGAAAGAAGTAAGGATCCAATTTTCTTTTGCTGAGTGTTGTCCTGTCTGCCCAGCACATTCATGAACATCTATGATCAAGATCAAGGTATGAAGCCAGGACTCCAAGAACTGAGAAGAGAAGCAGAACTGTTCATGACTGATGGCCATTGATTGATGTAACCGTGGAGGTGATCTTTCTAGGGTGTTCCCAAGTGACTTGTTTGTCTTCTCTGTGGTTAAAATTGGTTAAAACCAGATACAGTTTTGTTTCTGATAACCCATTCCAAGATACTCAACACTGTAAAAGTTTTGAGATAGCAATGCAGTAAATCATTAAAATGGAGATGGCTTTAAATACTCCTGTGTGCACATCAGCCATTCCTATTGAAGAGAATAAATGCCTGTTTTAATTGTTAAAATTGAGATACATAGAGAGTTGTGCACCTTTAAGACATAGGCAGAAAAAATTCTTGTACATTTCATGCAGTAGTTCCATTTTAAAAGCTCTAATAAAGCATCACAGCAGGAGATGTTACTGAAATTCTTTCCTGCTCAGCAAATATTGTGGAACCTCGTGCAAGTTCTTGTGTGTGCCTGAAGCTTCACAAACACTATGCCAAGGGAATAGTGCGTGCCAGCTTGTTTAACTGCTCCCCTATCTAAGATTACCTAGAAGCTTCTGTAGACAATCTTTAAGTCAATAGGCTTTTCACACTCCTAGGGAAATATCTCTGGTTCATTTTCTGTATAAATATTAGTTACACAGTTACTGAAGAAAAGAAAAAACCCACAAAACTATTAGACTGTTGCTTGCCCCAATCTTGAATATTTACCCAGTTATCAGCATGTGGTGCATTAGTTAAAACTGCAGACCCTGTACTGACCTTAACACTCACACAAAGTTCATCATTTTGCCATCAATGTGTGATGCTATATATCTGCCACCTGTTGGATCAAACAGAAAGGTTTTGCAGCAAAAGTCCCATTGTCCATCAATTTTCTCTTCTATCCCCTTCACCAGACTTGTAAAGTAATATTATTTTCTGTGCTTCTGTAGCTTTTCCATTCTAGGATTACATATTGTTGTAATTACATAGATTTTTCAGGTAGAGAAGATCTGTTATTAATAATTTATTTGTTTTCTTAGCTGAGATAAAATACTTTCAACTATTTCTGAACTTCAGTGAATCTTCATTTGTTTGTTTTGTTGTTGCTGTTTTGTTATTTCAAGATCAGCAGGCTTTCTCTGTATAGCCTTGGCTGTCCTGGAACTTGTTCTGTAGATGAGGCTGGACTTGAACTCCTGAATTCAAGATTCTCTTGACTTGTCCTCCTGAGATCTGGGATTAAAGGTGTATACCACAACTGCCCAGCTCCTCCATTTCGTTTTATGTATCAACTCTATTGATTTATGTTTCCATTTCAATTGATTTCCTGCTGTAATGATTTCCTCTATTGCTCTGGGTTTAATCTTTATTGTGGTTCTGCAGTGGAAATACAGATGATTGATTTGAGAATTTATGTTGAAATATATTCATTAATCTTCATATATTTTACAAGGATTTCTACAGCTGCTAGAAGCCCTCTATTTTACTGTATTGACTGCATATATTTGCATATTTCTTATCATTTCTACTCAACTCAAATTTTTAAGAATATCTTGATATTTCTTCATTGGTCCATATATCATATCTCTGTGTCTTGTGGTTACATAGTGTTCTTATTTTTGATGTCTAGTTTTACTTATCCATGTTTCAGAAGCAAGTGCTGTATGTTTTTTCCTGATTTAAACTTCTTAAAAAGTAGATCATGACCTCTAAGAGGATCTCACTTAATGAATACTTCATGAGTTTGAGAAAAATGCATCCTCCCCTATTGTTTGATATATAATGTATGTATTTTAAAATTGTACCACAATCAATAGCTATAAAGTATTTCCTATCTGTTAGCTGATAATTATATCACAGTTGAATAATAATGAGTGTATCATAGTTTGTAGAAGTTAATAAGACCCAGTTGACTGGGGTTCTGGTTGGTTTAACTAGGTCCTTCCTCTTGGTTTTTTTTGCTAGCCTTTTTGACACTTATACATGAATCTCCTATCACAGATTTATCCACCTTTCCTGAAATTTTGTTACTTTGAAGTAGTGCAATCTGACACCTTCTGGATAGACAACTTAAGGACTGTGATACTATAATGTTTTTCATGAAAATAGGCCCCTCTGTCCTTTCATGATGCCCACTTCATCTCTGATAACTGCTGTTTGATGTATATTATTTCTGACACTGATATAGATATGGATGTTTTCTTTTAATTGGGCATTGTAAGACACATTTTCACACTGATATTTTTATAATATCTCAATAGCTGTACTTAAATTGCCTTTCCTATGAACAAACAGTTGTGCCTTATTTTCATGATCAACTCTGACAAATTCCTTTAACTAGTACGGTCAGACCATTGATGTTCAAAGTAGTCATTAAGATAACTGGATTTAGATCTATTCTTCTTTCTGCTTTTAATGTCCTACATTTGCTTCCTTTTAATTTTGTCTTTTTCTACAGTTAGTGATGTTACTTATTCTACATGGTCCTATTATTTCCTTTATTCCTCCCTCGACATATCAGTTACATTATTTTTATTATATTTTATGGTAGATCTAGCATCCATGGTAAACATTTACATTTAATCTGAGCGTATTTTCAATAGGTACTTTACTTGCTTTATAGGTTCTTTTAAATAACAATCTATTTTGTTCCTTCCTGAGCACACCTGGTAATTTTGCTGTCATTTTATGTAGAAATAAGACTCTTTTCACACACTCATTCATACAGACATGGTACTGATAGACATATACAGCCCATGCATATACATAGCCACATGTACATGCTAGATTCCATAAAGAGAGAACATATTAAATATGTGCAGTACACAGCACAAGCAAACCCATACTGTACATTACATACATATACACACATATACATATACCACAAGCATACACTGCTTGCAAACATACAGAAAAAATACAACATACACACACACTACACATCACAGTAAACATATATAACACCCCTACATACACGTAAACCACAAAATATACACTATGCACATTAATAAGTGGACGTATGGGGAAGCAGAAAATTTCAGACAGCATCACATAGGCATGTCTATCCTAGAAGATGGCATTGCTATGAGGGGAAGCATATGGAAACTGATTAAAATATGAGTACAGAGCACTTATGAATTGGTCACTCTCATGAGATAGATGCATTGAGCCTTGATGACCCTTTCTTCCATGTTAGGAAGCTATGAGATGCCCTTGATACCTTGATATATGAACAGATATCCTCATCGTGTGACAGAGCTGCTGAGGTCTGATTCGGGAGCTCCCAACCTCTGGAACTGTGAGATGCATTTTCCTCTCGGTTGTGGTAGTTTGTTTGCAGCGGCCTGGATGAACCAGAAGAGCAATACATAGTTTACTTTTGTTTTTGTTTTTAATTTAATTTAATTTAATTTAATTTATTTATTTATTCTTCTGTCATAATCTGGACTGTTCCTCCCACTCCATCCTCCACAGTCCCCTCATTGCACCTTCCCTATCCTCTAGATCCACTGCTCCTCTGTTTCCTTTCAGAAAAGAGCACTGCACCCAGTGATACCAAACTTGACATAATAAGATGCAATAAAACTAGGCATATACTATCCTATTAATGTTGGATAAGGCAACCCAGTAGGAAGAAAAAGGTTGCACAAGCAGGCATAATAGTCAGAGACACCCCCACTCCCATTGTTAGGAGTCAACAAACACCCCAAGCTAAACAACTACAGCATACATGCAGAGGGACTGCTGCAGACTCTAATAGGCTCCATGGCTGCAGCTTCAGGCTCTAACCCCCTGAGTTCTGCTTGGTTGATTCTGTGGACTGTGTTCTGTTTTCCTTTCCTTGACAGCTCTGGCTTCTACTGTCTTTCCTCCCCTTTTAGGGTAGCAGTTCTCAACATGACTTCGCAACCCCTTTGGGGGTTAACCAACCCTTTCACAGGAGTTGCATATTGTATCTTTACAATACACTTCACAACAGTAGCAAATTTACTGTCATGAAGTGGCCATGGGGATAATTTTACGGCTGGGGTCACTACAACATGAGGAACTTTATGGGCCCAGCACGCTTCCGCTGCGCAACTCTGCTCCCGTATGAGGAACTTTATTAAAGGGTTGCAGCATTCGGAAGATTAAGAACCATGGTTTAGGGAGTATATCCACCCTGCTGGAAACTTGCAGCCTTCAAGCTTCTGAGTATGTGAATTTCAGCCCTACATTGCATTTAAGGGTATTTTTGGTTATCACGTTTCATTGTCTCTGTAGTTTTTTTTCTCTCTTTATTTAACTTCAGTTTTTCAGTTTTTCAGTTACATGTCATGGTTTAGGTAGTGGTTGTGCAACCCTTTGATAGCATATTCTGTTTCCAGTCTGTTTTGCCTCTTTATTATTAACAATTTGACTAACTCACAGATTCTTTTCTCTGCTCTTTACAGTGAGTGGGTTTGCTCATCAGATGTGCTCTTCACTTGTCATGGAGTGTTTTAGCCTCTGACATTTGTCTCTGCTCACACTGACACTTGTTCTTTCATGGTAATGAAATTAGACTATTAGATCTCTTAGCCTGTTCACTGTATTTGTATTAAATTTCCACCTTAATGATTCCAAAGTCTCTATTGTGTCTGCTTTCAATGTTAATTTTCTCAGATTGTGCATTTATGTCTTGATGTGCTTATAATTCTAATGGTGAGAGATGGTATGTAGATAAAAGCTGCTACTGAGAGCCTTCAATAAGCTTGCAGGATGTGGAAAAGACTCTAATTCTCCAAGAAGACTCAATCCTTAGCCTGTGACCTAGACTGTAAACCTCAGGAGTGTTTCTTAGCCACACCCCATGTGTGACAGGTAGGGCTCTGTGACCAGAGGTTGAGTGGATCCCATCTTGCACACGGCTATTTGGGACTCCTAGATCTGGTATTTTCTATCTGTGTGCTCAGCTTGATTCTTACAGTTTCACAGAAGGTGAAATCTGATTAATGATTTCTCCTAATGGCATGTCCCATTAAGGAGCATGCTCTGACCCTTCTAATAGCAGGATCATTGAAGGATTTTCCAATGGTACTTAGTTTAGAAGTCTGGCAGTTTCTCTTCACTCATTTTATAATATTGTGTCTATTGGCCTTCCCCTGAGGCCTGTGTGTCTGACTTTTCCTGAGATGTTTTATTGTCCATTTCTTTTTAGTCTCTTTATTTGAGAAGGGAGGCATAGGCTAATAAAAAGTCTATATTACTTTACAACATGGTTAATTTAATTATTTGTAAATAATTTTATACATGAGTAATCTATATCTTTTTCACTCCCTCTTCTCTCTCCCAACTGAGAATTTCATAAGTGTATGTAATGAGTTTTGATAGCCTATCATCCCTTCCTCTCCAGTTCCTCCAATAGCCCCCTCGCTGCTTTTCCCAAGTGTTGGTCATGGGGAGAATGTGAGGGAGATTGTCAGAAGTAAGAGTGGGAAACCAAAAGCCAGTCTTCTGTGAACAAATCCACATGAGTTTTGCTCAGAGCAATATTGGTCTCTCAAGAGCTGGGAGATATGATGGGCATGATACACCCCTGTGTGAATTTCCCAGGCATGTGACAGTCATAATAACATAGCCTAGAGAACATAGACCCAGAAAGTTGAAGCACGTGTTCTCTTGAGTATGCTTTAGTGAGAGGGGAAAGTTTTCATTTGAAATATAAGCATTAAAAATTAAAATTTCATGATGGAAACTTACTTTCTGATAATATAGCTTTACAGAGCTGTGGTCATGTAGTATAATGCAAATATGACTGGTTAGTAAGGGTGATTTTGGAAGGTGACTTAACCACCCAATGTCCTCTTGTGTGGTTAGGGGTAGGTACACAATATTGTGATGATGATGTAGAGCAGCATGACACACACCACACACTGGAGACTGGGAGCCTCATCAGGTTCTGTTGTCACAGCGGAGTTCTGCATAAAATCAGCTCCATTTTGGTAGTCTTCACCCTTTGTGAATCCAGATCCCATCTTTCCTTCCAGAGTATCTCTTATACCTAACATCAGGACAAGGAAGATGCTCAAACTTCAGTTACTGGGATTCATATAGAGAGTTCTCTATTGTTCACACATCAGAAGCCAGTGATAGATATTCCTGCTTCTACATGTTCTACATGCCCAGCTGTTGATCAACACAAAACATACCTCCTGTTTGTGTGTGTGTCTGTGAGAGAGAGATTTTTGTGTTGTTATGTTTTGAACTTCTTGATTTTGGTTTTGCTTTCTTCTTTGTTTGCTATAATAAAGCATAATTGTTCATGTCTTAGTTTGAGATGGGATGGAAAATGGACAGCTATTCAGGTAGCTGCCATCTCTTCATGTGTGTGGAGGCTGACCCGGGGAAGCATGAAAAGCCAACCAAAGGTGAGGGACTTACTTTGAACCCACATTCTCTTATTTCAGTGACTCCCTGTTTCAAAGACAAAACAAAGGAAAAAAGAAAGAAATGAACAATTGAAGGGTTTTTATAATAAAGATATTTCAAATACATTAACAATCTCAGTATTCACAAGTGTTTTTTAGTATAGCTAATACTATGTATATTTAGTAATGAAGAAATGAGACTTGGTCTACATAAATGGAAAAGAACAAAAGCTAAAATTTTGCATAAGTGTCTTCATTCTAAAGCCATCACTTCAGACAGCTTCACTCTACTGCCTCTCCTGCAAGGAGAGGAACCTTGCAGGCAGATTTCACATCTGTCATACATGGATGCACAGAATTATGATTTTGGAGACTTAAGAGCGTGTCCCAGCAAAGTTTATATTTGCAATAGTGGTAGGGTACAACATTCAGAGGCCACAGCTAGCACAGATATGTCATGGATGAAGGAATGGCAAGAAACAGAAGGATCTGATGAGATTTCTCCCATGAACCACTGGAAGAGCATGAAGTTTGAAGCAGCAAATTCGAGGTGCAAGGATAGAGACAAGAAGTGTGTGGAGATGTACGAAGGAAGAGTGGGTAGGGTGTGACCACACAGTGCATGTGTGGTCTGCAAAATTGCTTCTGATTAAATCCTACCACCTGTCCTTAAATATCAATTTACATTTCAGACACCCTTGTCAGCTCCACTGGTTCCCTGCTTCATGCTTCTCTCATGAAATTGTCATAGCTTTTTACCTTGCATCTTACCTGGAAGATCTTACCACTATCTTCCTAAACATCATTTCCATAGAAGGCTCTGTCTACATGTCTTATAGGATACAACTACAAAGAATTAACACCCTTAAATATCAAAGTCTAACAGAAGCTGGCTTAAAAACCCTTGAGGTCCCTCACAATTTGTGAGGTGTGCATGACTTGACTTCTCAAGTTCCCCATAGGGAATCAATTCCCTGTTACTTACAGTAGTAAAAGGATGGAAAAGGTAATCTTTTCTCGCAGTCTCAACCACTTCCTAAATAAGGTGCTTATGTTTGAAATCTTGCCTCTGGCATAGCTCCAGGAAAGACTAGCTGAGACATCTAATGTGCAAACTTCTGTGTGCAATGTTCTGCTTTTCAATGACTCAGATAAGACTCTGATTAGTTATTTATGACTGGTTTTGAAGTCTCCAGTTTCTTCTATCCCAAGCAGTTTCCATAGTGTTTCTGTTCTCTTCACTTACTATAGAATAATCAAGCTTGGTGATTCTTCTTCCTAGGTGTGCATTTCTGTGTCTTTTAAGTTCTATAAAAATTAAAATTTCACTGGGAGAGCTAAACAGAAATGGGACCCTTTATTGTGGCCAATAACAAAAGAAAGATACTTAAGATTATCTTTGTGAAGTGTCAGACAAGCTCGCAGAAAAGCACTACATGGCAGAGGAAGGAACCACTCTCAAGTAAAAAATTGTTTGTATTTGCTTATTTTATTTCCTGTTATAATTGGGTCAGCATCATTAGCTGCCGCTGTCCACATTTAGGCTCTTCCTTTACCTAAAAGACCAAAAATTGTTTACTTAAGTATATACTTCACAGATAATTCTAAGAGAATCTGCATTGGTTTAAAACTAACATTTCTGTATTATGATATGACTACAAGCCTATTGGGGCCAGGGAGTGGAATGTGGTAACTTGAAAGAAATGGCTTGATAGGCTCACCAGGACTGGAGTTACTAGGAGACTTGGTCTTGCCAGAGTAACTATGGCTTTGTTGGAGGAAGTGTGTTACTGAGAATGAGAATTGAGATCTCAGAAGTTCAATCCCTATCCTATCAAATGTGGCTTATAGTCTCCTCCTGATGCCTGTGGTTTCAAGTGTAGAACTTTCTCCTCCTTCTCCAGCACCATGTCTACCTATATGTCACCAGGCTTCCAAGCATGACTATAATGAACTAAACCTCTGAACTGTAAGTCAACCCTAATTACATGTTTTCATTGTAAGAGTTTCTGTGCTCATGGTGCCTCTTCATAGCAACAAAACCTTAATAAAGACGTAGGTTAGCCAAAAATTTGCATACATTTCAAAGATCATGAGAAAAATTCTTAGTTGTAATCTTCTTAGGTAAATGTTCTTTAAAAGAGAAAAAGTCTAAATTTTAGTCGAGGTGAGTAGACCATTAAGAACATTATCCCCCAAAAAAAAATTTAAAAGAAGTGGTTCCCATTTTCTTCTTATTTTGTGGTAGAAAATAGTGTCAGCATTGGAAGAACAGTCCTCTGTCCTTTGATCTTCTGACCTATGACATCTATAAGCCATGTTGTTTAGCAGGATGGGTTTCACAAACATCCTCTTTCTGACTTATAAATACTCCTAGTCTTTCTTCCTTGTCCTGTGAAAAGTTCATTTTGAGTGGGTTACTCATGCTATGATAAGATGTAATCATAAGTTCCTTATTGAAGGCCTATCTCCAAGAACAGTACCATGTGCTATTGGGACTTCAACTGATAATTCAGTTCATAGCACATACTTCTGATCTAATAAGAAATTAACAATGTAACAATGATATTAAAGTCAAAGTTTTCAACAGAAATGAGTGAGAACATGGGGCATTTAACTTTTGGGGGCAGACAGTGTCATTCCTAATATAAACATACAACTCACTTACCACTTTTTATTAATAAATCACAGTTATAAAAAGTGTCTGGTCAGTGTAGTGCCTTTGCTTGGTAAGTTTTGCTTTGGCTCTACAGACTGGTATCACATTTTATGATGTAAACTTCTAAAGATTCCCCTCTGTATGCTGTGAGTATATTTTATTACCACTGGTTAATAAAAAAGGTTCTTTAGCCTGTTTTGGGATAGAATATAACTAGGCAGGACAACTAAACTGAATGTAGTGAAAAAGACGGCAGAGTCAGGGAGAAGCCATGTAGCTGCCAAAGACAACAACACCGGACCTTACACGTAGGCCACAGCCTCATGGTGATACACAGATTAATGGGAGTGGGTTGATTTAAGATATAAATGCTAGCTAGGAATATGTTTGAGTCATTGGCCAAACAGTTTTGTAATTAATATAGTTTCTGTGTCATTATTTGGGTCTGGGCTGGCAGGAAACAAACACACAGTCTCCATTTACAAAGGAGAATGAGTTTCATAAGGAAAACTGCAGTATAGCATTTAAGCACCTGAGAAAACAAAATTAAACAATCCAGCTAAATAATGTTAGAGTCTAGTCTGAAAATGCAATGTAGGCAGATCCACTCAAATCGATGAAGTCATACCAATAGTGGGAATAAATGCACATAGCACAAATAATTGTCTTAAGGAAAATTGTTGAAAATAATACTATAATCACAGCATAAATTCAACTAAAATGCTACTGATAATACACATATTTAGGGCTGGAATGGGGAAGAAACAAAATTGAAAATGGAAATTTTCTAGTGGAACTAAAACTTTTATATTTTTCTTACCGTTTTGAAATATCCAATGTGTAAGTAATTTACAAAAACACTTTCATTCTAATATATGGCACATTTTCCGTATATTGTGTAGTTCCTCATTAGGACAGAATATTCTGAGACCTCTGAGAGTAGAACGAGAAGAAACTCCACGTTCACTTCTCCAGAGCATTTGATGAGTTTAATAGAAGCAGACACTAGCCATGCCCACCTCCTCAGGGTATAAATGTTGCTGATGTAGGACATTCTTTATGTCTTCCATTGGTTATCACACTTAGCTAAATTTTATTAAACATGTCTATTGAAATCTTCTCTATGGATACTCAGTCAACAATCATTTCAAAGTGCCCATGTCCATCTTTAAGGAAACATTAGACTTGATTAACTTTGCTCCTTTTCCATCGTCAGACATGCACATGAGCACACATACTAGTTACTAACTTTTGTCATCCAGCTAGTACTTTTATATAAATTCTTACTCTCAGGTAAGATGTTCAGCCTTTTTGTTATGGTTTGTTTAGAAGTCATATCTTTACAAGATGTTTGTTATTGATAGAATCAACTCTATGGAGAGGGGAAATGAACAGTGTGTTCCTTACTTAACTGCTGGTCTGGGGCAGCCTGGATGTCAACCAAGACTGGCTGGGGGGGGTGCTGGGATTGAGACATGGAGGCTTCTTTTCAGATGGAAGAACAGCAATTTTTATTTTGCCTCAACTAAAGCCTTTTACACTGCTACTGCTTCTGTGGAAAAACACGAGCTAGAAAGAACACAAACATCCTTGTCAATTACAGACCACAAGGAAGTTTCGCTGCAGTCAGGGAGAGTGAGGGCAGCTAGATCACAACACTTAACCACATTCTTCACATTAAAGAACAGACTATAACATTTTAACTTTCATCTGATTCTTTTAATCACTGCAGGGAGGCAATCAAGATGAATTATTGAAACTCTATCAAGTGACATAGTCGTGGATTGTGAGCAAACTCATTGTGATCTATGTCATCATTGACATGTGAGTTCCCATCTTCTTTTCCAAGTCTTCTCTTCAATATCATGAAAATAAAATAATACATCTCATAAAAACACTGTGACAAGTGAGTTGATGCACGTGGAGTTTCCTACTGGTCTGAGAGATTGCCAGTGAAGTATTCAGCATGAGATACAGTGCTGACAGCAGGTGATACTGAATCAGAAGGTTTATTGTTTATTTTAACACACTATTTCCAGAGAAGGAACAGCTTCCTCTACCATGGGTATGCTTTCATCCTTTGGTTTAAACATTTCTTTCAAAAACCTCAAAGACCATAACAGATTCAGACAGGAAGGCTGCCTTGGCCCAAGTGGGGCATGTCCTGTCTAACTGTTCTCTATGCCTACTGCTTCAAACACCCCAAATGAATCAACATTTCCTCTTCCAAAGATAGAAATGTAATGTTTTTTTTTTTAATTTTTTTTGCCTCATTTTCACTCTTTTTCTAGGAAATTCTTTGATTTCTCTTTTTTGTCTCCTATTAGGATTTTGAGTGAGCTTCAAAGACAGATTTGGGTTCCTACAGCTCTGGAGAGTAGCTTTCAAACAAAAAATCTGGTACCATCTTTCACTGAAGACCTCCATGTTGTCTCTTCATGCCTTTGCTTCTTTCTATGGCTGACTAAGTATGGATGTGATTCCAAAGGACCCACGGGCCTTTGCTATACTCTCTATGAGTGCTTTCAAGCTTTCAAAGTAAACTTCAAAGAGAACCTAGCTAAAAACACATTTATTCAGATACTTTGGAGGAGTCTTTGTACTTCCATAGTGGGCAGTCCCCCCAAAATAATATTCCTTTTCAAATAAACAAGATCAACTTTAGAGAAATTCATCTTGATTTCAGATACTATCTTCACATTTAGTCAATAACAAAGCAGAGACAAGGTTTTATATTCTGAAATATTAATAATGTTTAAAAGCACTAAAATAAAAAATAATGGTAGGTGTAATTTATTTTATTCTACATTTGTTTCAAAAGACCTTATTAATGACAGACTAGCAGATGAGAAAGGGTCATTGGTCAATAGAGTTCTATTGCTATTTCTGCCATGTGTACTTTATGGGATGAATAAAAATCATTAATTTTTGTTAGCAATATGAAAATAGATTTATCATAATTAAGATGTTATGTAATTAAAATTTAAATATCTATGAAAAGACCAATGGTTTTGGTATATGGAATTGGGTTAGGGACTGTGTCCCGGGATGGGGAGAAGCTGAACTTAAAATTAAAAATGTTTATAACTAGTGGGAAAAGTTTATCATTTTAAAAACTTCCCTGCAATACCATTTTTCCTTCTGGAAGACTAGATTTCATCAAGAAAACAAATGGCAGTAAATGCTTGTGAGGGTGTGAAGAAAGAAAATGCCTTATATGATATTGAAGGGCATGTAACTGACTGAACCATTCTGGAAGTCTGATGGCAGCCCCATGAAATCTAAAATAGAGTTACCATGTGACTCAGCAGGTGTAGTAAAAGGAGCCGCAGGCCGCTTCCCACCTACCGGCTCCCAGCTAGCTTTACCCAAAATAATTACATGGAAACTGTATTCATTTAAGTACTGCCTGGCCCATTATTTCTAGCCTCATATTGGCTAACTCTCACATCTTAATTAACCCATTTCTATTAATGTGTATTGCCACTTGCTGTGGCTTACCAGCATGAATTTAATGAAGGTCTGTCTCGAAGAGGAGAGTCATGGCATCTGCCATGCTGCTTTCTTTCTCCCAGAATTCTGTTCTATCTACTCCACCCACCTAAGGGCTGGCCTATCAAAAGGCCAAGGCAGTCTCTTTATTTGACCATTGAAAATAACACATAGACAGAAGACCCTCCTACACCAAGCAGGGTGACTTTTGGCAACCACTTAGAGAAATCAAAGCAATAGCCCCCAAATTTTTATATTCTTACTTCAGCACTTTGCACAATAATGATTTTATAAAATCAGCCCTGGTGTTACATATAGAAAATATGATCCACATACAGGATTGAATATTATTCTTCTAAAAATGACAATGAAATTTTGTCATTTGCAGGAAAATCAATGGGGCTGCAGATTAATATGTTAAATGAAACTCATTTAAGCCAAACTCATTGAGACAAATAGTTTTTTTTTCTTATTTATAGGATCTACCTTTTTAGTAGATAAGATAGGAGGGAAGGGAATATGTGGAAGAAAAAGTAGACCAGTATAGGTGTTAAAAAAGAATTAATAAACATTAATATGATCACAATAAGCCATACACCTGGCAGAAGATGCCAACATTAAATACATTACTTTATACAATGGCTATAAGCTAGAGCAGTGTTCTCTATTTATTTATTTATTTATTTATTTATTTATTTATTTATGATTTCTGCCTCCTCCCCGCCACTGCCTCCCATTTCTCTCCCCCTCCCCCAATCAACTCCCCCTCCCTCATCAGCCCAAAGAGCAGTCAGGGTTACCTGCCCTGTGTTAAGTCCAAGGACCTCCCACCTCCTTCCAGGTCTAGTAAGGTGAACATCCAAACAGCCTAGGCTCCCACAAAGCCAGTACGTGCAGTAGGATCAAAACCCAGTGCTTTTCTTCTTGACTTCTCAGAAGTCCTCATTGTCCGCTATGTTCAGCGAGTCCAGTTTTATCTCATGCTTTTTCAGACCCAGTCCAGCTGGCCTTGGTGAGTTCCCAATAGAACATCCACATTGTCTCAATGTGGGGGTGGGAATGCAAACTTGTGCAATCACTTTGGAAAGCAGTGTGGCAGTTTCTCAGGAAATTCAGGATCAACCTACCCCTGGACCCAGCAATACCACTCTTGGGAATATACCCAAGAGATGACCTATCATACAACAAAAGTATAAGCTCAACTATGTTCATAGCAGCATTGTTTGTAATAGCCAGAACCTGGAAACAACCTAGATGCTCTTCAATGGAAGAACGGATGAAGAAAGTATGGAATATATACATATTAGAGTACTACTCAGCAGTAAAAATCAATGACTTCTTGAATTTTTCATGCAAATGGATGGAAATAGAAAACACTATCCTGAGTGAGGTAAGCCAGACCCAAAAAGATGAACATGGGATGTACTCACTCATAATTGGTTTCTAGCCACAAACAAAGGACATTGAGCCTATAATTCGTGATTCCAGAGAAGCTAAATAAGAAGGTGAACCCAAAGAAAAACATATAGGCATCCTCCTAAATATTAACCCATCATCAGGTGATGAAAGGAGACAGAGACAGAGTCCCACATTGGAGCACCGGACTGAAATCCCAAGGTTCAAATCAGGAGCAGAAGGAGAGATAGTAGGGCAGTGTTCTCAACCTGTGGGTCATGACATATTTGGCAAAATTCTGTCTCCAAAAAATTTGCATTGCAATTCATAACAGTAGCAAAGTTACAGTTCTGAAATATTAATGGGAATAATTTTATGGTTGGAGGTCATCACAACATGAGAAGCTATATTGAAGTATTGCAGCATTAGGATAGTTGAAAACCACTGGGCTAGAGGCTAATGAAAGTGTGGTGTACCTTGTCAATGCTGTTAAAGGTACTGAAATGATGGCTCAGTTTGGTGCTCTTCCAAAGACCCACATTTACTATGTTAGAGGTTCTCTAAAGGACCCAGCACCTAGACTTTATAACAACCTATGACTCCAGCTCCAGTAAACTGGACATCCTCTTCTACTTTCTGGGCATAGTGCCTTCACTTGGACAGTGCTCACAAAGACACATACTCACGTACATATGTAAAAGTAAATTGTTAAAGAAAGACTTCTTCTAAAAGAAAAAAAGTATAACTCTCAATTAGTGAGTCCACTCACTAAAGACACTCTTTTTCATAATATTCCAGAATTGAAATTGTAAATGGTTGTTCAGTTTCCTAGAGCTAAAACTACAGGGGTCTATGAGTGTTGAAACCCAAACTCCTGTACTCTATGTAAGCAGTTAGTGTTCATAACTGAGATGCTGCCTCTACAGCCCCTTTTCTCTAGTCATAAGAGACTTAATTAACTTTGTTCCTTTCCAATCCTTACTTATAGACATATATAGTGTATGTGCCTGTGTTTCCTTCCCTCAATTATTTGCATTTCTCTCTCTCTCTCTCTCTCTCTCTCTCTCTCTCTCTCTCTCTTTCTCTCTCTTCTACCAAGTAAAGTATTTTGTATGACCAGTAAAATAATATTCATTTTTTATAGCCACAGCTACCAACATTCTCAACAACTATTTGAAATCGGCAACATAAATCATTAGTTTTGTGGACTGCAATGACCATGAGGTCAAGCTAAAATCATGCATCTTGCAAAGCTTTGATTAAGTACTTCTCTAATAACAACTGAGTGAGGCGGAAACTGACTGCTTTGATTCTACTAATTAGGAAAATAGAACTTGGGGAGTCTATAATTTGACAGATATCCATTTTGTTTGTGGATGGATGACCATGTATAAACATCTGGGCACCAGCTGCCACTCTTGTAACATGCTAGTATCCTCACATCCACTCAACATAAAATATAATTCTGTGATGATTTTCATGCTTGAATTTAGTCAGTGAAACACATTGGAGTGAAGAATGCTGAAGTCTATTGCAGTATGTAACCTGATCTTTATGCCTCTTCTCCGAGGGATTCTATATTAGGCACTATAGATTTTATACCCCATTAATCTGTCTTAATGTGGTTGCATAGACAGCTCTGACACAGTGGCTATAACCTTTTCTACTATCTAGAAATAGTTAATGATCCAGATTCAAGTTATGTTGATGTGATGGGAAACTGGAGACCCATTTCTTCCACAAGTCCTGGCCTTGACGTCAGACAACTCAGACTCTTCTGTCATTTCTCCAACGTGTCCTGACTTTGTCACCTGACTATAAGTTTCACTTTTTGAATTAGACAGAAGTCATCCTGTGTTCAGTCTGGTGAAGAAAGTGGTGGCCAAGATGACCAAATGTTCTGGAAATAAAGCATATCTGTCACTTGAGAGATCTCAAGCAAATACCAAATATGAAGCAATTTATGTATCTTCAAAGTAACTTGTGTATGGCTTTAAATATCCTGATATAAGTGTATTATTTAATGCGTTAATGTTCTGTCTGATGTCTCTATATAGCTATGCTCACACTTTTGTAAATCATTTTCTTCCATTATTTATGAGATCACATTAGCTATTATCAGAGACTGCTTGAAAGAGAGAGAGAGAGAGGGAGAGAGAGAGAGAGAGAGAGAGGTACAAAGAGAGGGAGAGAGAGAGAGGTTAAAACAAGCACTAATATTTGAAAAGTAGAAAAAGAAGGTAAGGGTGTGAGGGTTCTCTGTGGACTGTCCTGATAGGTTAGATTTCCTTATATTAAGACTTTGACTCAAAATGAATAAAATAAAATGAAAACAAGGCTAGACATGCAGCTCAGTGTCAGAGCACTTGCTGGTCATGCCTTAGGCTCAGTGATTGCCTCTGGAAATTTTCAGTCTGTGATTGCTCGACCTTTTTTCCTTATAGGGTCAGGTCACACACTGTGGTGGAAGCATATGCAGAGGGAAAGTGTACACTTAATGTTCAGGAAATAAAAATAAGAAGGAGAAAGAAAGGAAGGAAGGGAATGAAAAATAAGACAGAGGAGGAAGAAGAGAATGAGGGGGTTCACAGCCCTTTCTAGAAGGAAGCCCCTGTAACCTACAGACCTCCCAAAGGTCCCACCTTGTGAAGGTTCTATCATTTTCTAAAAGCACCACCCTGTGACCAAACTTTTAGCACACAAGCCTCTTTGCTGTGTTCTGTTTCTGAGCTATTACCTGTACAAAGTTGTAAAATTGAAACATTCAACAGACATTGAATCTGGAAAATTATGATGTTCATTGTGTTGGCCAAGCCACTTCCTAAAGAAGACACAAACTGTGAGGCTAGCAGCACACTGCCGTGTATTCTGTCCCATCGTTGCACGCTAAAACCTGTTATCACAAGTACTCTATGTGGCCCTTGCAGTAAGTATGCCTCTTATAAAATCAAAATTGCTTCCAATAGGCAAATTCATTCTATGATCAAGTAAATGACCTTAAAAACTATTTTCTTCTTAATTCTTTGAAAATTTTATTTATTTATTTATTTATTTTAATTTCAAAAACAAGCACGCATTTATTTGTATTAGTTATTTTTGTTTCAATAATAAAGTACATCAACTAAAAAAAATTAATACAATAAGGAATATTTACAGTCTGAGAGGGTGAGAGATCTTAGTGGTAGGGAAGGTGTAACAAACAGGCAGAAACAAGAAACTGGCTGGAAGGCAGTTTTTCATCTACACACAAAAAGTAAACACAGCAAATATGCAGTTTCGGTCTATTTTTTATTGCACTTTGACCATATTTTCTCTCTCTCCCTATCAGATTCAGGCTACATTTCACACCCACCCAACTTTGCTTTGTTTTGTTTTAGTTTGTTTGTTGCTTGGTGTTTTGTTTGTTTTCTTTTCTATATCAGAATGATTTTAAGATCTAAAGGCAGTGGTTAGCCACAAAGAACTTTTTCCTGGCACAATAGCACAGTTAAGCATATGACCCGCCATTGGTTGTAACAGCATGCACAAGACCTGCATAAGCTTCATCCAACAAAATTCCAGAGTGGTTAGGGGAGTGGGCATGAAAGTCCATCCTAGCTGAGGAGCTATTGGGAATTGGTAGCCATATGTATGAGAGATAGAGTCTTTATTTAATGGTGTGGCCTATGGAAGATCAACCATGTTCAAGTGCAAGGCTACACACCCATGAATATACTGGTAGCTCTTAATGATGTTTTCGCTAAGATTTTGTGCTGTGATTGTTGTTCAAACACATTGAATGTATAGAAGAAACACTCATATTTGAAAAACCTATTCACTAACAGTTTTTTCCCTTTGGTCTTATCAGCACTCTTCATATTCTTAATTAATAAATAACTATAATTAAAAGTGTAATGAACAATCTTTCATTATCAAGATTATGATCACTTAGGAGTTTATCAAGAATAGTAACATAGTTTCAGTCAAAATGGAGAAGGCATATATGTTGGTTCTCAAAAATCACCATTGCATCAAAAGTGATTTGTGTTTTGAAAATAATTTAGACTTCCAAAGGATAGTATACATACAAAATTAAACATTTCAGATATTTGTGGAATATTTAATCTTTCCCAGAAACATCCATTTGTTTTTCATATAATTAAAAAAATAATTTAGCTATGGCACATTCTTCATGCAAAACAGGGCTTAAATCAAACTCCTACCTCAGGTAAATTAAATCTCATTTTTGACAAATGAGTCTCTAACAACAATGAACAAGACTGAAATGCCCACATTAGTGTGTTGAGTTGTTCTGGATAAATGTTTGAGAACTGACTTTGCCTTAGCAATCTGTTGTGTGTTTCTATTAATAATAAAGGTTTTTAAGTATTTGCACTTGGTAATTTATAAAAGAAACTAAACTTGTGAGAATTTTGAAAAGGATTTACAAGAAACACTGAATGAAAATAAGGTCACTGTTTTTTCTCTTGAGTTTTAATTGGCTTACTTGCTTTCCCTGGACAAATAATGAACAGAGAACCTCTATGTTCCAACATGAAAAGCCTTGTTATAATTATGTCAACAAAGATAAAAAGCCCTAGTTAATAATTAATCTCATACTTAATTATGAAAACACAGGTATTAAAATAATTAAGCATCAGATAGTAGATTAAATATTTTAGTTTTTTTTTCCTTTTTGTTTTTGCTTTTGAGATAGGCTTTCACAATTTTCAGACTGGCTTCAAAGAGTGATATAGCCCCAAATTATCATCAATTCCTGATCCTTCTGCCTCTTGCCTACAACTCCTAAATGCTGGAACTGGACAAACCGCCATGGTCAGCTCAGTTGTGCTTAAGTCAACCTTACATTCACTAACTAATAGGAACTGGATCTACCCAACTGTTGGGCCTCAGGGTAACATATCAGAGTGATCTCCTGGTTCTCATGCATGTTGATATTCCTGTTTCTTTTTTTTAAATTTTTTTTTAATTTATTTATTTATTAAAGATTTCTGTCTCTTCCCCGTGACCACCTCTCATTTCCCTCCCCCTCCCACAATCAAGTCCCCCTCCCTCGTCAGTCCAAAGAGCTATCAGGGTTCCCTGCCTTGTGGGAAGTCCAAGGACCACCCACCTCCATACAGGTCTAGTAAGGTGAGCATCCAAACTGCCTAGGCTCCCACAAAACCAGTACGTGAGGTAGGATCAAAAACCCATTGCCATTGTTCTTGAGGTCTCAGTAGTCCTCATTGTCCACTATGTTCAGCAAGTCCGGTTTTATGCCATGCTTTTTCAGACCCAGGCCAGGTGGCCTTGGTGAGTTCCCAATAGAACATCCCCATTGTCTCAGTGTGTGGGTGCACCCTTTGTGGTCCTGAGTTCCTTGCTCGTGCTCTCTCTCCTTCTGCTCCTGATTTGGACCTTGAGATTTCAGTCAGGTGCTCCAATGTGGGCCTCTGTCTCTGTCTCCTTTCATCGCCTGATGAAGGTTAATATTCAGGAGGATGCCTATATGTTTTTCTTTGGGTTCACCTTCTTATTTAGCTTCTCTGGAATCACGAATTATAGGCTCAATGTTCTTTGTTTGTGGCTAGAAACCAATTATGAGTGAGTACATCCCATGTTCCTCTTTTTGGGTCTGGCTTACTTCACTCAGGATAGTGTTTTCTATTTCCATCCATTTGCATGCAAAATTCAAGAAGTCATTGTTGTTTACCTCCGAGTAGTACTCTAATATGTATATATTCCATACTTTCTTCATCCATTCTTCCATTGAAGAGCATCTAGGTTGTTTCCAGGTTCTGGCTGTTACAAACAATGCTGCCATGAATATAGTTGAGCTTATACTTTTGTTGTATGATAGGACATCTCTTGGGTATATTCCCAAGAGTGGTATTGCTGGGTCCAGGGGTAGGTTGATCCCGAATTTCCTGAGAAACCTCCACACTGCGTTCCAAAGTGGTTGCACAAGTTTGCATTCCCACCAGCAATGGATGAGTGTACCCCTTTCTCCACAACCTCTCCAGCAAAGGCTATCATTGGTGTTTTTGATTTTAGCCATTCTGACAGGTGTAAGATGGTATCTTAAAGTTGTCTTGATTTGCATTTCCCTGATCGCTAAGGAAGTTGAGCATGACCTTAAGTGTTTTTTGGCCATTTGAACTTCTTCTGTTGAGAATTCTCTGTTCAGCTTAGTGCCACATTTTATAATTGGGTTGATTAGCCTTTTACAGTCTAGTTTCTTGAGTTGTTTATATATTTTGGAGATCAGTTGTGGGGTTGGTGAAGATCTTCTCCCAGTCAGTGGGTTGCCTTTTTGTCTTAGTGACAGTGTCCTTTGCTTTACAGAAGCTTCTCAGTCTCAGGAGGTCCCATTTATTCAATGAGGCCCTTAATGTCTGTGCTGCTGGGATTATATGTAGGAAGTGGTCTCCTGTGCCCATTTGTTGTAGAGTACTTTCCACTTTCTCTTCTATCAGGTTCAGTGTGTTTAGACTGATATTGAGGTCTTTAATCCATTTGGATTTGAGTTTTGTGCATGGTGATAGATATGGATCTATTTTCATTCTTCTACAGATTGACATCCAGTTTCGCCAGCACAATTTGTTGAAGATGCTCTCTTTTTTCCATTGTATACTTTTAGCTCCTTTATCGTAAATCAGGTGTTCATAGGTTTGTGGATTAAAGTCCGGGTCTTCTATTTGATTCCATTGGTCGACTTCTCTGTTTTTATGCCAATACCAAGCTGTTTTCAATAATGTAGCTCTGTAATAGAGTTTGAAGTCAGGGATAGTAATGCCTCCAGATGATCCTTTATTGTATAAGATTGTTTTGGCTATCCTGTTTTTTTTCCATATAAAGTTGATAATTGACTTCTCCAGATCTGTGAAGAATTTTGATGGGACTTGATGGGGATTGCATTGAATCTACAGATTGCTTTTGGTAGAATTGCCATTTTTACTATGTTGAGCCTCCCAATTTAAGAGCAAGGGAGATCCTTCCATTTTCTGGTGTCCTCTTCAATTTCTTTATTCAAAGACTTAAAGTTCTTGTCAAATAGATCTTTCACTTCCTTGGTCAGAGTTACCCCAAGATATTTTATGCTATTTGTGGCTATCGTGAAAGGTGATGCTTCTCTGATTTCCCTCTCTGCTTCCTTATCCTTAGTGTATAGGAAGGAAATTGATTTTTTGGAGTTGATCTTGTATCCTGCCTGCCACATTACTAAAGGTGTTTAACAGATGTAGGAGTTCTTTGGTAGAGTTTTTGGGGTCGCTTATGTACACTATCATATCATCTACAAATAACGAAAGCTTAACTTCTTCCTTTCTAATACGAATCCCCTTGATCCCCTTATGTTGTCTTATTGCTGTTGCTATAGCTTCAAGCATTATATTGAAGAGGTATGGAGAGAGTGGACATCCTTGTCGTATTCCTGATTTTAGTGGGATGGCTTTGAGTTTTTCTCCATTTAATTTAATGTTAGCTGTGGACTTGCTGTAAATAGCTTTTATTATATTTAGGTATGACCCTTGTATCCCTAATCTCTCCAAGACCTTTATCATAAAGGGGTATTGAATTTTGTTGAATGCTTTTTCAGCATCTAATGAAATGATCATATGTTTTTTTCTTTCAGTTTATTTATATGATGGATTACATTGATAGATTTGCGTATGTTGAACCAGCCCTGCATCTCTGGGATGACGCCTACTTGATCATAATGGATAATTTTTCTAATGTGTTCTTGGATTCCGTACACCAGTATTTTATTGAGAATTTTTCCGTCGATGTTCATGAGTGAGATAGGCCTGTTATTCTCTTTTTTGGTTGGGTCTTTGTGTGGTTTTGGTATCAGGGTAACTGTAGCTTCATAAAAGGAATTTGGCAATGACTCTTCTGTTTCTATATTGTGAAATACATTAAGGAGTATAGGTATTAGCTCTTCTTGGAATTCTGGTAGAATTCTGCATTGAAACCATCTGGTCCTGACCTTTTTTTTTTTTTTGGAAGGGAGATTTTTGATAACAATTTCTAATTCTTCGCTACTAACAGGTCTATTTAGATCGTTCACCTGGTCTTGGTTTAGCTTTGGTATATGGTACTTATCTAAAAAAATGTCCATTTCTTTTGCATTTTCCAGTTTTGTGGCATACAGGCTTTTGTAGTAAGATCTAATGATTCTTTGAATTTCTTCTGTGTCTGTGGTTATGTCCACCTTTTCATTTCTGATTTTATTTATTTCCGTGTTCTCTCTCTGTCATTTAATTAGTTTGGATAGGGGTTTGTCGATCTTGTTGATTTTCTCCAAGAACAAATTTTTGTTTTATTGATTTTTTTGGACTGCTTTTTGTGTTTCTATTTTGTTGATTTCCACCCTCAGTTTGATTATTTCCAGTCTTCTACTCCTCCTAGGTGAGTCTGCTTCTTTTTTTTCTAGAGCTTTCAGGTGTGCTCTTAAGTCCCCAATGTATGCTTTCTCTGTTTTCTTTAAGGGGGCACTTAGTGCTATGAACTTTCCTCTTAGCACTGCTTTCATCATGACCCATAGGTTTGCGTATGTTGTCTCTTTATTTTTGTTGAATTCAAGGAAGACTTTAATTTCTTTCTTAATTTCTTCCTTGACCCAGGTGTGGTTCAGTAGTTGACTGTTCAGTTTCCATGCATTTGTCGGCTTTCTGGGGGTAGCATTGTTGTCTTCTAATTTTAATCCATGGTGGTCTGATAAGACATAGGTGGACACTGATTTTTTTTGTATCTGTGGAGGTTTCCTTTGTTTTCAAGTATGTAGTCAATTTTCAAGAAGGTTCCATGAGCTGCAGAGAAGAAGGTATATTCTTTCCTATTTGGGTGGAGTGCTCTATAGATGTCTGTTAAGTCCATTTGATTCATTACCTCCAACAATTCTCTTAATTCTCTATTAGGTTTCTGTCTGATTGACCTGACCATTGGTGAGAGAGGTGTGTTGAAGTCTCCTACTACTAGTGTGTGTGCTTTGATGTCTGCATTGAGTTCTAGTAGTATTTCTTTTACATAAGTGGGTGCTTTTGTATTAGGGGTGTAGATATTCAGGATTGAGACTTCATTCTGATGAATTGTTCCTGTTCTGAGTATAAAGTGTCCATCTTGATCTCTTCTGATTGATTTTAGTTTGAAGTCCGTTTTGTTAGAAATTAGTATGGCCACACCTGCTTGTTTCTTAGGACTATTTGCTTGAAAAACCTTTTCCCAACCCTTTACTCTGAGTAGATGCCTGTTTTTGTGGTTGAGATGTGCTTCTTGTAAACAGCAGAATGTTGGATCCTGTTTTCGTATCCAATCTCTTAGCCTGTGCCTTTTTATAGGTGAATTGAGTCCATTAATATTAAGTGATATTAATGACCAGTGGTTGTTTACTCCAGTTATTCTTATTGTTTTTGGTAGTAGAGTTTGTGTGTCTCCCTTCTTTGAGTTGTGCTGGTGAAGGGTCGCTAGATGCCTGAGTTATTTAGGCAGTGTTGGCAACGTTGGATTCCTTGGGTTGTGATTTTCCTTCTGTTACTTTCTGTAAGGCTGGATTTGTGGCTATGTATTGTTTAAATTTGTTCTTATTCTGGAAAATTTTGTTTTCTCCATTTATAGTGAACAATAGCTTGGCTGGGTAGAGTAGTCTGGGCTTGCATCCATGGTCTCTTAGTTTCTGCAGTACCTCTATCCAGGACCTTCTGGCTTTCATGGTTTCCATAGAGAAGTCAGGTGTAACTCTGATAGGTTTACCTTTATAAGTAGCTTGACCTTTTTCCTTTGCAGCTCTTAATTTTCTTTCTTTATTCTGTATGTTTTTTGTTTTGATTATTATATGGCAAGGAGATGTTTTTTTTTGATCCAGTCTATTTGGTGTTCTGTATCTTCTTGAACCTTCATAGGAATATCTTTCTTCAGGTTGGGAAAGTTTTCTTCTATAATTTTATTAAATATATTTTCTGGACCATTGAGCTGTACTTCTGCTACCCCTATTATTCTTAGGTTTGGTCTTTTTATTGTGTCCCAGATTTCCTGAATGTTTTGTGATGAGAATTTGTTGGATTTGCTGTTTTCTTTGATCAGTGTGTTTATTTTCTTTATGGTATCTTCAGTGTCTGACATTCTTTCTTCTACCTCTTGTAATCTGTTGGTAGTGCTTGTCTCTGTAGTTCCTGTTCGTTTACCCAGATTTTCCATCTCCAGCCTTCCCTCGGTTGTGTTTTCTTCATTACCTCCATTACATTCTTCAAGTCTTGAACCGTTTCCCTTACCTGTTTGATTGCTTTTTCTTGTTTCTCTTGGTTTTCTTGGGTATCTTTGAGAGATTTATTCATTTCCTCTACCTTTTTGTTTGTCATCTCTATTTCTTTTTTTTCATTTTTTTAAATTTTCTTTTGAAATATTTTTTTATTCTTTATAAATCTGTTTCATGGAATTTCCAAGAAACTGACAAAATGAAACATTTTGATATAAATGTTCTAAAATATGGAAACTTTATTCTATCAAAGTACAGAGATGTCTTATATCAATACATATAAATCAACTCCAAAGCCTTCTAAATAGAAGAATTTGTTTCTGGACTTATACAGTCAAACAAGGCATCTTTATGGCAGTTTTTCACCTCCTGTTTAAGGTCCTCTGTTATTTTCATATAGATCCATTTAAAGTCAATTTCTTCCATTTCTTCTGGAGTAGGGTGTTCAATTCTTCTTGTTTTGGGATCCCTGGATTCTGGCGATGTCATGTTGCCTTTCAGGTTGTTGGAGGAATTCTTGCATTGGTGCCTGCCCATCTCTTCCTTCAAATGGAGCCAGGAGAGGCCTGGTGTCTTGGTCTAGTCTTTGCTGTGACTGACTCTCTGGGTGGATCTCCTCAGTGTAGAAGCAGGAACTGGTCCTGTCTGGATGGAACTCCTCAGCACTGAAACAAAGATGCCTGGTAGCCCAAAGACACCATGGACAAAAGGGCAAATGTGGGGGGCAGGACTGGGTCGAGTAGAGCACAGGAGACCCTGCAGCACAAGCTGAAGGTGCCTGCACTCCCTTGTGGGCACCTTCAGGCTTGCCCGGTAGGCAGGCACACACCCCTCTGGGTGGGTAGCTTTAGTGCAGGAGTGGGAAACTCTTCCTGAGCCAAGGACCTTGCAGACAACAGGGCAGGCTTTGGGGGCGGGGGACTGGGTCGTGTGTAAGAAAGACAGCACTGCAGCAGGAGCTGGGGGAGGGAGGGGTTGTGCTCTCTTCCGGGACAGGCTGCCCTGGGATAGCACACACTCACCCGCCCAGATGAAACTCCTCAGCACTAAAACAGGGACACCTGGTAGCCCAAGGACCTGTGGACAAAAGGGCTCTTGGATAACAATTCTTACCTGTATGTTATCTCTATATTTGTTGATGGCTTCCTTTACTGTGTAGGACAGAGTTTAATGCTGCCATTCTTCTCTTTATTATGCTGTTTTCAATCATTTGAAATCTTCAAGGATCTGCCCATTTTGAGGTTAATTTGGAAATGGTACAACATAGGAGTCTTGTCTTATTCTTTTCATGAGATGTTCCCACTGAAACCCAGGACAACTTCTTCATCTTCATGTATCTGTGGGTTACAGCTTCAGTATGAAATGTTCTCTGCAGGCTGTTTTGAACCCTTTTTTTAATTATTTGATGAATCTTTATAAATTTTGGCACAGAAATAAGATCCAATGTTTCTAGCTGCCTCAAGTTCCTTCTGACACTTTTCCCATTATGGTGGGCTATAATTTGTAACTATGAGTCAAAATAAAGTCTTTTCCAGTTAATTTGCTTCTGTCAGGGTTATTTTATCACAGAAATGGGAAAAAAGTAAGAAACCCAGGACTCCTACATGGTGCTCTTTAATTTATTTACATTTGGAAATGTTCTTCCTTAAGTAACTTGGTGCATCATTCTTTCTAAAATTATTTCTTATGTTACTCACGTCTTCTCATGAGATTTTATTTTTCACTGCTATTAAAAAAGAAAGTTAAATCTAGTGGTAAGGATGAGATATGCCTAGCAGCCTGAGCTTCTGAGTAGAGACAGTTTCAGGGCATTTTCTGTTTATATTTTAGGCCTCTCTCAACTACAAAATCAGTTTTTTCTTCATGAACTTTGGTGAGGGAGTTAGTCCTTAAACTCAGGACCTCATAACAACTTTTGAAGGCTATGCTCTCTGAAGGCTGTCCACACCTGAAGGTGTAAGTCACAAAACAATCCCACACCAGTTCAGAATTATAGATAATAAAAGGGTTATTTATTTAAGGGGAAAACTTATAGATCACTGTCCTAGACAACAGCCCTCTGAGTGAACATGAACAGAGTCTAGCAGTCAGAAGTGGGAACTAGAAGCAAGAGAGCAGGCATATGGTTACAGCTGCTTTTTATAGTATAAGAGACCATGTTCAAGTGGGCTGGTATCATAAAGGCTATTGGCTGAAGGAGCAGAATGTGCTCCCACAGTACACACTTCCACATTTTAATCATCTTAATCAAAGCTCTACTAAAGAGCTTCAATTTGAAATAATTTCACAATATTTATCAGAATATGAAATAATATAAATACTGTAAAATATGTGAGATTATACATATGACTTATCAACACGTTAAGAAAGTATTATAACTCAGCGAACCTTCAAGTCACACATGCCAGGGAAACAGGTAGACTAACTCAGATCTTCACCTCTCCCTCTGCTCCTCCAGGCCGGATGGCCACATCTCATTTCAACTCATCTAGTTTTAAAATCTCATGAGGCATGGTTTTAAGCACTGCCCTTGACATAAAGTCATCAGGTCCACCATGCCATATGAGAGTCAGTCTATCTGCTGGAGCCTCATAAGAAAGCACTGACTTTCCTCAGTGTCTACAACATTTCTTAGAGTCCTTCTTAGGGATCCTTTTTTGACAAAAGGTTGTCTTCTATATGACAAGTCTGTATCTCACAGACACCTTCATCCAGTATCTTTCCTTCATCTTCTGGGTTACTTCAGTTTCTACATCAGAACTCACTGTGTCACCTTGAACTTAAATACTGTGGAGGTGGCTTAGCATCTTAACCCAGTTTATTCTTGAAAGCTGTTGCCAAGGCTCTGTTCCCTAACTCACTGGGCCACCTAGTACATGAAAGCTGTGGAGGTGGCTGTTTTTCTTAAGCTGAATGGTACAATATCTTCTGTAAATCTTTCTTTCCCAACTTTTCTTCCTTTTCAATTTTTCTTAGACAAGAAAAGGGCCTCACTCCTGATAGACATTTTTATTAGGGATGACATGGATGGGTTTACCTATCCATATGACAGGCTGCTTTTCCAGACTAACTATGAGAATATATTGCTTTCATACTTTTCTTGCTTTCAAGAATTTGCAAATTTTGGTTTCTTTTTTTTATTTTTTATTGAAAAAAAATTTCCACCTCCTCCCAGCCTCCTATTTCCCTCCCCCTCCTCCCGCCCCTCTCCCCCTCCTCTCTCCCTCCCTCTCCAGTCCAAAGAGCAGTCAGGGTTCCCTGCCCTGTAGAAAGTCCAAGGTCCTCCCCCCTCCATCCAGGTCTAGGAAGGTGAACATCCAAACTGGCTAGGCTCCCACAAAGCCAGAACATGAAGTAGGATCAAAACCCCGTGCCATTGTCCTTGGCTTCTCATCAGCCCTCATTATCCGCCATGTTCAGAGAGTCCGGTTTTATCCCATGCTTTTTCAGTCACAGTCCAGCTGGCCTTGGTGAGCTCCCAGTAGATTAGTCCCACTGTCTCAGTGGGTAGGTGCACCCCTCGTGGTCCTGACTTCCTTGCTCATGTTCTCCCTCCTTCCGCTCCTCATTGGGACCAGTGTGGGTCTCTGTCTCTATCTCCATCCATCGCTAGAGGAAGATTCTATGGTGATATGCAAGATATTCATCAGTATGGCTATAGGATAGGGTCATTTCAGGTTCCCTATCCTCAGCTGCCCAAGGAACTAACTGGGGACATTGCCCTGGGCACCTGGGAGCCACTCTAGGTTCAAGTCTCTTGCCAACCCTAAGGTGGCTCCCTTAACTAAGATATGTGCTATACCCAAGAAATGCTCTATCATATGACAAAAGCATTTGTTCAACTATGTTCATAGCAGCATTATATGTAATAGCCAGAACCTGGAAACAACCTGGATGTCCTTCAATGGAAGAATGGAAGAAGAAAGTGTGGAATATATACACATTAGAGTACTACTCTGTGGTAAAAAAAACAATGACTTCTCGAATTTTGCATGCAAATGGATGGAAATAGAAAACACTGTCCTGAGTGAGGTAACCCAGACCCAAAAAGATGAACATGGGATGTACTCACTCATAATTGGTTTCTAGCCATATATAAAGGTCACTGAGTCTATAATTTGTGATCCTAAAGAAGCTAAATAAGAAGGTGAACCCAAAGAAAAACGTATAGTTATCCTCCTGGCTATGTGAAGTAGACAAAATTGCCAGGCAAAAAATTGGGATCTTGGGGGTGGGGTGAGAGGGGGTAAGGGGAGATGGGGAGAGAAAAGTGAGAAGGGGAGGATGGGGGGAACTTGGGGATAAAGGAAGGTTGGATAGGGGAGCAGGGAAGCACATATCTTGGTTTCTTTTTTTTTAATTCACAAATTAACCAGACATTTATTTAGAGCCCTATACAAAGTTCAGTTTTTTAATTTAACTTAGATGTTCCTTTTATAATTTATATCTAGATTCAGAACATCTGAATTATGCTTAACCCCAGAGAGACCTTGGGACAATATGAAGACTGCCCTGCCATGGTCTACTTTCTAGATGTACTCTAATGTCTACTCCATCCTGATTAAATCTTAAATAAGCAACAAGCATCTTAATGTCATATCTTCCTCCTACTTCTACTATGACCTACTATAAAAATTATTTGGATAAAATATTTTATCATGTTTGAGTCAAAACAATGCTGAGGTGTTGAAATAAGGGCGGCTGGGGCTGTGTCCCCAGCACCCCAGCCGCCTGCTCGGCTAGCTTATGCCCCGAAATAACAACACACAAACTGTATTCATTTAAATACTGCTTGGCCCATTCTGTCTAGCCCCTTCTCGGCTAACTCTCGCACCTGGACTAGCCCATTTCTAATAATGTGTGTAAGCACCCCAAGGTGCGCTTACCGGGAAGATTCTAGCCTACGTCCATCCTGAGTCGGAGCTTTAGCGCATGTGTCTCAGAGAGGAGCTATCACGTCTACCCAGGAGCGCGGAGCATGGCTTCTCTGCTCCAGAGAGCAGAGCTTGTCGAGTCTGACCTCACTTCCTCTTCCTCCCAGTATGCTATTCTGTTTATTCCTCCCACCTATGTTTTAACCTATGAGGGCCAAGCAGTTCCTTTATTACTTAACCAATGAAATCAACAGATTGATATATGACACTCCCACATCACTTCCCCTTTTTCTGTTTAAACAAAAAAGGAAAGCTATAACTTTAACATAGCAAAATTACATATAACAAAACAGTTATCAAGTAAAAATTACAATAATCTTTATCATAACTAAGGAAAAGTATAACTATAACTAACTATTCTTAACTCCATCAAAGACTCCAGAAAGATACAATATTACCTAAGCAAACAAGAAATAAGCAAGTTTTAAACTCTAGAAATGACATAGACATCTTGCTGACTGGACAGTCACCCAAAGTTCCTCTGTACCGTTGGGGCATCAATCTTCGGCCTACAGGCCCATAGTTTCCAGCAGACATTTCCACAAAGCAGGAAATTTCAAAGGCAGTCACTATCTGCTTCTCCTGCAGAATGTCTCACAGACTCTTTCATGAATCAGGAACCCCGAAAGATCATCTCACCTTTAGGCAAGTTCAGTAGTCCTCTCTCTGTGTCCAGTTTATGCAATAGTCCAGGCAAGAGCAGTTTCTTGCCCAAATGGCTATCAAACTCCATAAGGATCCTCTTCGATGCCCATCTTCTTCCTGAAGTAGATTGGTGCTGCCAGGAGCAGAGTGTCTCATTGTCATGAA
>JABTXL010002961.1:2960974-2989198 GCA_025134845.1 Neodon shergylaensis | reverse complement strand
TTAACCAATGAAATCAACAGATTGATATATGACACTCCCACATCACTGAGGGTGGTGGGAGGAACCCGTCTACAATACAAACTAGCAAATTTAATCACTTTATGGAAAAAAAACTTAGAGAGGAAGAGATGCATCTTGACTTGAATTTTGGTAATAATGCATTGAGAGTTGCCAGAAAATTAAGTCCAGGATTATTTACAAGAATTGAGTTAAGGTGATTTCAGGTTCAATATGGTAGAATTAATAATAATGAGCACTTATTTTCCTTTTGGAAGGTGAACACATACATAAAGTCATTGTATATCTAATTAGAAAAATGAAAAAAAAAACAACAAATGAAATGGAGGATATGAAATGTCATAAGAGTTAAGACTTGAATTTATATGAATAAAATAAAATAATACAAATCTTACTCCTTAAGTTGTATGGGCTGCCTTATGGAGGCAATTACCAAGAGAGATTCATACACTGTAATTGGTCAGGGCAGGGGTCAGACCAAGGTCACAGAACACGATGGGAAGACAAACTTTTATTCATGTATGAAGAAAGATGGTTTATTTTGTTCACTGGAGAAAAATCTAATCCTTGAAAGGTTCAACTTTCATTTGCATAATGGGAATACATTTATTTTTTACTGGAGGAAGTGTCAGAATTTATAGGTGATACCAGAGTGAAAGAAGTAGAATATCCAGCAATAATAAGTAGACACATGGGAAATGTTATTTTCCTCTCCTTGCCTCACAATTCTGCAAGAGAACACGAGAAAATGTCTTTTTAAAGTGTCACCATCCAGGCAATTATTTACATGCATCCAACTGTAACTGACAGTGCTAGACATTATGGTCCAAACATTGAATTTATAGCCTCCAGAATTTCAGAACATGCAAATGTTTCCTCTTAGAATTCTCCATCAGGCATACAAGCACACCTTACTAGGCATATGTTTCCTGTGATTTATGCCTTTAAGAGCAGTATTTCAGTTCCCAGTCTACCTGCTTTCATGTTGTGACCTTTGTAGCAAGTAAAAGTCAAGTGCTCTGCTCTAAAGAGATTGGGATACCTGGCTCCAAATATTCCACGCTGTTTAGCAGCCATCATACTTATGCCACCCCCAAGACATCCAGAGACATCATACCAGTGTGTGTGTGTGTGTGTGTGTGCGCGCGCGTGCGCGTCTGTGTGTGTGAAGAAGAAGCCTGAATTTGCTACTGGCATCACTGTGTTAGTATTTGAATAGAAAGTTCATGGTCCAGTCTCTTTTCAGTTTTTGCAGGTGCTGTAGTTATGAATACCATGTACAGTGAAGACTCTGTATGTTTGTAAATACCACATTGGTTTACCAACATGATGAAGTAGAAACAGAAGTCAGACTACATCCTCATGGGTTTTTATGATCTTTCTGCAATGTTGTAATTGATAATGAGATGAATAATTCTTAGTCTATGTATGTGATCTCGTTTCATAAGAGTTGTATAGAATAAGGTGATAAGTGTTTTTAATAGTCCACTTTTATCTTCATAGGGATGTATAAAATGAGACAAAATGGCAACACATTAGGCTTGTTTTCTTAGGTATTATGGATGCTGATTTAGGGGTGTCTCTATATCTCATGAGTTCAAGACTTCAAGATACTCCTGTGCCATAGTGAAAACATACCACCAAACACACACACACACTCACATGCAAACTAAAAGAGAAGAAGAAAGACAGACAGACTGAGACACACACATACACACACACACACACATGAAGAGAGGAAGACCAAGACAGAGACAGAGACAGAAAGTTAGGAAGGGGTCACCCAAGCAGCATCTCTGACACTGGGTCAGTGTATCTGCAATTGTAACTATCTCATCTTTCAAGAAAGACCCTCTAGGGATTTTGTCAAACTTTTTATTCAGAAAACTTAAGAAGTAAATAAAGTGGTTGAAATTTTGCAAGAGTAAGTCTTCAGTCACATTGACCATTAACTGTAAGGAAGCTTGGATGGACACTTTTAAATATATCATTGAGAATTAAGTCTGTTTTATTTTTGTATTTAACTTGGATAGTTTTGGGGACTTCATTATGCATAGAACATATAACCTCCATAACTTAGACATATCCTCCCAAAATGAGCAAATATTCAGGTAAAGATTGCGTTAGAAAGCTTGATGTCTAATAAAGGAAATAGCCAAAAAATCAGGCACATCAGACTTTGTTGAGTCCCCACGGGAGTCCTTACCAGTTGGGAGGAGAGGAGGGGGGGGGGTTGGTGGGGAAGGGGGGGGGGGGGGGGAAGGGGGAATGGGAGGGAGAATCCTAAGAAGCCCTGCTAATAGGAGCATCATTATCATGTGTATTTACATACTCATGGGGTATCACATGACTACAATTAGTGATTAAGAAAATGTCAGCATTTAAGTAAGTCATACACATAAAACATGAGGTGGTGGTCTCTGAAGAAGCATGTCTGCTTACTTTATCTGCTCCAAGTCCTTTTACTATGAAGTCTGCTCCCTGCATCCTCAAGACCTTGATCCAACAGACTGCAGCTGCTGGCACTCTAGAATGCAGCTTGCTGGGAGTTTCTTCCCTCAGCAGGACACTGAAACTCTGCCATAATGGTTAATGGGGGCCTCCCACTCAAGAACAGAATTTGACAGCTGCAGAGGCTGTTCCAAATGTTTGCACAGCTTCCAGTCTCCAAAACAAAAGAAAAAATACATTGTGTTCAATAAATTTAATTAGCAGGTTGTCCTTTAATTTAGTCTCTTAACAATCTGTCATGGTTTTTCTTAAAATAGCATTCTAAAAGAATAAAAATTGTGTCACTTAGCTCTTCTCCATTCCAGTGATTCTAAAAAAGCTATTTTATCAATAATATTATCATAATTTCCCAACAGTCTATCAATCAATATTGACTATTCATCCAAAAGGCAATAATAAAAATGCATGCATATAAAACACATATACTAATGTAAATATATGTGACGTATTTTAAATACATTTATAAATGTAATATACTATACAATATATAAAAATGTGTGCACATTGTACATATAGCCTTGGGTACATTAACTTGTTTTACAATGACTGTGAATGATTCAGAGTTAATACATAAAATTCCAGTTTTTCTTTGGAACCATCGATTAGCTCCTTATTTCTAGGACACAGGCCAAGGAGGGATTACAGTCAGTTTCTGTATCCCATGTCAAACCCTCCTCTGCTTCTTTTGAGTTATGTGATCATGGGTTCCTGCCTTCATTCTCCTGTATCTCAGAAACCTCTTCTATACAATGAGAGTGGCAACCACATTGACCTCAGTGTATCGCTGACATGATTACTAGGCCTCTGCTTGGCCCGTAAGAGTCCAATAAACATTGCCTATTTCTGTTCATTGCCTATTCATTGAGCTCAGAGCAATTGCATTAGAAACAAGAATGCTGTGTATAAAAATACACTTTAGAAGAAGTAAATGAGGCTATCCTTGGCATTTCATTTTAAAAACACAATTAGTTTAGCAATTGAGGTTGTATCTGTGAGTATCAGAAAGCCCTGTTAATCTTGAAGCCATAGAACTGCTTTCCTGTCCTACTGTAATTGGGGAGATTTGCAGTTTCTAGCCTGTGTTTAGCCACCTGGCTGTGTTGTCAGAGAATATGGCTTGAACTCTAGCAGTTTCAAGACAGCTGGTGCTCAGTTCCAAATCACAGAAGCATTGGAGATTGAGATGGAATTAGGTGGGGTTATAGCTCTGCTTTCTTGCCTTTCCATTGTGAAACCAATTATGTCCCTGAATTCCTGCTGGACTATTGTTGAAATCTCACAAGTATTGTCTATGTCAGAAGGTTATTCCTGGCTGCAAGATGTTCTAAAATAGCAGAGTGGGACCTCACTCTCCCTAACAAATTCAAGGTTATATTAATAGGAACAAATATAGGAATGAGATACAAGGTAATGTTTTATTGTCTTTTGTAATAGCTATCATGGGAAACATTATAATTTGGTTAGAGATTCCTGTACTCATTTTTACAGTCTAGTATTTACTGTTTTAATATTGAACTGCCTTTGGGACTATGGCGCTACAAAGTTTTCATTGCTTAGTTCCTCTGAAGCTTAATGAGGAGCTGATGTAAGGAGATTTTATTTTGTATACAAAATTTTTATGTGCTTTTTTTCTTTGTGTTATTTTTATAAAACATAAATAGGAGTTGAGCAACTTGAGAGATTGGCTATCACTACTCATTCAGGAGCTCTAACTAGGCTGGATTTCCATATTTTTCTCAAACATGCACAATTCATGTCTTCCTCACAGCCTTTGCCACCATTTTTATTTTTTTTATTATTATAATTTTTTTTTTAGTTTTGGAAGATTATACGAGCCAAGATCTCCACTGTCACTGCCACTTTCTCAGGCCTCATCCTCCATTAGGACTGGTGCAGCTTTGCCACCGTGAGGCAACTTTTCAAGCTCAGTGCCTTTCCAAATACTCCTCTAACTCATCAACCATGCTATTTTTTGAGTTTATATTTTTTAACATTCTTTCTGTGAACCTGCATCACATGTTAGTATAAAATCAGGCATATCCAACATTCTAGTACCCCTTGCTATTTGCTGACTTGTTCTGCGGTTTTCTGAACCTAAACAGAACTAACTACAGTTATTTAATATATGTTAAACAAATAGAAAACTAATTCCCTTCTCCTCTCCCTCACTATTATCTCAGTCCTCATAGTGTAAAGAAATAGTAATGAGAAAACATTATTTAAGATAGAGACCTGGGTCAGGAGTTTCTTAGAACAAGATAAATTAAATATTTATTAAATCAAAAAGTCTTATAATATCTAGATAAAGTGGATTGGCCATTCTGTCTGATCAATTTGGAAATTATTCAGAGCTTACATTCTGATGCTATACATTGCTTGAATGGGTATCACAACTCAGGGTTTTGAATGAAAAATGTTATTACACACGTCACAATGTTCAGGGTCCTCTACATGATCAGAGCTCAGTGTTTTTGCATCATGAGACTTACTCACCTATGGCTTCTCTAAGACTAATTTTAAAGACTTGTTGAGAAAACTTAATTATGTGTGTGTCTGTGTGCATGTGTGTGAGTATGAAGATTTGATTGCAGGTACCGGCCAAGGCTGGAAGAGGGTCTTTGATCCCCAGGAGCTGGAGTTACAAGTGGTTGTGAGTCACTCAATATGGGCACTGAAATGAACTAAGATTCTCTGCAGAAATAGTATACACCCTTAATCACTGAGTCATCTTTCCAGAATCCAAATATCATTTATGAAAACTATTTTTTCTCCGTTTTTAAAAAATAGGGAAATGATTAGAAGAGTTATATTACCCAAGAAGACATACAGAAAAAATAACAGTGTATGGCATGATGTTCTGCATTGTGACTTCTGGAAAAAACACTGAGAGAACATTTGTGTCAGTTCAAGAGCGTTCCTTTGCAGAAGATGAGTAAATTCCCCGGGATACCAAATGCTATCAAGGATGGAGTATGAAGAATCACACCCAGTGCTGATGAGTCTGCAATATGGTGAATCAGCTTTGATGGGGCTTGGGCATTTGCATTCCTTTGCCGTAACATCTAGAACTGATGTCTGATGGTATTTACCCAGAAGAGTTGAAAATTTATGTATTCAAAGGACTAAATATAGAAATTTATTCATAATTGACTAAACCAGAAACAATCTAAATGACCTTCAGTATGTATGTGAATATAGAAATTGTTTTTGTTCAAGATGGAATATTGATTACCAATACAATTTGGAAGTATTAAATCATGAAAGACATAAAAATGATAAACTCATGTGGATAAGTGAAAGAACAATCTAAAAGACTAAATAATGTAAGATTTAAAATTGACATTTTTCAAAATGGCATAACCATGACAAAACTAAAGAGATCAGTAGTTGCCAGCTTCGGAGGTTGTGAGAAGTTGTAAACCAACCAAGATTACAACCAAGTTTCCTTAAAGGGCCTGAGCACAAAAAAGGACAGACATGTGATACCCAAAGCATTCAGCTAAAAGAGCTGTCCTATGAGGTATTGTCATGAGAGATACACATTATTATTCTGACAAGAATTTCCTTTATTCCTGAATTTTCTTCTTCTCAATTTACTGTCCAGTGACTTTCCCTCTGCATCTTGGTTATACATCCCCATTTCCACATTGTATTGTAATCTTGACTCCCCATAACTACACAACACACTGAGACCACCAGTAAAACCATCAGAAAAGACCCACTGAATAGAACTGTCCTCAGAGCATTCACAAAGAATATGATGTTTTCCTTTTACAACCACATATTTATTTTGTCCTCTTTGTTCATTATCATATTTAATAAGCAGAAATCAAAAATACCTTAAAATCTTATTTAAGTCCTAAGAATCAGCATTGTGATCAAAATATTATTTCTAATGACTTTTCATGATTGTTAGGCAAACAAAGCCTAAATCTTCTTGGTTTAGGAAGCTTAATGAAAAGGTAATCATGAATACTTACCTGGCAGGGGAGATACCATGATCACGAAGGTGGTTTTCCCAGGGCGAGGCTTATCCATTGCACTCCGGATGTGCTGACCCCTGCGATTTCCCCAAATGCGAAAAACTCGACTGCATAATTTGTGGTAGTGGGGGACTGTGTTCGCGCTCTCCCCTGCCCCCCCCAAAAAAGGTAATCATAATACTAATTGACAATAACTAAACTGGAGAGCACTAAGCTTTTTAAAAGATATACAAAAAAAGCTTTATATAGAAAAATAAGCGCCTTACTTAGAGCTGCAATGTGTCCAAATTTAAGTGTGACCTGTGTCCTGTGTGACTTGTGAACAGGAACAGTCATTAATTATTGGCTCCCTGCATAGGAAAGGAAATGCTCCTGGAGCACAGCACAAACATGGACGTCCAGAACCATTCCTTGCTCTCTTGTTTTGGTTGGAAGCCTCATCTTTAATGGTTGAACCATCTCTATGGCCCTCTTGGTGTTCATGTTATCTCATATGACACATTCATAGTTCCCATGGTTGATTTTGCTCATTATCTGATATGAATATGATTTGAATATTAAGATACAATAGGACAGAAACTTTATCAATGTAACTTAAAGAGTGGTAAGATTATATCTTCAACACCTGGGCATGGACCTTAATAATAATAAAAATATTACCTAGCCCTGTTATGATTATCCAGTGGAAAAGTTTCAGATAGCTTTACTTTCTATTATTTAATTTTCTTAAGAAATATCTCTCATGAAATCTAGGTTAGGAATCATGAAGCCCATGCTGACATTCGGAAAGCCTGAATGATTCATTGATCGCTGGTCTTTTCACTCTCTCTGACAACTAGCTCAAAGGTTATATGTTCTTACTGATGGACGTCTGAGGTTGGCAAGGCAATAGCATTTATTGATGAAACGTCTAAAGGTGAAAAATGCAGTTACAATTTGGTGTGAAGTTCTAATTGGGGGTCGGTTTTATCCGTCAAAGTCGACAAGCAGTTCCATTTGTTTTGTCTTGTGAGCCAGTGCACTAAAGGCAGCTGATCACTGGAAGAGAAGCTTCAGTGGTAAATTGTGGGTTCTTCACAGATGTTCTGAAGGTTCAACAGAAATAGAGGGCTTCTCTCCAGGGCTTTTTTTTTTCCAGACTGAGCACAGCTTTCCGTAGAGCCACATACATCTTTAGCTCTCCATGTGAAAGAAACAAAATCTCCTGCATAAGCACTGCCTTTCCAGCCTCACAAAATGCTGGGGTCAACATCACTATCTCCACTCTAGAGTTTAAGATTCTGAACCTCAAGATCTCACGGAACATGTACAAGATTTTAAAAGTAAAACATGGTAGCATTTGATCACCATGGCTCTCATTTCACTGTGCGTCTATAGATTTATCCTGAAGCCTCATTGGTGCTAAATCTATTTTCTAAACTGGGATATAGTCTTGTTTTTCTTTTACCCTTTAAATTTTCTACTCTTCCCATTCCCACAAAGATGAATTGCTGAAATTCGTGACTGTCTCTGCTGCCATCAAGCCTGGACCTACTTATACTTTAGTTATCTAATTTCCCAAAATGTACTTTCAGATGTCACTGGTATCATCTCCTAAGTTCCCCAGATGCACAGTGAGCTCAGTTTTGTACTGGGAAGTATGATGACCTAACGTTTCTTAGCGCCTTCTCTGGATTCCTCCCAGCCTCTCCAACAAAGTCATTGCTAGGCGGACATGACACTTTGTTTTACTCCATTAGTCTTCACAAAGGAAATGAAAATTTACTGTCACATTCATTATTATCACACATCCTTTTCCCCATCTCACTCCCCAATTACTCTAGTTCATTAACTGGCTGTCACTATGGCAACCTGCTTCTCCATTCCATCCACTAGCTCCTTTAGCCTTGTCATCTGAATACATATTTGTGACAATTGGTAGTTGTAAATTCCTATCTTTCTTTCCTTTTAAATTAAATTGATTTATTTATTTTGCATACCAAACACAGTTTCCTTTCCTCCCATTCATCTTCCCCACTTCCCCTCAACAACTGATAGAAACAGATGCAGAGACCCACAGTCAAACATTAGACTGAACTCTGGGAATCCTGTTGAAGAGAGACAGAAGAGGTTATAGAATCCAGAGGGGTGAAGGGCATCACAAGAAAACCCACAGACACAACAAACCTGGGCTCACAGAGTCTGAAGGGAAAATCAGGAAGCCACCATGGGATCGGTCTAGGCCCTCTACATATATGTGATACTTGTGTTGCTTCATCTACTTGTGAACTCCTGTCTCTATACATGGAGTCACCATTCTTCATCCATCTCATATCTGAAAAACTACACTGAAACAGTCATCTGCATCAATTAAGCTTCCTGGTTTTGCTTTGGAATATTACATGTATTATTTATCTGAAAGCTTGTTAAAACTATATTTGAATGACATTTAAACTTGAGTCTGCTTTCACTAATAAATTTACATCGTTTTCTTAGATATTTACTCCTATGACTTTATTTGCTATCAGTATCTGGGAAATTATAGAATGATCAAATTCATCTACTTTTTGCTTCATGTTACTGGTATCATGAAAAATTCTTGAGTGCTCACTTATTAATGTAAATATTTGAACTAATTAGTTAAGGAGAAAAGTCTCCTAAGGTTGTGAGATTTAGACAGAAGCCTAGGTACACAGGGGTTTCCTTTACAATCTGTGTGTAACAGTCGAGTTTTTCTCACATCTTATACCTTTTAGTTTCCTCATCTGGAAGTTAAAAAGAATGCTGTCTACCAGTGTGCTTCATTGTATAGTGTAGAGTCAGATAGCAGGTGTGAACATGCTTTACAAAGTATAAAACATTGCAGTTATTATTTGGCCAGTATTTTACAGTCATTACATAAGAACATCAAGAAATAATTAAAGTTATCAAATATTTATTAAATGTATATTATGGCCCAAGCTTGATTCTTGAAACCAGCAATATGATAACAACCACATGATTAGCAAAATAGATGCTTGGTATTGTTTTTTATTTCTTTGTTTTTAATATTTCAGGAAATTACTGCAAACTAGGTAATTCAATAAAGTAAAATTTAATGATACAATGTGTTTTAGGCAAAATAAAAATAAATACTGGTCACATATACATGAACAGCTACAATGAATTTGGGGATTTCGGAGGCATTAATGGAGTTGTTTATGCCCCTGCTTTCTGATATCCAGAAGCTTCTCTGTGCCCTCTGCATCCTCAGAGCAACCATGGTGAGCTTTTGCACTAATACATACCCAGGTTCTGACGAGTAGGCCTCTGCTTCTCTCTGTCCCTCATAAGAACCCATGATCACACTATATCTACTCACTGGTACCACATGACCTCCTCCTGTGGAGGCAGCTGATAGCCAGCCCTAGTTCCTCACACAGTCGAACTCGCTTTCCATATAAGTCATGTTTTCTCAGATTTCAGGGAATTAGATCGGGATGTTTTGTGAAACACCTATCTGCCTCTCAGTGACTCAACAGAAACTGGTAATGCTTTTGTTTTCTGTTTCTCTACAAATCTGTGTGGTATACCATACTAATTGATAAAAACAAAGTTGAACTAAAGTCATTTATCACTCTGTGATTATAAGCCCTAATTATTAGCCATTTAGATTTGGATAAGCTTTAATAATATTTTTAATTACTGAAAAATTCCCCTGTATTGCTTTTTTTTTTATTGAAAAAAAAAATTTCTGCCTCCTCCCAGTCTCCCATTTCCCTCCCTCTCCTCCCGCCCCTCTCCCACTCCCCCCATTCCTCTCCTTCTCCCTCTCCAGTCCGAAGAGCAGTCAGGGTTCCCTGCCCTGTGGAAAGTCCAGGGTCCTCCCCTCTCCATCCTGGTCTAGGAAGGTGAACATCCAAACTGGCTAGGCTCCCACAAAGCCAGAACATGAAGTAGGAACAAAACCCCATGCCATTGTCCTTGGCTTCTCATCAGCCCTCATTGTCCGCCATATTCAGAGAGTCCCGTTTTATCCCATGCTTTTTCACTCACAGTCCAGCTGGCCTTGGTTAGCTCCCAATAGATCAGCCCCACTGTCTCAGTGGATGGGTGCACCTCTTGTGGTCCTGACTTCCATGCTCATGTTCTCCCTCCTTCTGGTCCTCATTGGGACTTTGGGAGCTTAGTCCGATGCTCCAGTGTGGGTCTCTGTCTCTATCTCCATCCATCGCCAGATGAAGGTTCTATGGTGATATGCAAGATATTCATCAGTATGGCTAGAGGATAGGGTCATTTCAGGTTCCCTATCCTCAGCTGCCCCAGGAACTAACTGGGGACATTGCCCTGGGCACCTGGGAGCCCCTCTAGGTCCAAGTCTCTTGCCAACCCTAAGATGGCTCCCTTAATTAAGAAATATGCTTCCCTGCTCCCCTATCCAACCTCCCTTTATCCAAATCATCCCGTTTCCCCAAGTTCCCCCCATCCTCTCCTTCTCACTTTTCTCTCCCCATCTCCCCTTACCCCCATCCCACCCCACCCCCAAGATTCCAATTTTTTGCCCAGCAATCTTGTCTATTTCCCATAGCAGGGATAATAACCCTGTACTGCTTATATTTTTGTTGAGTGTCAGGGGGGAATTTTTGTACATTTCTATTTTCTGAACAAATTAATAGCAAAGAGGCAGGGGGTATTTTAATGTTATCAAACATATGAATATATAATTGAATAACACTTCAGAGATTTCAGAAACATCTATTTTGGGGTTAGAAAGACAGATCATGATCCTCAGATAAAGGTATTTGTCAAGCTTGAAGACCTCAGTTTGATCCCCAGGGATAACATAACGGCAAGAAAGAACTGATTCCCAAAAGTCGTCCTTGACTCCACAGGTGTACCCAACACATACATTGAGCACATATACAATAAACATATAAATAATACATGTTTAGAATCTATTTTTAAATTTTTGATTTTGAAGCTGAAATCTGTTTAGTTTGCAACATTACATGTATATCAATTACATAAAAATATTTTCCTAGAATTCTATTAGACCCAGAGGAAGTAAGTATACTTATATCTGTATAAACCAATTCGCATATTATTACTTTTATTTTTTCCTGAATTATGGGCAAGGTGATGATGAAATTCTGTTAAATTTACACAGAAAACTTGCCATCATTCAGTGGATTAGGGTTCAAACACATCAGGCCTCGGTATTGGCTCCTATTGATCATACAGCAGGAAGGTAGACCCATCTGATCTAAACTACCTACATAGATGGATTTTAAAAATAAATAAATAAATTGCAATAAAAACCCTTGTTATTTTGAAAGACCAGAAAAAATATCAGCTTAACTAAAGAAATTACAAGTTACAGCACCAAGAGTTAACTTTTATCACTCTGTAATTTAAAGAAGCTTATTGCAAGAGAGGGAGGTTTGGAAAAGCATTACCCATAGTGTGGTGCTAGGTAATGAGACACCTGTGAAAACCATGGGGTTCAGAAAATGTTTTCAAGTTGCAAAACACTGAGAAAAACTCATAGGCCCAAAGCAAAAGCAGTGAATTTAGGGCGTATGGGGCAGAAAGTACACCAGAATAGGTGCCTATTTAACTAATGACACAGGAAATTCTAAACCTCAGTGGTGCTTGAATTTAACAACCATGTACAGACGCAAATCTAAGTGCAGAGTATCTGTGTGGAGTAAATCTTTTTAAAAATGATTTTAAAAATTCTCTGGTCCCAGCAAGAGAACTCTTTATTCACATGAGAAAATGATAACTTGGCAAACTGCAAGTGCCCCTAGGCTGATGAGGCTTAATGAAGAAGGAATAATTTCATTGCACAAACAATCTGATGCAAAGACCAGGTAAGGATTGGGTGCTACATACACTCTAATCAATTTCAAACTTGTAATTTTGAGCAGGCCAGAGTCTCTCTCTCAATGTTCTTTTATCTAAAGGAAGAATTACCAAGAGAAATTCATGAGGTGTTTAGCTCTTGATCTCTTGAGCACCAATTCACAATGTATTAACCCTATTTACTCCTTCATTTAGACTCCATGTCCTAGGAACTGGAGAATGAAATTCTTATCATAAGGAATAAAAAGAAGAAAGATAGAAAGTGCATTCTGGGCATAGAATTAAATACTGTGATTGAGGAAGACAACTAAAAAAAAGAAAAACAATTCTCATGTAATGAAACCCTTATGTTGTTCTGGAATTTATAAAATTAAAATCAACTGCAATTGTTTCTGTTGAGACTTGAAAAAAAAAAGGAAAAGAACGCCATAGTAAACACAAAAGAAAAGCACCTGGCCCCATCTGAGGACAAACACAGGCTTCTGATAGGGCAGCCTCTCATCTGAAATACCAAGGATGGTATGAATTCATGTGTGTAGTCAAGAGGGTATTGCAGATAAAAAGCATATGGGTAGGCAAACATGATAGCCCCTGGAGCCCATGTACAGATAAGAGATAGAGAACAACAACAACAAAAGACTGAAGAGAAAAGTGGAGGATGAATAAAAAATTTATGCAGCTGCAATTCTGTTTCTATAGAGATTAAATGAGGTCATGTGCAACTCACAAATCATTTAGTCTCGATCATTTTAATAGGTAGAGTTACAGAATGTTAATAATGTATTTATGAAATCACCAGCTCAGAACAGTGGTCACGATGGAGCACAGCACTGGGGAAAATGGTGTGGGGTGGCAGGAGTTACATTTGATGGAGCATGTGCTACTGGGTGACTGATATGTAAATTAGATAAGGAACTGCTGAAAGTGGTCATTATTTGCATTAACATCTGCCTTGAGTACAGTTTGTGTCCAAACATCGCCTTTTACCACATCTGTGTGTGCTCACCCAGAGAGGAACTTGCAGACACCACTTCTCCCATTTTCCTTAGTTGGATACAGGTTCAAGCACAAGTCCTTCAGGCTAACTGATGATGTTTCTGGTGATCCTAAAAGCATTAACGGCTGGCATAAATTTAAAATGAGGAAATGCGATGAGCAATCGACCCTGCGGCTTCAAAGCAATTCATTATGTTGCTCAGAATAACGCAGTGTGATTTGAGAAAAAGGAACTTGAATATGTCAAAATACTTAGGAAGCTGCTTACATTAGCTGCAATATTACCAGGAGCCAAAAATGTAGAATATTATCTAAACTCTGAAAATGGAGGAAGTGCGAATGAAGAAACAGTTGACAAATATTCCATGGCATCTCCACTTGTCACAATACCTTCTCATATTTCATATGTTGGAACACAGAGAAGAGGAAACACATTCTAACTGAAGATGGTGTGATCAGTAAATGCAATGTCAGGAGACACCACTGCAGGACTCTTAGTGAGGACCACAGAGACTTACGGGCTGGCTGATTGTATTTGAGGCCTAAAAACGATGAAGGAAAAATTTAGTGCTGAGTGAAGCTTTCAATAGATTCAACAGATGGAATGGAAAAAGGTTTCTAATAATCAAAATGTCCTGAAAATGAGATGGGCTCCCACTCAGAAGGGGGCTAAGCTGTCAAGACAGGTGATGTGACCTGTTGATTGAAGTATAGAAGAAATTTATTGGTATGCTGTGAACTAATGTGATCACCCTTTAAACTTCACTGTACTATTGAATTTCTGCCAATAGAGAATTGGTTTCCCATTATCCCTTAGGAGCCCAGCTGGTCTTTGGAATGTGGTGAGTTGACAGAACATTCTCCTTGCTTTGGGGTGGAGATGCTAAATCATTCCCAGTCTGACAGCAAAAAGCTCAGAGGGAGTTTCAGTTCTTCAAAGACATTAGCTTGCTGCCAGTTTGGAACACTAGCTGTACCCTTCACAAAGCTACCTGAAGCTGAATTATGAACTGTTCATCTTTACCAGCCATCTTGTTGAAGAAAACTTCAACTTAGTGCAGGATGCTTTTCTCTTCCCTTCTGTTTCTAGTCTGTAATTCACCTTGGCTGTTTCAAGAGGAAATTAAGAAATTTATAAGTAAGATGAAGGATAAGTTAATCAACTGGTAAAGGCTTTGAGGGAGGTATGTTTTCAAGACTTATTCAGTAGTCTTTGACTGCAATATACTCTGGTTTCAAGAAAACACATGGTGTAAAGTAACAGGCCTAGTGGATAATAGTTGTTTACAAACATGAATTGAATATACATTGTGTTAAGTAGTGAACTGATGTGTGAAGAGTGGACAAAGAATAAAGAGTGAAAATTAATCATTTCTTAAAGTCAAGTAGGTGAAGTAATTCTAAAATAAGGTTTAACATACACACAAATGGAAAAAAAGTTAATTAATGCAAATACAGCGTATCGTGAAGAATGGAGAGATGGCTCAATGGTTAAAAGTACTTGCATCTCTTCTGGAGAAGCAGTTTGATATCTAGCTCCATGTGGTGATTCATAACTTTCTGTACCTCCAGTTCCAAGGGATCTCATATCTTCTTCTGGTCTATGTGGATAATCCACACATTTGGTGCACAAGCATGTATTCAGAGAAAACATTAGTACATATAACATAAGCCAAATTTTAACAAAACATGTAAAATATATAGTTGAAGCAATGGGACACACATAAGAAAGTACAGGAAAAAGGTGGCTGATTGTTCAGCCTGGGAAGCTATATTCATTTCAGAAAGCAGAAGGACAAGTCTGCAGACTTGTTGGGGACAGGGTCAGGAGGGTTTCAAGGACACTTATTAGAATAATGTGAAGCAGACCCACCTTAGGAAGTCCACTCACACGGTCTTTGATTGTTTCAGAAGATGAGTCTCAGTACCAACAGGGGCTGGGAGAGAACGCTACTGTCACCTCAAAAACAGCAGTCACAGGAAGAGAATGCCACAGTCATCAAGGACTTTCCATCAGTAAACATGAACACTCATGCCTTGTAAGGAGAATTTTGTGCTGTGAAAATTATTTCATGATAACTTTCAATCAGTGTTCTCCATGCAAGAACTAAACTCTAGAAACAAAAGATCATGCTGAAAATCAGTGACAAATTTCGTAGGGAAAAAAGGCTAAGGACCTGCAGAGTTGGACTTGGAGAAAGTGATTTGTGTTAGCAAGGAAGCATATCATTCTCTGGAAAGATTGGCCACTCTTGTCCCATAAATTCTTTTTTCTAGCTCTTCTATTATGCAGCTTCAACTTTTCATTACCATTTCTCATATGGCAACCCTCTCAGACCAGCATATTCAAAACATTTAGAAGTTCATTTCCATATTTTTTTATTCAGTGAAGAGAGGGACATACACACAAAAGGCCTCCCACAGCATGGTGCCGTTGCTTTTGGTAGATGGCTCTGGCTATCCCCTAGAAGGGGTTTGCATTCAGCAGAATCTGTCATTGCCAATAAGGGAGGCAAGGAGAAAAGGTGATGGAACAGTTAGACAGCCACACTGAACAAAGGCAGTTAAGGTATTTTTAGAAGTCAAGGAATATTATAAAGCCTGCTGCTGTTCCTAATCCACACTTCTCATGCTTTTGGTCAACCATTTAAATAAACCATTCCATTTAAAAGCATTCTATTCTCAGCAGTACTCCTCTGGGGAAAGTCGGAAAATGTGAGTCTCAAAAAAACCAATTGTGAGATATTGCACAATTTCTCATCACCAAGATCCATGAAAGGAAACATGAGCTAAATCCATGAGACTTGCACATGCTATGTTAAGAATAACTGGTGTCAGGTAGTGCAACATAGAAGCAGTGTACAGCACATATACTCCTTATTGAAGAGATTAATGCTTGTGTTGGACAAACTCAATGAAACTCACAAAGAAGCTACTGCATCTGAAATGTAATTGCATCTCAAATGGGGCTTGGTGGATTGGATCTTGGATTGCTTTGTTCCTGTAAATCTTACATTTCCTGACAGTGCTATTACAGCACAGTTAATTTTAGCAGGAGACTTTGTTAAATTCCACAGAATTCATCAGTCATGTTGTAAGAACTCATCTTTTGCTAGTTGGGAAATCCATCTTCTGTGCTGGTTGTACAGTCATAGGAAATCCAGACAAACCAAGGTGGATGCTGAGCCAGTAATGGGCTTTGGTGGTAACAGTGTTCAATATGGTTTCCCAGATCATGCTAAGTGCAGCACTCTGGCAAGAGAGGATGGTAATAGGGAGAGAATTCTTGGGGGACAGGGAATTGCTACCCCTTTCACTACAGGCTTTAAAGAGCTTAAGTCATTTATAAAATCTAAGTCCATTAAATAAAAATATCCTTAAAATGGCTCACCCAACTATATCTTGTTTATAATTAAATAATACATATATAATATGTATGTATGTGTAAATATATAAAGCACTAAGCTATATCAATTTTGGATAGATGCGGCAGATTTTATAGCAAAGAAAATTATTAAAATTGAACATACAAAATCATTAAAGGATGAACATACCAAGAATATGCATACACCACAAGTGTCCATTCCACTTTAATTTGCAGAAGCAAAACCTGGTAGGGATGAAAGGGCAATTAAAGAGTTAAAAATTAGAGCTGCAGAGGTGCTGAGGAGATCCATCTGGACAGGTGAGTGTGTGCTATCCAGGGGCAGTCTGTCCCGGAAGAGAGCACAAACCCCCCTCTCCCAGCTCCTTCTGCAGGGCCCTCTTTCTTACTCACAACCCAGCCCCCTAGCACCCTCCCCCCAACCCTGCCCTGCTGTAAGCTAGGACCAGTGCTCAAGAACAGTTTTAAGCTCCTACACTAAGGCTACCCACGCAGAGCGGTGAGTGCCCCGCAGGCCTCAAGGTCCCCAGTAAGGGAGCCCGGGCACCTCCAGCTTGTGCTCCAGGGTCTCCTGAGCTCTCCTGGACTCCGCCCTGCCTGCCACGTTCTTCCTTTTGTCCCGGGATCATTGGGCTACCAGGCACCCCTGTTTAGGTGCTGAGGAGTTCCATCTGGACGGGTGAGTGTGTGCTATCCAGGGGCGGTTTGTCCTATCCAGGGGCGGTTTGTCCCGGAACAGAGCACAAACCCCCCTCTCCCAGCTCCTTCTGCAGGGCTGTCTTTCTTACACACGACCCTCCCTCCCACAAGCCTGCTTGGTCTGCAAGGTCCTTTGATCAGGAACAGTCTTCTGCTCCTGCACTAAGGCTACCCACTCAGAGCAGTGAGTGACTACCTACTGGGCAGGCCTCAAGGACCCCCATAAGGGAGCACGCGCACCTTCAGCTTGTGAGGCAGGGTCTCCTGTGTTCTACTCGTCCCCGCCCTACCCCCCAAGTTTCCCCTTTTGTCCGCTGGTCATTGGAATACCGGGCGTCCATGTTTTGGTGCTGAGGAGTTCCATCAGGACTGGACGGTTACTGTTTCTACACTGAAGAGAAACACCCAGAGAGTCAGTCACAGCAAAGACTGGACCAAGACACCAGGCCTCTCCTGGCTCCATTTGAAGGAAGAGATGGGAAGGCGCCAATGCAAGAATTCCTCCAACAACCTGAAAGGCAACATGACATCACCAGAATCCAGGGATCCCGAAACAAGAAGAATTGTACACCCTACTCCAGAAGAATTAGAAGAAATCGACTCAAAAGTGAATTATATGAAAATAATAGAAGATCTTAAACAGGAGGTGAAAAACTGCCAACAAAAAGGTAGAGGAAATGAATAAATCGCTCAAAGATACCCAAGAAAAACAAGAGAAACAAGAAGAAGCAATCAAACAGGTAAGGGAAGCGGTTCAAGATTTGAAGAATGAAATGGAAGTATTGAAGAAAACACAAACCGAGGGAAGGATGGAGATGGAAAATCTGGGTAAACGAACAGGAACTACTGAGACAAGTACTACCTACAGACTACAAGAGATAGAAGAAAGAATGTTAGACACTGAAGATACCATAGAGAAAATAAACACACTGATCAAAGAAAACAGCAAAACCAACAAATTCTCATCACAAAACATTCAGGAAATCTGGGACACAATAAAAAGACCAAACCTAAGAATAATTGGGATAGAAGAAGGGGAAGAAGTACAGCTCAACGGTCCAGAAATTTTTTTAATAAAATTATAGAAGAAAACTTTCCCAACCTAAAGAAAGATATTCCTTTGAAGGTTCAAGAAGCATACAGAACACTGAATAGACTGGACCAAAAAAAAATCTCCTCGCCATATAATAATCAAAACACAAAACATACAGAACAAAGAAAGAATATTAAGAGCTGCAAAGGAAAAAGGCCAAGTTACTTATAAAGGTAAACCTATCAGACTTATACTTGACTTCTCTATGGAAACCATGAAAGCCAGAAGGTCTGGGATAGATGTACTGCAGAAACTAAGAGAACATGGATGCAAGCCCAGACTACTATACCCAGCCAAGCTTTCGTTCACTATAAATGGAGAAAACAAAATTTTCCAGGATAAAAACAAATTTAAACAATACGTAGCCACAAATCCAGCCTTACAGAAAGTAATAGAAGGAAAATCACAAACCAAGGAGTCCAACAATGACCACAATAACTCAAACAGCTAGAGACCCTTCACCAGCACAACTCAAAGAAGGGAAACACACAAACTCTACTACTAAAAAAGTGACCGGAGTTAACAACCACTGGTCATTGATATCACTTAATGTCAATGGACTCAACTCACCTATAAAAAGGCACAGGCTAAGAGATTGGATAAGAAAACAGGATCCAACATTCTGCTGTTTACAAGAAACACACCTCAGCCACAAAGACAGGCACCTACTTAGAGTAAAGGGATGAGAAAAGGTTTATCAAGCAAATGGACCTAAGAAACAAGCAGGTGTGGCCATACTAATTTCTAACAAAGTTGACTTCAAACTTAAATCAATCTGAAGAGATGGAGAGGGACATTTTATACTCATAACAGGAACAATTCATCAGGATGAAGTCTCAATCCTGAATATCTATGCCCCTAATATAAATGCACCCACGTACGTAAAAGAAACATTACTAAAACTCAAGGCTGCCATCAAACCGCACACACTAATAGTAGGAGACTTCAACACTCCTCTCTCACCAATGGACAGGTCAATCAGACAGAAACCCAACAGAGAAACAAGAGAATTAATGGAGGTAATGAATAAAATGGACATAACAAACATTTATAGAACATTCCACCCAAATAGGAAAGAATATACCTTCTTCTCTGTAGCTCATGGAACCTTCTCGAAAATTGAGCACATACTCGGTAACAAAGCAAACTTCCACAGTTACAAGAATGTATTCGTAACCTCCTGTATCTTATCAGATCACCATGGATTAAAGTTAGAATTCAGCAACAATGCTACCCCTAGAAAGCCTACAAACTCATGGAAACTGAACAGTCAACTACTGAACCACACCTGGATCAAGGAAGAAATAAAGAAAGAAATTAAAGTCTTCCTTGAATTCAATGAAAATAAAGAAAAAACCTACTCAAACTTATGGGACACTATGAAAGCAGTCCTAAGAGGAAAGTTCATAGCACTAAGTGCCCACTTAAAGAAAACAGAGAAAGCACACATTGGTGACTTAACAACCCACCTGAAAGCTCTAGGGAAAAAAAGAAGCAGACTCACCTAGGAGGAGTAGAAGACTGGAAATAATCAAACTGAGGGCAGAAATCAACAAAATAGAAACGCAGAAAACATTCCAAAGAATCAATGAAACAAAAAGCTGGTTCCTGGAGAAAATCAACAAGATTGATAAACCCCTATCCAAACTAATTAAACGGCAGAGAGAGAATATGCAAATTAATAAGATCAGAAATGAAAAGGGGGACAAAACCACAGACACAGAGGAGATTCAGAGAATCATTAGATCTTACTACAAAAGCCTGTATGCCACAAAACTGGAAAATGTAAAAGAAATGGACACTTTTTTAGATAAATACCATATACCAAAGTTAAACCAGGACCAGGTGAACAATCTAAACAGACCTGTTAGTCGCGAAGAATTAGAATCTGTTATTAAAAACCTCCCTACCAAAAAGAGCCCAGGACCAGATGGCTTCAATGCGGAATTCTACCAGAACTTCCAGGAAGACCTAATACCTATACTCCTTAATGTATTTCACAATATAGAAACAGAAGAGTCATTACCAAATTCCTTTTATGAAGCTACAGTCACTCTGATACCAAAACCGCACAAAGACTCATCCAAGAAAGAGAATTACAGGCCTATCTCACTCATGAACATCGACGCAAAAATCCTCAACAAAATACTGGCAAATCGTATCCAAGAACACATTAGAAAAATTATCCATTATGATCAAGTAGGCTTCATCCCAGAGATGAAAGGCTGGTTCAACATATGAAAATCTATCAATGTAATCCATCATATAAATAAACTGAAAGAAAAAAACCATATGATCATTTCATTAGATGCTGAAAAAGCTTTTGACAAAATTCAACATCCCTTTATGATAAAAGTCTTGGAGAGATTAGGGATACAAGGGTCATACCTAAATATAATAAAAGCTATATACAGCAAGCCGACAGCTAACATCAAATTAAACGGAGAGAAACTCAAAGCCATCCCACTAAAATCAGGAACATGACAAGGCTGTCCACTCTCTCCATACCTCTTCAATATAGTGCTTGAAGTTTTAGCAATAACAATAAGACAACATAAGGGGATCAAGGGGATTCGAGTTGGAAAGGAAGATGTTAAACTTTCGTTATTTGCAGATGATATGATTGTGTACATAAGCGACCCCAAAAACTCTACCAAAGAACTCCTACATCTGTTAAACACCTTTAGTAATGTGGCCGGATACAAGATCAACACCAAAAAATCAATCGCCCTCCTATACACAAAGTATATGGAAGTAGAGAGGGAAATCAGAGAAGCATCACCTTTCACGATAGCCACAAACAGCATAAAATATCTTGGGGTAACTCTAACCAAGGAAGTGAAAGATCTATTTGACAAGAACTTTAAGGCATTGAAGAAAGAAATTGAAGAGGATGCCAGAAAATGGAAGGATCTCCCTTACTCTTGGGTTGGGAGGATCAACATAGTAAAAATGGCAATCCTACCAAAAGAAATTTATAGATTCAATGCAATCCCCATCAAGGTCCCATCAAAATTCTTCACAGATCTTGAGAGGACAATAATCAACTTATGGAAAAACAAAAAACCCAGGATATCCAAAACAATCTTATACAATAAAAGAACTTCTGGAGGCATTACCATCCCTGACTTCAAACTCTATTACAGAGCTACAGTAATGAAAACAGTGTGGTATTGGCATAAAAACAGAGAAGTCGACCAATGGAATCGTATAGAAGACCCAGATTTTAACCCACAAACCTATGAACACCTCATTTTCGATAAAGGAGCTAAAAGTATACAATGGCAGAAAGAAAGCCTCTTCAACAAATGGTTCTGGCACAACTGGTTGTCAACCTGTAGAAGAATGAAATAGACCCGTATCTATCACCATGCACAAAACTCAAGTCCAAATGGATCAAAGACCTCAATATCAATCTGAACACACTGAACCTGATAGAAGAAAAAATGGGAAGTACCCTACAACAGATGGGCACAGGCGATCACTTCCTAGGTATAACCCCAGCAGCACAGACATTAAGGGCAATATTGAATAAATGGAACCTACAGAAACTGAGAAGCTTCTGTAAAGCAAAGGACACTGTCACTAAGACAAAAAGGCAACCCACTGACTGGGAGAAGATCTTCACCAACCCCGCAACAGACAAAGGTCTGATCTCCAAAATATATAAAGAACTCAAGAAACTAGACTTTAAAATGCTAATTAACCCAATTAAAAAATGGGGCACTGAACTGAACAGAGAATTCTCAACAGAAGAAGTTCAAATGGCCAAAAGACACTTAAGGTCATGCTCAACCTCCTTAGCGATTAGGGAGATGCAAATCAAATCAACTTTGAGATATCATCTTACTCCTGTCAGAATGGCTAAAATCGAAAACACCAATGATAGCCTTTGCTGGAGAGGTTGTGGAAGAAGGGGTACCCTTATCCATTGCTGGTGGGAATGCGAACTTGTGCAACCACTTTTGAAATCAGTGTGGCGGTTTCTCAGGAAATTTGGGATCAACCTACCCCTGGACCCAGCAATGCCACTCTTGGGAATATACCCAAAAAAAGCCCGATCATATGACAAGGGCATTTGTTCAACTATGTTCATAGCAGCATTATTTGTAATAGCCAGAACCTGGAAACAACCTAGATGTCCTTCAAAGGAAGAATGGATGAAGAAAGTGTGGAATATATACACATTAGAGTACTACTCAACGGTAAAAAACAATGACTTCTCGAATTTTCCATGCAAATGGATGGAAATAGAAAACACTATCCTGAGTGAGGTAACCCAGACCCAAAAAGATGAACATGGGATGTACTCACTCATAATTGGTTTCTAACCATAAGTAAAGGTCATTGAGTCTACAATTTGATATCCTAAAGAAGCTAAATAAGAAGGTGAACCCAAAGAAAAACATATAGCTATCCTCCTGGTTATGGGAAGTAGACAAGAATGCGGGGCAAAAAATTGGGATCTTGGGAGTGGGGTGGGAGGGGGGTAAGGGGAGATGGGGATAGAAAGGAGAGAAGGGGAGGATGGGGGGAACTTGGGGAAACGGGATGATTGGGATAAAGGAAGTTTGGATAGGGGAGCAGGGAAGCACATTTCTTAATTAAGGGAGCCATCTTAGGGTTGGCAAGAGACTTGGACCTAGAGGGTCTCCCAGGTGCCCAGGACGATGTCCCCAGTTAGTTCCTGGGGCAGCTGAGGATAGGGAACCTGAAATGACCCTATCCTCTAGCCATACTGATGAATATCTTGCATATCACCATAGAACCTTCATCTGGCGATGGATGGAGATAGAGGCAGAGACCAACACTGGAACACTGGACTGAGCTCCCAAGGTCCCAATGAGGAGCAGAAGGATGGAGAACATGAGCAAAGAAGTCAGGACCACAAGGGGTGCACCCACCCACGGAGACAGTGGGGCTGATCTATTGGGAGCTCACCAAGGCCAGCTGGACTGTGACTGAAAAAGCATAGGATAAAACGGGACTCTCTGAACATGGCGGGCAATGAGGGCTGATGAGAAGCCAAGGACAATGGCATGGGGTTTTGTTCCTACTTCATGTTCTGGCTTTGTGGGAGCCTAGCCAGTGTGGATGTTCACCTTCCTAGACCAGAATGGAGGGGGGAGGAGTTTGGACTTTCCACAGGGCAGGGAACCCTGACTGCTCTTCAGACTGGAGAGGGAGGGGGAGAGTAGTGGGGGGAGGGAGAGAGAAGTGGGAGGGAGTGTTGAAACAGGGGCGGCTGGGCTGCGTCCCCAGCACCCGGCCGCCCACATGGCTAGCTTATGCCCAAAATAACACACAAACTGTATTCATTTAAATACTGCTTGGCCCATTAGCTTTAGCCCTTACTGGCTAATTCTGATATCCCGATCAACCCATCTCTAATAAAATGTAGCACCGGTCTTACCGGGAAAGATTCAGCATGTTTGACCTGGTGGCTGGCTGCATGTCTGCCCTGGAGAGAGCTGCATGGCGTCTCTCTGCTCCAGAGCACAGAGCTGTCGAGTCTGAGCTCACTTCCTCTTCCTCCCAGTATGCTATTCTGTTTACTCCTCCCACCTATCTTTTAACCTATGACGGCCAAGCAGTTCCTTTATTACTTAACCAGTGAAATCAACAGATTGATATATGACACTCCTACATCCCGCCACGTTGGGCGCCAGATGAAGGCGTAAGTCACGAACAATGCCACACCAGTTTAAAATTATGATTAATAGGGTAGTATTTATTTAAAGGGGAAAAAACTTACAGATCACCGTCTGCGCAACCAGGAAGGGAGTCTAGTCGCCAGCGGAGCAGGAAGTGAAGAGAGAGAGTGGAGGGAAGTAATAACTTTTTACAGGGGGAGAAACCACGCCCCAATGGGCTGGTATCTCAGCAGCTATTGGTTGGAGGAGCGGAAGGACCTCCCGCAACAAGGGAGGGGGGGAGGAGTGGGAGGAGGGGGAGGTAAATGGGAGGCTGGGAGGAGACGAAAATTTTTTTTTCAATAAAATAAAATAAAAAAAAAGAAAAAAATTAGAGCTGCATGTTTCAACCACTATTTTGTGTGTGTGTGTGCACTTGTGTATGCTTTGTGAAGACTGTGAAGAACATATGAAAATATTTTGTACCTAAATTTGTCTGGCTAATTTTATTCTTAAGTTTTAGTAGTTATTTGAATATTTCAGACACATGGCACCTATAAAACCTGTTTTCAGTACCCTTTATAGAGAAGACAGTTGTTTTCATAAAGTCTCTTGTTTTAGGATCTTGTTACTGGTGTTTTACAGTCTTCCAAGTATAGCTCTGAATACATCTCTGAATAATGTTTTTTCTCTCTGCCTTTATTTTCAGGTTACTGGGTTGGTAAATTATTTAAAGCTCTCTAGAGGAACAAAGCTGAAAGAATGGATCTACATTATGAAGCGAACCTACTAGATTGTTACATATGATGTGCACTGGGTAGGGCAAAGATGGCTGCCTGCACAACGGGGAGTCTGAGAACACAATAGTTGATCAGTCCACCAGACTGGGTGCAGTTCTAGTTCAGTCTAGAGGAAGTAGGGTCCTTACTAAACCACCATTCTACAGTTCATGTTGGAAGCCCTGTGAAGTTGGGTTCTGATGCCAAGAAAGGATGACAGACACAAGCAGCAACTGAGTAGGTATACTCATCAACAAATAGAAAAGAAGGGCAAAACTTTCCCCTCAGAATTCTTTATATCTGGATCTTTCCTGGAAAGCTCTGGCTCAGAGTCTTCCCTTTCTGATCTTTCTGGAAATCCCCTCACAGACCTATCTAGAGATGTGTCTTAATGGATCCAAGATCCAGTCAAGTTGATAACTACGTTTAAGCATTATAGTTGGAATACCTCTGGCAGGGACCTTCAAACAGCGCTGAGGCTGAGAAGCATAGCTGCAATGCCATTTGCTTGAGTTTACAGTCAAGAAAAGCTCATTTCATGATTCTAGAACCAATGTTCTTAATTATTTGGACTAAAATATCAGATAAGATAGCTCAAGACCAAGTGTGACATTCTCTTGAAAAACTGTGTTAATTCACCCTAATCTAATTTCCTTTCTCCTTACTGAGGTTAATGGTAATTGGGTAATTCCACTTGACTTAAGTGAATATATATTCAAAGCATTGCTGTATGTTTATATACATATATATCAGTATAGTGTTTCTACATAAATATGGGAAGTTTATATGTATATATAAACTTCTGTGGCTCTGTCTCCATCAATATTGGTCAATTCTTTTGAGGTAGAAACTCAGTTTCTTTGGCCATTATCCTGTCTGACTTTTTCTCTCCTCTTTGGGAAGGGACCCAAGTTTGCTTCAGGTGACATCCATCATTTCATTAGTGGAGGTAAGAATTTATAAATAGAATATCGACTTTGTGTCTCTCAGAAGCTAAAGATTTTGACTTGGTCATACTCCAAGTGTTTCAAATACTTGGGGTATAAAATAAGAATTGGTTCTTATTTTAATATGCTTAGGTATTTGTTGAGATCATGTTCATCAGCATTTCCTCTTCTGCTACAAAAAGGGGATATTAGTAGATTGCCCTAAACTGCTAATTTAGTTTGGAGGAATTACAATTTTCTTCTTTGTTCATTTGGTTTTCTGTATCTTGCAGAATAGGTAAACATAAAAAAATAACATGGCATGCTGAGTCATTGGTAGACATGAAAATAAGTATGGTAAGAAGGCTGTTTGTGATAAAGATTCTTTAACAGAGAGGAGTAACTGGTAAGGAAGTTGCTAAGTGCAGTGACTTACACCACTTCCTAAAGGGTATACATGTTTACCTCTGTCCCTGCTTAAGAGATGAGAAAGACCATGGCACGAGTGGATTCAACAACTATCCTGTAACAGAAAGTATCCACAATGAAGACTTTCAATAAATTATTGTATTTTCTGGCTTCTCTCTCTCTCTCTCTCTTTTTTTTTTTTTTGGTTTTTCGAGACAGGGTTTCTCTGTGGCTTTGGAGCCTGTCCAGGAACTAGCTCTTGTAGACCAGGCTGGCCTCGAACTCCCAGAGATCCGCCTGCCTCTGCCTCCCGAGTGCTGGGATTAAAGGCCTGCGCCACCACCGCCTGGCTATCTGGCTTCTCTTAATATCAACATTTTCTGAAATTAAAAATGAAATTCTGAGAGGGCTTCACAAGATTACATGAGAATGGAGCTAGCCTCTTCATGTTGCTGCCTTTCTTTCCCCACTAGCTGACATATGAAGGGTGACCACACAGACTTTCTTGTCACAGATGCAGCTGCTTTCACCCCCGTGTCCCATGGAAACACCATGGTAACAGACAGCCTTATCCTAGCCTTCCCTTTCTGCTCACTTGGCATCTAGAAAACTCTAATTCAATTATAGCTTAGAAGGACATACTCTTATGAGATGAGGAGAATATGAGAACCATTTGTGATCTGTCTTGGGGCAAGATTAACATTTGTTAAAGCTCATCATTTTGCCAGCACTCATTCATCAAAAAATATAGGCCAAATCAAAATTTGGCATGAAATCAAGTAAGAGGAGATCATTATACTTTCTTGATTTTACCACACAGGGAAATATTGACTAACTCACTGGTAGTTTATCACATTTAACTTATTGTCATTTTATTTGTGTCCTTTCAATTTTGCAACATATTTTAATGATATACATTTAATTACAAGTTTATTAATGGGGCCCTTTGATTACCTAAATTAGTATAATGTATCCATGTATCCTGGCTGTCACTATGCTGTGTACCCACAGTAAAGGCTCTCAACACAGTATTTACAAGACATAAATAGAAAGTATCTATTGCATGCTCATTTTTAGGAATTGTGTTTGATGAAATAGTCAACAAAGAAAAAAGTAATCCTACAGTCCCATAGGCAATGGATTCTGTTTGGGGTTGTCTAATTTAGAAATTGGGAGCAATGCTGCCCTAACTGCACCATTCTCAATGACTGGGCTGTTTCTCATAAATGTAAAACCTAAAAATTATTTAAATGAGTGCATTATAGGGATGACCTTAAAATTCTTTCATTCAATAAAATGTTAGCTTTGCTTCACAGTGATACTTCTTCAGATGAAGATGACACAGCCAGCTGTGATATCTTCACTCTTTTTTCTTTTCCGTTATAAAGCTATCTTTATTAAGAATTTTTTTAAATACAATCTTTACTCATTTTACATAGTTATCCCTGTTCCAACTCTTCCCCTCCTCCCTTCCCTCCACTTCATTCCACCACCAATCCACTCCTCAGGAAAGGTTAGGCTTCCCCTGGGCAGTGAACTCTAGCACTTCACATCAAGGAAAGACCAAGGCCCTCCACTCACCCCTATCTCTCAACTAAGCAAGGTATCCCTCCAAAGAGAATGTGCTCATGGATGCCAGTTCAAGCAATAGGGATAAATCCTGGGCTCAATGTCAGTAGCCCACAGAATATTCAGCCTAGTTTGATCCCATGCACATCCCAGTTCTCTCTGTGCTGAGTCAGTAAGCCCTGACTAGCTGAGGTCAGCTGTTTCTGTGGGTATCACCATCATTGTATTGACCCCTATGATCAAATTATCGCTTCTTCCTCTCTTGGACTGGTCTTAAGTATGGGAGAAGAAGGGAGGGGAGTGGAGAAAAATGTATAGCTCAATAAAAACAATAAAAAATAAAATTAAAGACTTTCTTCCTTTTGTCCCCGGAGCACTGGGCCATAGGTGCTGAATTCCAT
>JABTXL010002961.1:2935272-2960574 GCA_025134845.1 Neodon shergylaensis | reverse complement strand
AAGAAAACACAAACAGAGGGCCGGCTGGACATGGAAAATTTAGGTAAACGAATAGAGACTACAGAAACAAGCATAACCAGCAGAATACAAGAGATAGAAGAAAGAATCTCAGATGCTGAAGATAACATAGAGAAAATAAACGCACTGATCAAAGAAAACAGCAAGTCCAACAAGTTCTCATCACAAAACATCAGGAAATATGGGACACAATAAGAAGACCAAACCTAAGAATAATTGGAGTAGAAGAAGGTGAAGATCTACAACTCAATGGTCCAGAAAATATATTTAATAAAATTATAGAAGAAAACTTTCCCAACCTAATGAAGGATGTACCTATGAAGGTTCAAGAAGCATACAGAACACCGAATAGGCTGGATCAAAAAAAAACATCCCCTCGCCATATAATAATCAAAACACAAAGCATTCAGAATAAAGAAAGAATATTAAGAGCCGCAAAGGAAAAAGGCCAAGTTACTTATAAAGGCAAACCTATCAGACTTATACTGGACTTCTCTATGGAAACCATGAAAGCCAGAAGGTCCTGGATAGATGTACTACAAAAACTAAGAGACCATGGATGCAAGCCCAGACTATTATACCCAGCCAAGCTTTCGTTCACTATAAATGGAGAAAACAAAATTTTCCAGGATAAAAACAAATTTAAACAATACGTAGCCACAAATCCAGCTCTACAGAAAGTAATAGAAGGAAAATCACTAACCAAGGAGTCCAACAATGACCACAATAGCTCAGACATCTAGAGACCCTTCACCAGCGCAACTCAAAGAAGGGAAACACACTAACTCTACTACTAAAAAAGTGACCGGAGTTAACAACCACTGGTCATTAATATCACTTAATGTCAATGGGCTCAACTCACATATAAAAAGGCACAGGCTAAGAGATTGGATACGAAAACAGGATCCAACATTCTGCTGTTTACAAGAAACACATATCAAACACAAAGACAGGCACCTACTCAGAGTAAAGGGCTGGGAAAAGGCTTATCAAGCAAATGGACCTAAGAAACAAGCAGGTGTGGCCATACTAATTTCTAACAAAGTTGACTTCAAACATAAATCAATCAGAAGAGATGGAGAGGGACATTTTATACTCATAACAGGAACAATTCAACAGGATGAAGTCTCAATCCTAAATATCTATTCCCCTAATTTAAAAGCACCCACGTATGTAAAAGAAACATTACCAAAACTCAAAGCAGCCATCAAACCGCACACACTAATAGTAGGAGACTTTAAAACTCCTCTCTCACCAATGGACAGGTTAATCAGACAGAAACCTAACAGAGAAATTAGAGAATTAAAGGAGGTAATGAATCAATTGGACTTAACAGACATCTATAGAATATTCCACCCAAATAGGAAAGAATATACCTTCTTCTCTGCAGCTCATGGAACCTTCTCGAAAATTGACCACATACTCGGTAACAAAGCAAACTTCCACAGTTACAAAAAATATTAGTAATCACCTGTGTCTTATCAGATCACCATGGATTAAAGTTAGAATTCAACAACAATGCTACCCTCAGAAAGCCTACAAACTCATGGAAACTGAACAGTCAACTACTGAACCACACCTGGATCAAGGAGGAAATAAAGAAAGAAATTAAAGTCTTCCTTGAATTCAATGAAAATAAAGAAACAACATACTCAAACTTATGGGACACTATGAAAGCAGTCCTGAGAGGAAAGTTCATAGCACTAAGTGCCCACTTAAAGAAAACAGAGAAAGCACACATTGGAGACTTAACAGCCCACCTGAAAGCTCTAGAAAAAAAGAAGCAGACTCACCTAGGAGGAGTAGAAGACTGGAAATAATCAAACTGAGGGCAGAAATCAACAAAATAGAAACGCAGAAAACATTCCAAAGAATCAATGAAACAAAAAGCTGGTTCCTGGAGAAAATCAACAAGATTGATAAACCCCTATCCAAACTAATTAAACGGCAGAGAGAGAATATGCAAATTAATAAGATCAGAAATGAAAAGGGGGACATAACCACAGACACAGAGGAGATTCAGAGAATCATTAGATCTTACTACAAAAGCCTGTATGCCACAAAACTGGAAAATGTAAAAGAAATGGACACTTTTTTAGATAAATACCATATACCAAAGTTAAACCAGGACCAGGTGAACAATCTAAACAGACCTGTTAGTCGCGAAGAATTAGAATCTGTTATTAAAAACCTCCCTACCAAAAAGAGCCCAGGACCAGATGGCTTCAATGCGGAATTCTACCAGAACTTCCAGGAAGACCTAATACCTATACTCCTTAATGTATTTCACAATATAGAAACAGAAGAGTCATTACCAAATTCCTTTTATGAAGCTACAGTTACTCTGATACCAAAACCACACAAAGACTCTACCAGGAAAGAGAATTACAGGCCAATCTCACTCATGAACATTGACGCAAAAATCCTCAACAAAATACTGGCAAACCGAATCCAAGAACACATTAGAACAATTATCCATTATGATCAAGTAGGCTTCATCCCAGAGATGCAGGGCTGGTTCAACATACAAAAATCTATCAATGTAATTCATCATATAAATAAACTGAAAGAAAAAAACCATATGATCATTTCATTAGATGCTGAAAAAGCATTTGACAAAATTCAACATCCCTTTATGATAAAAGTCTTGGAGAGATTAGGGATACAAGGGTCATACCTAAATATAATAAAAGCTATATACAGCAAGCCGACAGCTAACATCAAATTAAACGGAGAGAAACTCAAAGCCATCCCACTTAACTCAGGAACACGACAAGGCTGTCCACTCTCGCCATATCTCTTCAATATAGTGCTTGAAGTTCTAGCAATAGCAATAAGACAACATAAGGGGATCAAGGGGATTCGAATTGGAAAAGAAGAAGTTAAACTTTCACTATTTGCAGATGATATGATAGTGTACATAAGCGACCCCCAAAACTCCACCAAAGAACTCCTACAGCTGATAAACACATTTAGTAATGTGGCAGGATACAAGATCAACACCAAAAAATCAGTCGCCCTCTTATACACAAAGGATATGGAAGCAGAGAGGGAAATCAGAGAAGCTTCACCTTTCACGATAGCCACAAACAGCATAAAATATCTTGGGGTAACTCTAACCAAGGAAGTGAAAGACCTATATGACAAGAACTTTAAGGCATTGAAGAAAGAAATTGAAGAGGATACCAGAAAATGGAAGGACGTCCCTTGCTCTTGGATTGGGAGGATCAACATAGTAAAAATGGCAATTCTACCAAAGGCAATTTATAGATTCAATGCAATCCCCATCAAGATCCCAGCAAAATTCTTCACAGTTCTTGAAAGAACAATAATCAACTTTATATGGAAAAACAAAAAACCCAGGATAGCCAAAACAATCCTATACAATAAAGGATCTTCTGGAGGCATTACCATCCCCAACTTCAAACTCTATTACAGAGCTACAGTAATGAAAACAGTGTGGTACTGGCATAAAAACAGAGAAGTCGATCAATGGAATAGCATAGAAGACCCAAATTTTAACCCACAAACCTATGATCACCTCATTTTCGATAAAGGAGCTAAAAGTATACAATGGAGGAAAGAAAGCATCTTCAACAAATGGTGCTGGCACAACTGGATATCAACCTGTAGAAGAATGAAAATAGACCCATATCTATCACCTTGCACAAAACTCAAGTCCAAATGGATCAAAGACCTCAATATTAGTCCGAACACACTGAACCTGATAGAAGAGAAAGTGGGAAGCACCCTACAACAAATGGGCACAGGAGATCGCTTTCTATGTATAACCCCAGCAGCACAGACATTAAGGGCAACATTGAATAAATGGGACCTACTAAAACTGAGAAGCTTCTGTAAAGCAAAGGACACTGTCACTAAGACAAAAAGGCAACCTACTAACTGGGAGAAGATCTTCACCAACCCTGCAACAGACAAAGGTCTGATCTCCAAAATTTATAGAGAACTCAAGAAACTAGACTTCAAAATGCTAATTAACCCAATTGAAAAATGGGGCACTGAACTGAACAGAGAATTCTCAACAGAAGAAGTTCAAATGGCCAAAAGACACTTAAGGTCATGCTCAACTTCCTTAGCAATTAGGGAGATGCAAATCAAAACAACTTTGAGATATCATCTTACACCTGTCAGAATGGCTAAAATCAAAAACACCAATGATAGCCTTTACTGGTGAGGTTGTGGAGGAAGGGGTACCCTCATCCATTGCTGGTGGGAATGCAATCTTGTGCAACCACTTTGGAAATCAGTGTTTCGGTTTCTCAGGAAATTCGGGATCAACCTACCCCTGGACCCAGCAATACCACTCTTGGGAATATACCCAAGAGATGCCCTATCACATGACAAAAGCATTTGTTCAACTATGTTCATAGCAGTATTATTTGTAATAGCCAGAACCTGGAAACAACCTAGATGCCCTTCAATGGAAGAATGGATGAAGAAAGTGTGGAATATATACACATTAGAGTTCTACGCTGCGGTAAAAAACAATGACTTCTCAAATTTTGCATGCAAATGGATGGAAATAGAAAACACTATCCTGAGTGAGGTAACCCAGACCCAAAAAGATGAACATGGGATGTACTCACTCATATTTGGTTTCTAGCCATAAATAATGGTCACGGAGTATATAATTGGTGAACCTAAAGAAGCTAAATAAGAAGGCGAACCCAAGGAAAAACATATAATTATCCTCTTGGCTATGGGAAGTAGACAAAATTGCTGGGGAGAAAATTTGGGATCTTGGGGGTGTGGTGGGATGGGAGTTTCGGAGGATGGGGAGATAAAAGTGAGAAGGGGAGGATGAGGGAAACTTGGGGAAACAGGAGGATTGGGGTAAAGGAAGGTTGGATAGGGGAGCACGGAAGCACAATTCTTAGTTAAGGGAGCCACCTTAGGGTTGGCAAGAGACTTGAACCTAGAATGGCTCCCAGGAGACCAAAGCGAGGTCCCCAGTTAGTTCCTTGGGCAGCTGAGGATAGGGAACCTGAAATGACCCTATCCTATAGCAATGCTGACGAATATCTTGCATATCACCATAGAACCTTCATCTGGTGATGGATGGAGATAGTCACAGAGCACTGGACTGAGCTCCCAAGTTCCCATTGAGGAGCGGAAGGAGGGAGAACATGAGCAAGGAAGTCAGGACCACGAGAGGTGCACCCAACCACTGAGTCAGTGTGGCTGATCTATTGGGAGCTCACCAAGGCCAGATGGACTGAGATGGAAGAAGCATGGGATAAAATGGGACTCTCTGATCATGGCGAACAATGGGGGCTGATGAGAAGCCAAGGACAATGGCCCTGGGTTTTGATCCTACTTCAAGTTCTGGCTTTGTGGGAGCCTAGCCAGTTTGGATGTTCACCTTCCTAGACATGGACGGAGGGGGGAGGACCTTGGACTTTCCACAGGGCAGGGAACCTTGACTGCTCTTTGGACTGGAGAGGGAGGGGGAGAGGAGTGGCGGGAGGGGGAGAAGGGTGGGAGGAGGGGGAGGGAAATGCGAGGCGGGGAGGAGGGGGAAACGTTTTTCTTTTTTTTCTTTTTCTCAATAAAAAATCGCAAAATAAATAAAAATAAAAAAAATAAAATAAATAAAATTAAATTAAAAAAGGTCAGAAATGACCCCTGTGACTAGGTGTAGAGGTTATATATTTTTATACCCCTTTATGTCTTTTATCATAAAACCTAGACTATCCATGTCACACCTGATTTTAATACCATGCACACTGTTTCTTTGGACTTCAGAACTTCTTTTAATATTTTCACTCATATAACCCTGTCTCTCTAGCTGCTGGGAAATTTAGATGATGGAGCTGGACTGTCTTCACAAAAGACTCAAAATCAACTGGTATATGTAAGAGGCTATGTAAACACACATGTACAGGATTGGAAGGCATGACCTTGTCCTACATTCTGTGGGAGAAAATATTGTCTTATTCAAGATATTATTTCTATTATCTGGAGAGAACCACAATTACCTGCAGCTGTGCTAATCACACCATTATTGGTAGTTATTATATTCATAGTGAACAGTCCTTTTGAAACTTTTTCTTTATTCATGAATAAAATAGATATAATTACCTTAATAAATGGATGATGAAAGGATTACATAAAAAATATGTGGAGTATTCAAATAAAGGTAGGGAAGAGGACTGTGACTCTGTAGATTATAATCACTAAGCTCATTAGACCTCAACCTTAGACAAAGAACTGTAGGCAGATTGGGAAAGCAGAGAGCTGGAGAAATTGTTATTCCTAAGGTAAAGACTCCAAGTTAGTTCATCCCAGAACTCATATAGTTGCAGATGACACTCTATGTATTGAAGAAGTTGTGTTTACATATTTAGTAAAATAGAACAGCAATAAAAGAAAACGACTAAGAATTTGAGAGTAAACAAGGTAGGGGAGGATTCATGGAAGGACTTGGTATGAGGAAGGGGAAGGTGGGAATAATGTGTTTATAAATTCAAAATATAAAAACATTCATTTCTGAGAGTTGAGACTGTCAATTTGCATTGTGAATACTATATTCAGGGAATATGAGGAATGAGCAGTTGTGCTGTGGGAGCTCCATTGGCCAATAGCCTTTAAGAGACCAATCCACTTGGGCACAATCTGTTATACTATAAATGTAGCTGTAAAGTGTGCCCTTGCTCTCTTGCTTTAGGCTCTCACTTCTGACTGCTAGACTCTGTTCCTGTTCTCTGTTTGTGCAGAGGACTGTGATATAGGACAGTGATCTGCTAGTCTCCCCTAAATAAATAGTCCTTTATCATACATAATTCTGAACTACTGTGGGATTATTTTCTATCTTCTGCCATCACAGTTGACTTTTTTTGAGATACAGACAAACCTGACTGTTAACACGTCCTTGTGAATGCAACCATCTGAAATCACTAAACTGTAAAGGACTTTCTTTCAGAATGTAGTGACCAAGAAAACCCAAAAAACAAAAACAACAACAACAAAAAAACAAACATTTTTTTGGGGGGGCATGCTTATCCACCCAGAGATGAGGGACACTGGATTCAGACACAGGTGTGTCCAGACTTAATGAAAACAGAATAAAAAAAAAAACAGAATAAAGAGATCCCACAGCCTGAAATAAGTGAAGACATATTGAACAGTTTTCATAAGACTGTAAAAGAGCAGGGGAGACTCTAATTGAGACAAAAGAACCATTTGAAATAAATGGTGTCTTAAAAAATAACAAAAAGTCTGAAAAAATTAAAAGTAGCTCTTTGAGGTAAAACCCAGTCAAGCAAAGAAATAGCACACAAATCATTAACATTTTATTTCTTTTTAAAATTATGAATCATTTATTCATGCTATCAGGAGACTGTTATTTAAAAGAAATATTAATTTCACTTAATTTAATATATAATTAAACATGTTTTGCATAATTATATTCTAGTCATTTCAATTTCTAAGAAATATTAGAACTTTAAAACAGAAATTTCATTACAATGCTAATATTTGGTACCTCAAAAGAATCTTTTTGCAAATAACCAAATCAACTGCTCAGTTAATTCATTTTATAGTAGTTCTTTTTTATTTTAACCAGGCCACTTATGTTTTTCATGGATTCACTCAGGAAGTTAATTCTTCATGATTTATTGGAAAAGCAAATATTCTTGCAGTTTGTCAAATTGACCTACTGCCATGGACTAATTTGGAAGCTTCTAATTTCTCTGTTATCAATTATTTTATAAAAACAACTGCTAAAATTGTTCACTGGACAGACCCTGTTAAAATAAATATTTAAAACACTCCATTTCTTTTACTCATTACATAAACCTAGAGTATGTAATAATAATCTTGGAGATACAAAATACAGATGCCAGAGCAACATAAACTGCTCTCTGGGTGTTCTAAAACACAGGTGTCTTGTGAAAAATATTTGAAGGTATATTTTATTATAATAAGAAAAATGGGGTAGAAAAACTGATTGTCTTCATGTTAAGCAGTATTTTAATTGAAAATACTTAGTGAATGTCAGATATTTAAACAGCACTTTCATTAGTGAAGGAACCTGTGAATTATTTTAAAGCTGAGTCTTGGGTAAATTTTTTTCCCTCTGAGTCTCCAAGAAGAGACAAAATAAAAAGAAGAAACAAAGTTCAGAGTATGAGCAGAGAGAAAATAAGTGGAAGGAGGGAAGGAAGGGAGTGATTGCAAGTATGGCTCAAGGCAGAAAACAGGCACATCTCTACCCCAACTTTTATATTTAAGAAAAACATTACCCTAGATGTTATTTTCCTCCTCTATTTAACTAGCAATCATGTGGTTGGTAGTACTTTCTTTTTAAAATGCTTTTCTAAGCAGTAAATTTGAATTGTTAAGCTAATGGTCTTTTAAGCCATATCAGATTTTCCAAACATTTTCATCTTTGGTGCCGAGTAACAACAACACAGGAAAGTCATTCTCAGCTAGGAATACCTCAAGGAGTAGAACATTTGAAATAAAACAATTAAATAATTAAAAGAATGTGTTACCAAATAATGATGAAAGAATAGTGATGAGGAATGATGTTACTGAAAGCGATGTTACTAAAACATAGAACAATGGGAACATAGAGATGAGCTGAGAACCTATCTTATTGTTAGAGAGCTTTCTTAGTAGGCATGAAAATCAGACACACACCACACACAAATATACTACACACACACATTAAAAACATCACACATGCACACATGTATATACACCCATGCGGACTCAGACAAAGAAACACAAGAACAAATGGTCCAAGTTGGAAATATAACGTGTCATCCAGAAAAACAGCACAGCTATACATGTGGAGACTCAACAGAATGAAGTAGAAAGAATGGCCTAAATATTTTATGCAATAATTCATAAAATATATCAGTTCACAAAACTTTCATCTCAACGGTCTGAAAACATGAGACAAACAAAGAAAACATATCTAGTCACACAGTCACCCATGGAAGGAGAATGATAAAGACAGAAGTGAAGGTAAAGGGAGTAAAAAGGAAGAGAATAGAGATACAAGGACAATTTAAACTAAGACATTGAAACAATGAACTATGGTGGAATCCAAAAGTGGGAAGGAAATAAATGAGGAAATCAGGTTGGAAAGATGACTATGAACAAATGGAAGTTAGAGGTCATTGTCACAACTATAGAGCTCTACTTCAACATTCAGCTTTGTGATTGCCTCCTGATGCAGCTAAATTAGCATAATTTTCTCAATGCCTTCTATTGAAAACGTAAGCATCTTCTTGTGACCCATGGAAGTCGTCACTATCCTATCTAATATGTGCCAAGCCCTCCAGTGACTGAAACTGTAGGCACTATCATAGCTGATATCTGCTGTGCTCTCTATAGAAAACATATATGTCACAGGGAATTTCACTGTTTTCTCTCTTATACTGACATAGCCTGTCTGCTTCTCATTCAACACAGAAGTTGTACACACACAAACACACATAAACATACACACTCACACATACACACACATTCAGACTTCTCAATGTAAGAGGAGGGGCTTTTCACAAAGTTGTGGAGTGATTAACACAGCTACTCTATTATTAATTAGGCACTCAGGGCAGCTCAAAAATTTAAATGTCATCTCTTACCAGAAATTCTTAAGAATAACAATTTCACAAGAATCTTTTCTCTTTTTGACATTTAAACTTTAGTGTTACTTAGAGTTTGATCTTTGAATATTGTTGGGGGAGTCTGCTCATTTGTTTCTGGCTGCCCAGACTGAAAAATAACCACTCGGAAACTAGATTATTTCCAATACTGTTTGGCCAATTGGTGTGGGAGAATGGTTTATATTCTGCCAATTATATTTTAAATGAACGCAATTGGCCAGTAGCCACACAGGAAGTACAGTCAAATAGATTCCAAAGCAAACAGTATATGACAGAATCAATTATCTACCTGAGAAATCATCCAAAGTCTCATTCTACAACGATGAAGCTACCAACTTTGGCTACAGCCTAGCATAATTGACAGACCATTTTCAGAGGCAAGAAATTTTTCAAAGCCATTTTATCTTATCTTGGCAAGATTTGACAGTCCTGCTTATCTATTTCTGGATATCATGTAACTTGTCAGTGGTTGAGGCATTGTCAATTCCTTGCCCAAAGTCCAGTTTTGTCAAGAAGAAAACAAATTCCAAGTGGAGTGTGTTTGGTGCTCAACATTCTCTTAGGAATAGATTGGTGCTGTCAGAAGCTGTCATGCCTCATGTCAACAGAACCCTGTGTTATTTAAATGCCATGTTTCACAGATCCTTGAAGTAGTTGAAGATTACCTATCTAGACAGAATACAATCTCTATGTATCTAAATGATCTAATTGATTTGACTGTATGTACAACAAACACAAACAACTATTGACCTATAATAATTAATGCCTATATAACTTAGAGAATAAAACTTCATATAAGAATATTAGATAATCTGTAAACAAATGTGCAACAAATGAGGACAATGACCTCAAAATGTAAACAGTCTATAAGTATCTTGATCAGAGATAGGAGTAATATATAATGCAATATAAAATATATCCTAAGAGTTGTATCAATATACAAAATGTCCTAAACAGAGATAAGAACATATATATATATATATATATATATATATATATATATATATATATACACAATTTGACAGAATAACTTTTCATAGATATACAAATAATGTAAACAAAATAAGAAATATAATTTGAATGTGTATCAATATACAAAAACCATACCAATGTAAATAACCCATCAATAATAGCTCACAAGCATTCACTCTATTACCCACTATTACTACCCCTCTTTTTTTAAACAAACGTAGTTTTTACCCCAATCCTCTATCTAATACAAGTAATAATCAACAACTGCTAAACAGTGCTTCCAACCCTATTTTGTGTTCTAGAATTGCTTCCAGCTATCATTGGGGTGATGTTCTATTAATGGGATCCTGTAAAATTAAAGTGATGGTTAAGTTTCAAAATTACTGTCTAGTATAGTCGCAAACAATTTCCAAGCAGTCGATAAATAGTTTTTTTTTTCAAAGTTCTTATTTGGAGTTCTTGCCAGAAAGTCATAAGAAGGTGCACCATTTCAGCAGCTGGTATCCCTTCAAAAAAGAAGCGGTCTTAATAGTAGCGCTGTCTGCATCATGATGTCATTTCAACTAGGTAGAGTTGTTGCTGTGGGACCCCATCTTCTTCCTGGAAACTTCAAAGATTACTTCAGGAAAAAGATCTGTAGGAAAATCTGTTGTTCATCATGAAAAAAACTTAAACATCACTCATATAAACATACATTCAATGAAGAATATGATATAGACAAAAAAGGCATGGAGAAAGTAAAGTATTTCCTAAAGTCTTACTTATTGTCCCATACAAGATGGCTCCTGATATGAGACAAAAACTCTGAATATTCCTTTTAACAACACACTTGGATTTAGAGAGGTACAGAGCCATTTTCCAGCTCCAAAACCAGCTGAATATATTAATGTGTGTGTGTGTGTGTGTGTGTGTGTAAATGTAAGTATAACCCATACCCGGATTCTTACCATGTTCTGTTATCAAGATGTGCCTTAGTGGATAGTTATTTTTCCTTCTGTCAGCATGCAAACATCCATGGTCTCTTAAAGTTTTGATGATGTGTATTTCCTGAAAAGAACAGAACCCTTTCCCAACCCTATATGGCTTTCCTTACCACCTGTATGGTTGTCACCATTGGGGAAGAGCTGTCATTTCTCAGTTTCAATAGATTTCTCCTTTTCAAAGTGTATCTTTCTTAATTTTCATGGTATCCATAATTTTTCTTCTCCTGTAGAAACAAGAGCAAAACTCCTTCCCCAATGTAGTGCATCTCCTGGTTTCCATTGTAAGGTCAACACATCCTTGAAATATACTGGTTGATTAAATTCAGAAGTTTTTTCCATTATCCAATGCCTCTCTGCTGCTGTTGTTCCTTTCTCATTGGTGTTATTCAAGGTTAATAAAGCATTATGCAACCCATTTCTGGGGGTATTTTCCATACCTTTCTGTTTGTTCAGCATATCCTTTATATTATGATTTGATCTTTCTATAACTGCCCAACCTGTAAGATTATTTGGTATACCTGTAATGTGTTTTATATTATAATAAGCAAAAAAGCATTTCATTTTCTTAGATACATATGCTGGACCATTGTCTGTCTTTATTTGTGCAGGTATACCGATGATGGCAATAACTTCCAATAAATGTGTGATTACTGAATCAGCCTTTTCTGAGCTCAAGGTAGTTGCCCATTGAAAACCTGAATACATGTCTATGGTATGGTGTACATATTTTAATTTACTAAATTCCATATCCATTTACCAGATTTCATTCCTCTGAGTTACTCCCTGCAGGCAACAGTGTTTGATCATAGAAAGAGCAAGTAGGACACCTCTTTATAATCTCTTTAGCTTGTTGCCATGTAATAGAAAACTCTTTCTTTAGAACTTTGCTATTGACATAATCTTTTTATGAAATTCAGAGGCCTGCAACATACTTTCAATCAATAATTGATCAATTTCTGCATTAACTTCTGCTACAGGACATGGCCGATCTGTATAAATTGGATGTGTATTGTCCATATAGGACAAAGCCTATTCCTGATTATGTCTTGCATGTGGATGAATAACGAAGTCAATTCTGTATCATCTGGTATAAATTCAACAGTTTCAATATGCAAGATAATTCTTTCTGCATATTGCGAATCAGTAACTTTATTGAAAGGTTCTTTAAAATCCCTTCGTACCATAAGAATAACATATAATTCTACCTTCTGGATAGAATTATAAGGGCTTTGTTCCACCTTACTTAATTCTTCTGATTTGTAACCTGCCTTCCCTGATTTATTTGCATCACTATAAAATGTACAAGCTCCAGTTATTGGTGCATCATGTACAATTCAGGAAAGAATCCAAAAAATATCATTGTAAGGTTATGTGTATAGCTTTTGGGATAATTGCTATTAATTTCTCCCCAAAAAATTAGCACGAGCCCTTCGCCAGGGTACATTTTCTTCCCATAAATTTTTTTATTTCATCAACACTAAAAGGCACTATAATCTCTGCTGGGTATCTATCTGCTAATTGACAAAGTTTCAATTTACCTTTTATAATTAATTCTGAGACATTTTTCACTTTTTCCATTAAAAATGTTTTTAATTTTTTGCTTGGTTTATGTGGTAAAAAGATCCATTCTAAGATAATATCATCCCTCTGCATTAAAATTTCTGTAGAAAAAATTCTGGAAGGTAATATGACTAGAATACAATTAAGATTTGGAATCACTCTATCCACATCTGCTTTTTATAATTTCTCTTCAACAATCATCAATTCTTTTTCCACTTCAGGTGTTCATTCTCTGGGACTATTCAAGTCTTTATCACCATATAAGGTTTTGTTTATATGAATTATTAGATCATGTGTTATCCCAACAGCCAGTCATAGACTGGAAATGTTTCCTAATAATCTTTGAAAGTCATTAAGAGTCTGCAACCAGTCTCTCTGAATTTGTGCCTTTTGTGTTCTAATTTTCTGTAAACTTATTCTGTAACCTAGGTAATTAACAGAGTCTTCTCTTTGAATCTTTTCAATAGCAATTTTTAATCCAAATTTATGCAAGACTTTCTTTAATTATTCAAACATCCTTTCTAAACTATCTATATTTGAATCAGATAACAAAATGTCATCCACATAAGGGTAGATTATAGACTTAGGAAATTGCTTACAAAGTATTTCCAATGGCTGGCTGACAAAGTATTGGCACAGGGTGGGGCTATTGAGCATTCCCTGTGGGAGGACGGTCCATTGATATCTTCTAGTAGGCTGAGAATTATTATAAGTAGACACTGTGAAGGCAAAATTTTCTCTATACTTTTCTTGTAAAGGTTTAGTGAAGAAACAATCCTTTAAATCGATAACTATGAAAGGCCATCCTTTTGGTAACAGAGAAGGTAGATGAATTCTAGATTGTAGAGGGTCCATAGGTTGAAAAACCTTGTTGATAGCCCTTAGATCTGTCACCATTTTCCATCTTCCAGATTTCTTTTTAACAATGAATACAGAAGAATTCCAAGAGCTGGAAGATTCTTCTCCATATTGAGCATCTGCTTAACCCATATTGGTTTCTTAGTTAACCATTTTAAAGGTAGGCTGTTGGCACCTCTGAAGGTTTATCAATTGCTTGTATTCTTCTACAGCCCAAATGTCTGGTGTCTGTCATCTATGATATCTTCTAATATTTTCCATTGAAACGTAAGTTTTGGGGGCTGTAGTAATGTCAATCTGGGTAATTCACTGCTGCAATAAGTAATGATGCCACAAATTCACTGCAGTGTTACCTATATATGGCCTTAGTCTTCCTATTTGCCCTTCTGGCCCTATGAATTCAACCCATCTCATGCTTTGTTTTACCCAAGATAGGGTTCCAATTCCCAGGAACTGAACACCCACCACTTGAAGAGGTCAATTCAGATGCCAAGATTCTGGAGCAATGATACTTACATCCACACCTATTCTAATAAGCTTTAAATTCCTCTGCAGTCCTGGCACTACCACTGAAGAAGGAAGATGTGACTGCCTTGTCAAAAAAAAAGTACTAAGCCCTGTGGTTAAAATAGATAAAAATAACGGGTTAATATAAGTTATGAGTTAATAAGAAGCCCAAACTAATGGGCCTATCAGTTTAAGATTAATATAGACCTCTGTGTGATTACTTTAGGACTTAACGACTGTGGAAACCAGACAGAACAGAAACCATGTCAACAGCCAATAGCTTAAGCATATTACTAGCTAGCTCTTACAACATCTAGAATTAACCCATTTCCATTATTTTATAATTCACCACAAGGCTCGTCACCTACCAGCAAGGTTCCAGTTGGCAGTTCTCATCTTTCCTCTCTGGTGGCTAAATGGCATCTCATTGACTCTGCCATATTTTTCCAAGCATTCATTTAGATTTCCCCACCTAGTTCTACTCTGCCCTATCACAGGCCAAGCATCTTTTTTATTCATTAACCAATAAAAGCTACATATTTACATAAGTATTTTCCACACCAGAACATATTTTTGAAGTTTCCTTGTTTGTTGCTGTTTTTTCTTTTCATAGGCGAGCAAGAGGGAAACCTCCATTAATCAGAAAAGATGGCATTACATTTTCCCCATTTGAGGAAATTACAGGGATCATTATATCAAGTGTAAAATGGAAGAGCCTCTCCCTGGGATCATGGTACTTTCCCTAAAACTTGCTTGTGAAATTGGCAATTTTTCTTTCCAGAAGCTGATCATCTGCAGTTTCTGGATCTTCAACACATAGTTTTATAGCTGATAGTGATCTCTCAATCTCACTTATTTATGTCATAGTACCAGTATCTGCACCTATTCCTTAGGTGTATTTATTGGTTCTCACCCTCATGCTTCTTTCAGAGCACCGAGGATAGGCTTCAAAGACAAAGAGAAGCCCACAGTATGCCATTTATTGAACACTTGAATGCTCTTAACTTTTAAGAAATAACATCATAAAGAATGTCCAAGTTGAAAGTCCAAGGACTACCCACCTCCATCCACGTAAACTCAAATTAAGAAGAAATCTTCTATTCAGCTGTTAGGAAGGGAAAATAAAATCTGTTTCTGTTCAACTATCATACTTGAAACTTTAAAGTTTCAGTGTATGGTAAACCCTTGAATAAGATATAGGAGAAATCATGTATACGAAGCAAGTAAGTAACTTAAGGTAAATCAATCAGGAGAGAGGGAAGTAAGGAAAGATGGAGAAAGAGGGAGGAAGAGCTTTCCAATGTCCCGGGATTTCCCTCTGAACTTACTGTAATCCTTTTCCTCCTTTTCTCTGGGTATCACTTTTCTGCCAAAGACAAATTATTGTCTTATTCTTATTCTGTATAAGTGATTTAAGACACAGTTATATCTAATTCAAGTAAACATTTGGAGACTGTACTAATCTGGCAGTTCTTAATTATATTAATGCTATTTAAGTACAGAGAATATCAAGTGTCAGCACTGTGTCTGCTATAACAACAAAGCTACACAATTAGCACCTTTTATAAACTAAGCTTCCTAGAAAAATATTTTCATTGAACAAAATGATGAAAGTTATTATACCACATCTAGAACTAATCCATCTAATCTCCTATGTATTTTATTATACTGTCTTGGTTTTTATTGAGATGTAGTTTCCAGTGAGAGAGTCTCATTTATAGTAAAATTACTATTAACCTGTGACATCTGGTTGCTTTTCTCATTGTTAGAAGAATTGGTGAAGTTATTACAGGTCTGCTGTTTATCTTCTGTGAAACCCAGAAGTGAAACCATATCACATTTCCTGACACTGATAATTTTTGCAATCATATCTCTGATGAACTAAAGCATTACAAAGTTATATCCATAGCCTGGTGATTCCTAAAGTCATATTTTCTATCACTTCTTTAATGTTATCAAATCCCAACCTGGGATCTCAATGTAAAACCCAAACCACCTATCAAATGCTTGTGCAATGAGATAGGCTGTACTCATGCTCATTTGTGTGTTTATATAATAACCTACAAAATATACACAATTATCTTTTACATATAAATAAAATTATTATGGAGATAAATGTATCTTCCCTGTACAAGGCTCATAATTAAAATGCTTAATATATATATTCATATATACATGTATATGCATAGTCATTTAAGTACTTTAGGTGATTTATAAGTACATATGGGTATGCTTTATATATATTTTGGTTATTGGTTATTCATACCTTTTGACAATCTCTGCTTATGTTTCAATATTCACTGTATGCTTTTCCTCTGACATGTATATCTTTCATCTAGATGTTATAATTTGTTGGCCTATAGTTATTAAAAATACCAAATAGTTGTGGTATTTTTATTGACAATTTGACATAACCTTGAGACACCTAAGAGTCAACCTCAACTGAATCACCTAGATTAGATTGGCCTGTAAGCTGTCTTTTAGGAATTGTGTTCACTGTTGATGTAGGGAAGACTCAGGCCACTGTGCATGTTCTATCACTAGGAATGTGCTCTCTGACTATATAAGAAAGGCAGCTGAGTATCAGTATGAGAGCAAGCCAGAGACGAAGTAACCAAGCAGTGTTTTTCTAAGTCCCTGACTTCAAGTTCCTGCCCTGAGTTCTTGTCCTGACTTCCCTCAGTGATAGATTGACCTAGAAGTGTATGTTGAAATAAATTCCTTCTTCAACAATTAATTTTTGGTCAAAGTGGTCTATTACAGCAATGAAGAAGTAACTAGAACACAAATAACATGTTATAATTATGTGGTAATTATGTGTTCTTATCTGTAGCTGCCCATTTTGAGTGGTCTAGATAAAAATTTGTCAGGTAAAATTGTTTATCTTCTAAGTCTTTTTTCCTTTGCTTCTACTTTGACATTTGTGATACCTTTGTTTGTGATAATTTTGATATTCCTTTAACTTTTCTTTTTTAAATTAATGAGGTCCATTTTTTGATAATTATGTGCAATCTCTCCAGTAGTTGAAATAGGTGCTTATTAAACAAATTTTTCTTTGATATACTCATATTATGTCATAAAGTTTTTATTTCTTGTATTTCAGTTCATATACAAATTTATTTTAATTTAATTTTTGTTTTTAATAACTACTTCATTAGCATAATTTTTCAATCTCCAAGTGTTTTTCACAAATAATTACATAGTTTGCTATTCAACTCCCTGTGAACATTCTCTTAGATCACTGATGTTTCTTCTTCACTATTTTATGGACTACTGTTTTTCTCCTTCTATATCTGGTCTGCTATAGAGTATTCCTAGACATGGCAATGTTGAGTTTCAATGGTTTCTTCAGCTTAGTCAATAGTTTATTTGATGCTCCTCGTGAGGTTGTCAGGGAATATGTTAGGGAGTAGTTACTATTCAGGGACTGCAACCAGAATGGTGAACACCCAGTGAGTATAAGCATCAGGAGGACAGAAGATGTTGGTTACTCCTTACACAATGACTTCACGTGGGGTGTAGTTAATGTATGTTGGGCTCAAATCCCAGCTATGTAAGAGGATGATGTAGAAAAAGCAAAAGTTTGAAGCCACCCTGTAAAGTGTTGTGAGACCACATTTAAAAGAGAAAGACCACTTTAGTAGTGTAACCTTGGACAATCCAGTGAGCTTCTTTCAGTGAAAGTTATTCATCTGTGAAATTCAAGTTATAATAAGCATTGATCACATAGGGGTTACTTTCTGAGCAAATAGCTATAACATGGTGAATGCCAATCTAGAGTCAGTGTTCTCTAAATGACGGTTGTTGTTCAGTTTAACTTTTGCTTTCCAATATAATGGCTAAAATACTATTGATTTAGAATCTGACAATGCATATGACCACATTTTAATATTTCATAAAAATGACTTGCATATTTTGCTGTATGAGGGTAGTTCAACCATCAGACAAGAGCTCAGTGACATTGTCAGTGAAAGGACCTTGACATCTTTAACAACTGCTATACAGACATGGAAGTTCAGTAATCATTATCTTGTCTCTGTTGTCATCATAGTTCGAATCTTGACCTTGGAAATATCATCCAATAATAGGCCGAAATCAGAGAGATTATAAAAAGAGATAATGGAAAGGTGCTGTGAAACAATGGTCTTGTAATTTTTAAAGATTTGCCCCTTGCATTTTAATAAAACACTGATTGTCCAGAGGCCAGGCAGGAAGTATAGGCAGGGCAACCAGGCAGGAAGTAGAGGTGGGGCAACAAGGCAGGAAATAGAGGCGGGGCAATGGACACAGGAGAATTCTGGGAAAATGCAGAAGAAGCAAAATGAAAATGCCTCACTGATAAAGGTACCAAGCCACGTGGTTAACACAGACAAAAATGATGGGTAAAGTAAAAGGTAAGACTTAATAAAAAGTCTAAGCTAATAGGCCAACCAGTTTATAATTAATGTAGACCTCTGTGTGCTTCTTTAGGACTGAACAACTGCTGGACTAGGTGGAACAGAAACCTTTGTCAGCAAAAAAAATGATAGGATAGACTGTAAATGAGACCATGTGTCTTAGGGTTTTTATTATTGTGAAGAAACACCATAAGAAAGGCATTTCTACCAAGGAAAACATTTATTTGGGGTGGCTAGTTTACAGTTTCAGAGGTTCAGTCCACTAGCATCATAGATGGCAGCATGGTGAAATGGAAGCAGACATGGTACTGGCAAAGTAGCTAACAGTTCGACATCTTTCGGTCAATGGGAAGTCAATGGAGACACTTGGCGGTATTCTGAGCATAGGAAATCTTACTTCCTTCACACCTTCTCCAACAAGATCATATCCACTCCAACAAAGTCACATCTCCTCATGCCACAGTGCCAATATGTCACCCTCTTTGAGATTATGGGAGCCGGTGACATTCAAATTACCACACCATGTTTACAGGAATCTTTGAACTCTTAGTTGAAAAATGGCTCAAGGGTCACATATCATACACAAATATTACCTAAAGACACTCAATTAATTGGGTGGTGATGACACATGTCTTTAATCCCAACACTCAGGAGGCAGAGACAGGTAGATTTCTGAGTTTGAGGTCAGCCTGGTCTACAGAGCTAGTCCCAGGATAGGCACCAAAGCTACAGAGAAACTCTGTCTCAATCCCTCACCCCCCCCCAAATATGCAATTAATGAGAGAATATAAACCAAAGTTTTCTTGGTCAACAAATGCAAGGAAGAATAAAAGAATTGGATGTATCACAAACATTGACTCAGTCATAGATAGTAAATATTTTGAGTTTTCAGGTTCTACAGAGTATATAGGTGAAGTTTCACTGTGTACAACAATTACAAAGGAGAATTCTACCACATAGAGTAACAGTTGGAAATAATGCCTACCAATAAATTTCCAAAATATTTTTCCACTATTTTATTTTATATATATGAGTGTTTACTCATTTGTATATCCGTGCAGTCATCACAGATGCCAGAAAAGTGTTGGAACCCCTGAAACTTGATTTACAGATGGTAGCTAACCTGCCATGTAAGTGTTACACATTGAACCCAGATCTTGAAGAAAAGGAATAAGTGCTCTTAAATGCTAAGATACTTTTCCAGCCCCATAATTAATCATTTTTCAGAAATGCATGGACTCTATGAAAATACAAGTGAGAACATTTTTATTAATTAATCTTTTCATTTATTTTGCATACTGTCTACAGTTTCTCACTCACCTCTCCTCCTGTTTCCTCCATGAACCTTCCAAGTACCTCGCTCTTCATCCACTCCTCTGCCATCTCCAGTCAGAAAGGGGCAGACCTCCCATGGGTACCAAAAGCAGGGTATATCAATTTGAGACAGGAACAAACTTGTCTGCCTGCATCAAGGCTAGACAAGGGCAACCCAGCATGGGGAATTGGTTTCCAAAAGCCAGATAAGTACCAGAAAGAGGTACTTATCCCATTGCTAGGAGCCTCACAAACAACCCAAACTATACAACTGCTGCACACATGTAGAGGACCTAGGTCAGTCCCTCGAAGATTCTGTAACTGTTGGTCCAAAGTCAGTAAACTTCCAGGAACTCAGCTATCTCTGTAGGTTCCTCCTTCCTGATCTTGACTTCCAGGGCTCTTATACTCCCTCCTCACTCTCTTCAACAGGGCCCCCGAAGCTTGGTCAAGTGTTTGGCTGTGAATCTCTGAGTATGCTTCCATCAGGTACTAGACAAAGGCTCTCTAATGACAATTTGGATAATCATTAATCTGATTACAGGAGATGGCCAGTTCAGGCACCCTCTCCACTGTATTTAGGAGTCTTGTGGGTTCCTGGATGTTTCCTTGACACCAAGTTTCTCCCTAACCCTGAATCCCCCCCCATTTAGAACACCTCTCTCTTTCATTACTCTCTCCCTCTATCCAACACCCAAACTGTCCAATCTAATCCCTCAGGTTCCCATGCCCCTTCTCCCCCACCCCTGGTCTATACAGGAGATCTCTTCTATTTCCTCTTCCCAGGAAAATCCATGGATTCCTCTTTGGGACCTTCTTGTTACCTTTCCTCTCTGTGGCTGTGGATTGCCTGATTATCCTTTACGTTATACTTACTATCCACATATGAGTGAATACATATGATATTTGTCTTTTGGGGTCTGGATTACCTCACTCAGATTGATTTCTTTCTAATTCTATCCAGTTGCTTCAAATTTTATAATAATTTTTTACAGCTGAGTAATATTCCATTGTGTCAATTACATCCATTTTTAATTTGAGGGGCATCTAAGCTATTTTCAGATTTTGGCTATTCTTATAACCATAGTTGAGCAATTGTACTTGTGGTATGATTGAGAATCCTTTGGATATATGTCCAAAATTGGTTTGACTGGTTCTTGATATAGATTGATTTCCATTTTCCTGGGAAACTGCAATATTAATGGGCAAAGTGGCTGTACAAGTTCAAACTCGCACCAACAGTGAAGGAGTGTTCCCTTTATGTGACATCTTCTCCAACATATGCTTTCATTAATGTTTTTGATTTTACTCTTGCTGACTCTTGTAATATGTTTCCTCAGAGTTGTTTTTATTTGCATTTCCCTTATGGCTAAGAATGCTAAACAGTTCTTTAAGTGAATCTCAGTAATTAGAGATTCTTCTCTTGAGAATTTTATGTGTAAATCTGTAACTTATTTTTGATTGGATTATTTGGTATTTTGATGTCTACCTTCATGTATTCTTTATATATTTTGAAAATCAATTCTTTATGTGATGCGAAGTTGATTATAATCTTTTACCATTCAGTAGGCTGCCATTTTGTCTTATTGATAGTGTCTTTTGCCTTACAGAAGTTTTTCAGTTTCAGGAAGTTCCATTTTTCAATTATCCCTCTCACTATGTGTGCTACTGTCATTATATTCAGGAAGTTGTATTCTCTATCAATATATTCAAGGTTACTTCCCACTATTTTTTCTATTAACTTCAGTACAACTAGCCTTATGTTGAGGCTTTTGATCTATTTGGACTTGAGTTTTGTGTGTGGTGACAGATAAAGAATTATTTGCATTCTTCTTCATGCCACCACCCAGTTGTGCCAGCACAATTTGTTGAAGATATTCATAGGTAGATTTATGTATGGGTCTTTGATTCAATACCATTGACCCTCCTGAGTGTTATGTCAATACCATGCTGTTTTTTTTTAAATTATTGTAGCTCTATACTGAAACTTGAAGAAAGGGGTGGTGGTAGCTTTGGAAGTTTATTATTTTACTTATCCTGGGTTTTTTTGTTGTTGTTGTTTTTCCATATAAAGTTGAGTATTGTTCTTTCAAGGTGTGTGAAGAATTGTGTTGGTATTTTAACGTGGATTTCACTAAATCTGTAAATTGCTTTTGGTAAAATTGCAATTTTTACTATATTTATTTTTCCAATTCATTAACCTGGGAGATTATTTCCATTTTATGATATATTCTCCAATTATTTCTTTAAAGACTTCAATTTTTGATCATACAGATCTTTCACTTGTTTGCTTAGAGTTAGCCCCAGGTAGTTTATATAATTTGATGCTATTGTGAAGGGTGTTGTTTCTTTGATACCAGTTTCATTTTCTTTCTTCAAAGACTTGACATATTTGTCATACGGGTCTTCATGTGTTTCGTTAGGGCTACTGCAAGATATTCATATTGTTTGTGCCTGTTGTAAAAGGTTTTGACTGCCTGATTTCTTTCTCAATCTATTTATCATTTGCATATAGGAAGGCTACTGATTTTCTTTCTTTCTTTCTTTCTTTCTTTCTTTCTTTCTTTCTTTCTTTCTTCAAGTTTGCTAGGATTGCTCTTTAAACATTCTTTTTTTTTAAATTTATTTTTCTATTAAAGATTTCCGCGACCTCCCCAACTCCCATTTCCCTCACTGTCCTCCCACTCCCCTTCCCCTCCCTCTCCAGTCCGAAGAGCAGTCAGGTTTCTCTGCCCTGTGGGATGTCCAAGGTCCTCCCCCCTCTATCCAGGTCTAGGAAGGTGAGCATCCAAACAGACTAGGCTCCCACAAAGCCAGTACATGCAGTAGGATCAAAACCCAGTGCCGTTGTCCTTGGCTTCTCAGCAGCCCTCATTGTCTGCTGTGTTCAGACAGTCCGGTTTTATCCCATGCTTTTTCAGTCCAGTCCACCTGGCCTTGGTGAGCTCCTATTAGATCAGCCCCACTGTCTCAGTGGTTGGGTGCACCCCTAGTGGTTCTGACTTCCTTACTCATGTTCTCCCTCCTTCTGCTCCTCATTTGGACCTTGGGAGCTCAGTCTGGGGCTCCAATGTGGGTCTCTGTCTCTATCTTCATCCATCGCCAGATAAAGGTTCCATGGTTATATGCAAGATATTTATCAGTGTGGCTATAGGATCGAGCCATTTCAGACCCTCTTTCCTCAGTTGCCAAAGGAACTAGCTGGGGACATCTCCCCAGACACCTGGGAACCCCTCTAGAGTCAAGTCTCTTGTCAACCCTAAAATGGCTCCCTTAATTAAGATATATACTTCCCTTCTCCCATATCCACGCTTCCTTTATCCCAACCATCCCATCCCCCCAAGCTCTCCCCATCCTCCCCTTCGCACTTTTTTCTCCCTATCTCCCCTTACCCTCATCCCAACCCACCCCCAAGTTCCCAATTTTTGCCCGGCAATCTTGTCTACTTCCCATATCCAGGAGAACAACTATATGTTTTTCTTTGGGTTCACCTTCTTATTTAGCTTCTCTAGGATCACGAATTATAGGCTCAATATCCTTTATTTATGGCTAGAAACCAGTTATGAGTGAGTACATCCCATGTTCATCTTTTTGGGTCTGGGGTACCCAAAAAACATTCAGGATAGTGTTTTCTATTTCCATCCATTTGCATGCAAAATTCAAGATGTCATTGTTTTTTACTGCTGAGTAGTACTCTAATATGTATATATTCCATACTTTCTTCATCCATTCTTCCATTGAAGGGAACTTTAAGTCTTTGAAGAAAGAAAATGAAGAGGATACCAGAAAATGGAAGGATCTCCCTTGTTCCTGGATTGGGGGGATCAACATAGTAAAAATGGCAATTCTACCAAAAGCAATTTATAGATTCAACGCAATCCCTATCAAAACACCATCAAAATTCTACACAGACCTTTATATGGAAAAACAAAAAACCCAGGCTAGCCAAAACAATCTTATACAATAAAGGAACTTCTGGAGGCATTACCATCCCTGATTTCAAACTCTATTACAGAGCTATAGTATTGAAAACAGCTTGGTATTGGCATAAAAACAGAGAAGTCGACCAATGGAATCGAATAAAAGACCCGGACTTTAACCCACAAACCTATGAGCACCTGATTTTCGATAAAGGTGCTAAAAGTATACAACGGATAAAAGAGAGCATCTCCAACAAACTGTGCTGGCAAAACTGGATGTCAATCTGTAGAAGAATGAAAATAGATCCATATCTATCACCATGCACAAAACTCAAGTCCAAATGGATTAAAGACCTCAATATCAATCTGAACACACTGAACCTGATAGAAGAAAAAGTGGGAAGTACTCTACAACACATGGGCACAGGAGACCACTTCCTATGTATAACCCCAGCAGCACAGACATTAAGGGCATCATTGAATAAATGGGACCTACTGAAACTGAGAAGCTTCTGTAAAGCAAAGGACACTGTCACTAAGACAAAAAAGCAACCCACTGACTGGGAGAAGATCTTCACCAACCCTGCAACAGACAAAGGTCTGATCTCCAAAATATATAAAGAACTCAAGAAACTAGACTTTAAGATGTTAATTAACCCAATTAAAAAATGTGGCACTGAACTGAACAGCGAATTCTCAACAGAAGAAGTTCAAATGGCCAAAAGACACTTAAAGTCATGCTCAACCTCCTTAGCGATCAGGGAAATGCAAATCAAAACAACTTTGAGATGCCATCTTACACCTGTCAGAATGGTTAAAATCAAAAACACCAATGATAGCCTTTGCTGGAGAGGATGTGGAGTAAGGGGTACACTCATCCATTGCTAGTGGGAATGCAAACTTGTGCAACCACTTTGAAAAGCAGTGTGGCAGTTTCTCAGGAAATTCGGGATCAACCTACCCCTGGACCCAGCAATACCACTCTTGGGAATATACCCAAGAGATGCCCTCTCATACTACAAAAGTATTTGTTCAACTATGTTCATAGCAGCATTATTTGTAATAGTCAGAACCTGAAAGATAAACAATCTTTCTTTCTTTCTTTCTTTCTTTCTTTCTTTCTTTCTTTCTTTCT
>JABTXL010002961.1:2914671-2926812 GCA_025134845.1 Neodon shergylaensis | reverse complement strand
TCTTCTTCTTCTTCTTCTTCTTCTTCTTCTTCTTCTTCTTCTTCTTCCCTTTCCCCTCCCCCTCCCCCTCCTCCTCCTCTTCCTCCTCCTCCTGTTGTGTTTGGTTTTATCTTAGGTCTCTGAACCATCCAACTTCCAGAATCTGTCCAGGCAGGGTTAAGCCTCAAGTTAGACCAGTCTTTGACTGGACACTCCCACAAGCTCTGAGTCATCATTGCCCCAGGAAACTGTAAAGACAGAACAGGTGGCAGATCGCAGACTGGTTGAGGCTCCAGAGCCTCCATTACTAGGGGTCCTGGCTAGGGTCACCCTCATAGATTCCAGGAAGTTTCCATTGCAATAAGTATCCACATTGCCTCCTGAACACCCACCTATTCCAGTCACACCATCCTCCACTAACCCAGAAAAGTTAGATAAAGAAGAGTGGTCTAGAGAGTATGCATGGATCTCCCTGAGAACGGGAAATAGAATAGATTTTGTGGGTGAACATGGGGCAGATGGGTATGGGAACAGGTAGGAGGGAAGGGGTGTAGAGAGAGAGTACAAAGAGAGACTTTGTTGATTGTTATCAGTATATAATCCATTTGATTTTTAAAAACATTGGTGAATGTTTAAGCACAATTATACACAAAAACGATTTTGTTTTAAAAATGATAGCTTTAAGAACATATTTAAGACACATTTCTTCAATATCATACTGCGATTGTTCCCTATCATCCTCCTAGAGTTTTTGAAATGGACTAATTGAGTGTTTGACCAATTATATGAGGAACTGAGTCATTTTACTTCTCAGTTCCAGGACTCATCTCAGTTCCAGTTCGCATCTCGGATTCTATGGTAATGGCTGTGGATGTGAAGTTCCCCTGCCACAGCTGAGCTCATTTTAATATTTTAATAAAGAAACAAAGCAAGGAGGGATTGTACTACACAGACGAGTGTCCTTAGAAGGACAGTGTAATACATTACAGTGTTACTTGCAGACAAATTTTGTGAGCTTCCAGCCAGTCAACTCTTTGTTTACAAGAGTACCGGGATATATATTTCCTCTATTAGGACAATAGAAAACCTGAGCAAGTGAAGAATCAGGAGGATTGATGACTTTTTAGGGATTTGAGCCACATTTCATGCCACTCAGACACGATCAACTTATCAACCCTAATTAGAAAAAGAAAAGCTCAGAGAGATATTTAGAACAAATGGTTTGATACCCAAGACATTATAGAAACACATAATTAAGGGTTCAAGGCAGGCTGTTTAATTGGTTTTTCTTTGAAATTAATACCTTTGAGACATTAGATAATTTTCCTGTGATCGTATAGTAAATTACAGTCACAATTATTGTTGAAGTATGTTAATTCTAGTAACTACCACAAATGAGTTTACCTGTGTTTTAAATTTTTATTTCTAAGTTCATTGTTGTATAATGATTTGCAATTAATATTTCATAGACCTTATTAAATAAAATAAAGTCTCAGAACTTTAAAGAGCATTCCATTTTAACAGAGACTTTGGCACTGTCCTTACTATACATTTTAAATATCTTCTATATACAGATACAGGATTTAAAACTAAGTTACATTCAATTACTCAACCAAAGAGAACACTGTCTGCTTTGTTGTTATTTGTTTTGTCCCAGTAAACAGAGTCTCCACTAAAATTCTTGCATTACAATGAGTTAGAAGTTCTTTCCCAACTCATTCATATCCATATGAATGTATATAACACAATGTTAGTTATTAAAATTAAATTTCCCATATCAATTTGAAATAATCTGCTATGCTACTTAATTTCTGTATTAACTATAAAAATTATGAGTTTAGGGAACATAATTAATTATTCTGTTTATCTTAATATTTAGGCATACTTTCTGATTCCCATGGTATACTATGTTTACCCAATACAACTGAAGCATCAGCTTGTGTTGGTAGAAGGGAGGCCGCTTGTTGGTTCCTGGCCATCCAGCTAACTTAGACCTGAAATAATCTAACAGAAACGGTGTTAATTAAATCACTGCTTGGATCATTAGCTCTAGCTTCTTATTGTCTAACTCTTATATTAATTTAACCCATTTCTATTAATCTGTATATGTGGCTGTGGCTTACCCGGTAAAGTTCCCAGCATCTGTGTCTGGTGACTCCATGGCTTTTCTATAACTCCGCCCTTCTTTGTCCCAGCATACAGCTTAGCTTTCTCTGCTTAGTTCTGTTCTTCTCTGCCATAGGCTTAAAATAGTTCTTTATTCATTAACCAACAAAAGCAACACATAGACAGAAGGACCTCCCACACCAAGATTGTGTCACAATTTCAATAGCATTTATGAATTACATCATTATTAAGGGTCAAGCCATCAGTTTGTATCTATATAACCATAATTTATAGTTTAATGTACTTAGCTATAACAGGATTAAGTCAAGTCTCCAGATTAGAAGATGAGAAAGCTAGGTTTATTTTCTTTTCTTATTGATGACTATATAATATTTTGTCCCAGTACATTATTGATCTGAAATCCTCCCAGAAGTGTAGATTTTGTCATTTGCCAACATCAGGCTCAGATCTGAGTGTTCACATTACTTGTATCATAGAAACAATATGGTATCTTGAGTGATTTCCTATGCATGCTTTTATTGAAGACATAAGAGGCTACGTCAACAGCCCATAGCTCTGCTCATACATAGCTTCCCTGATGAAGAGTGCAGAAACAACTTGACTGCAATTGATTTTGGAGCAGTTAGGAATCTGCTTTTATTTATTTTTATTTTGTTAATTTTTATTAAACTCTACATTTTTCTCTGCTCCCCTCCATGACTCTACCCTCCCCCCAGCCCTCCCCAAGGTCCCCATGCTACCAATTTACTCAGGAGATCATATCTTTTTCTACTTCCCATGTAGGTTAGATCTATGTAAGTCTCTGTTAGTGTCCTCATTGTTATCTAAGTTCTCTGGGATTGTGGTTGTAGGCTGGTTTTCTTTGCTTTATATTTATGAGTACATGTGATAATTGTCTTTCTGTGACTGGCTTACCTCACTAAAAATAATGTTTTCTAGCTCCATCCACTTTGCTGCAAAATTCAAGATGTCGTTTTGTTTTTGCTGTGTAGTACTCCATTGAGTAAATGTATCACATTTTCCTTATCCATTCTTCAGTTGAGAGACATTTAGGCTGTTTCCAGGTTCTGACTATGACAAATAATGCTGCTATGGACATAGTTGAGCACTTTTCCTTGTGGCACGTTTGAGCATCCTTTGGATATATACCCAAAAGTGGTATTACTGTATCTTGAGGAAGGTTGTTTCCTAATTTTCTGAGAATCCAAAGGGGCTGTACCAGCTTGAATTCCCATCAGCAATGCAGAACTATTCCCTTTTCCCCACAACCTCTACACTGATGACAACTTATGCTGGAATCTGCTTTTATTAATGGACTGACCAGAGAATAAAAAGTTTATTCATGAAGAACAAGAACTCATTCACTTTACTCTGTCCATCCAAGGACCCACTCAGAGCATGACTCACCAGTGACCCAGGATGAGTAAAAGTAATTAAAACAGGTGAACCTTAAGTCGTTCACTTTTATGAAGCTTGAATATATTAAATATCCAGTTGAAGGTGTATTTTCTGCCTCTGATTTGGACACCACAGGGAAGCTGCAATCATTTCATTACAAATATCTCTGTGAGCAGCATAAACATTTTGGCTTCTGGAAAACCATCCTGTCCATTTTCTGTGGTCTCCTTGGCTTCAGAAGTAAATGAGGTTCATTTCTGTATCTCACAAGTTTCCTCAGTGCTGACATGCTGTGTTGGCCAGTCAATGAAAATTACACATAGTTATTTTGACACCAAGTGGCAATTATGCATTTGATTCATCTTTGAATTCAACACCTTCATCTTTTTTACATAAACAGTTTCAGTTCAAAAACTCTGGCTATTTGAAAAGCTTTTAAAAAACTGCAGAGAAGTTCAAGTATGCAATATTTTTAGAAAGATGTAGTTCTACGAGTATGTATGCCTATAGACATTTGTAAACACACATGTTTATTTTTTATTTTATCTTATTTTGTTTTGTTTTGTTGAAACAGGATTTCTCTGTAGCTTTGGAGCCTGTGCTGGAACTAGCTCTTGTAGACAAGACTGACCTCAAAGTTCACAGAGATCCTCTTGCCTCTGCCTGTCTAGTGTTGGGATTAAAGGCATGCACTACCACCACTGCCAGGTTTACATGTTTATCTATTCAGTCTCTACTATATATCAAAGGTATTAAAATTAAGGGAAATGCTAATGTCAATTGAAGGCTAATTAATTATTTTTATCTTTGTCCTTAGTTAAATTCTTTATGTTCAGCTACTGCATTAAAATTTGAGAGTCTCTAATTGCACAGATTTTACAGATAAAACTGATTTGAACAACTAAGTTCAGAAAACCAAATTCATGGAGATTCTAATGAGCAGACATTGTGCTGAGATCAAATTGTCTTCCTCTAGACCACATCCTGAGGTTGGTCTCTCAGGCTCTTCTGGGACCCTTATTCTGGGTGGGCATGGAAATTGTGGAAAATTGAAAAATCACACCCATAAAGAAAATCCTTATGTAGAGTTTTTTTGTCTCAGAGTCTAAAGTTGGATTTGTATGCATGAATAAAAAATAAATTTGTTCTATTAGCCTATCAATGTTTAGGAGCTTGTCTAACACTGTCTTAGAATAACAAACGCTTTGTGTTGTATCTCATTGTGTTCAAATTACTATCTAATCTAATTTGTACTATTTTATGAACAGAACTGCTCCAACTGCTGCAATTTGTGAATAGAGAATCTGCTACTTACAGTCTTTATTTTCTAAATCGGGGTTGATTATTATAAAGCAATGAATGATCATACAGAGCAATATAAAATATGAGGTCAATGACAGAGATCAGGCAGACCAAAGAAAGCCAACAACTCTGTTATTATATCACTGGGATTGTTGTCTTCAGATATTTTATTAATTATTCTTGAAGTGCATCTATCAGTTATCTTAATTGATGTTCACAACAGCCAGAGAAATATGCACTGACATCACATCTCTTGAGCATCAGAGACAATTAAAAGGGAAACTTTTGTAATATCACTAGCCACAGAGCAGACCTCCTGTGGAATGCATACAAAATTTCCCCTGCCTTTTCTTAGACAATACTCTACACTGCAAATATCATTAAATGCCTCTACCCTGGTCTCAAAGGCAATGATGAAATTGACATGAGCGTTTGGATATGCCAATTACTGACAATTGTTTCTGTACATTATGGTGGAAGCCATTGTTGAAAGTCAAGCATTTTTGACTTTTGATCAGGTATCTACTTAGGATGTGTTACAGATCTATTTTCCTCATCTGTTTGGTTAAACACATGAAAATAATCAATAGTAATTCACTGTGTTAAATGTGTACAATCACTTTAAAGCCCTGGTTTTTATAAATTCTTCTAAAATTTCCATTTATTATAAGATTATCTATTACATCTTGCCACATATATCAAAGGTCACTATCCTCAGTGCTCTGATAAAAAAATAGCACTATAACTTTTCTTTCTATACTAGAAATTAATCAAAAAGCATAGTATAGTCATTAGAGAGAAAAAGTAGACACAAATGAACATACCAATGGAACAGAATAGAAAGTTTGAAACAGAATTCATGCAGCTATTTCCAGGTAGTTTTTGACAAAGGTACAATGACAATACACTGAAAAATGCCTAATTTTCAGAATAGTGTATCCATATGCATAACTGTAAACTTAGAGTCCCACCTCTCACCACTGGTAACAAAAAAGCTTATTAAGCACTGTTGAAATATGTAAACATAATACAAGAAGTAGAAAACTCTTGGAAGAAAACTTGTAGGAAATTCTGGAGAACAGTCCTGTCAAGTGCAGGATATTGTAGATAAGTCCATGCCACATAGAATAGACAATAGAAGCTGACTGCTGGGACTAAAGAAAGGCACATCAAATTGACAAGCAACCTACAGAAGGGGGAAAATTTTTCCAGCTATGCTTTTTACAATGGACAAGTATGCAGGTTATACAAATAATTTAAATAGATACACAAGAGGAAAAAATAAAAATAAAATGCAATATCAGAAACATAATTTTAAATACCATAAAAATAGTATAAACTTTCTGTAAACCAAAGGACACTGTCATTAAGACAAAAAGACAACCTACTGATTGGGAGAAGATCTTCACCAACCACACATCAGACAAAGGTCTAATCTCCAAAATATATAAAGAACTCAAGAAACTAGACATTAAAACTCTAATTAACCCAATTAAAAAACGGGGTACTGGACCGAACAGAGAATTATCAACAGAAGAAGTTCAAATGGCCAAAAGACACTTAAGGTCATGCTCAACCTCTTTAGTGATCAGGAAAATGCAAATCAAAACAACTCTGAGATACCATCTTATACCTGTCAGAATGGCCAAAATCAAAAACACCAATGATAGCCTATGCTGGAGAGGATATGGAGTAAGGGGAACACTCATCCATTGTTGGTGGGAACGCAAACTTGTGCAACCACTTTGGAAATCAGTGTGGCAGTTTCTCAGGAAACTGGGAGTCAACCTACTTCAGGACCCAGCAATTCCACTCTTGGGAATATACAAAAGCATTTGTTCAACTATGTTCATAGCAGCACTATTTGTAATAGCCAAAACCTGGAAACAACCTAGGTGCCCTTCAATAGGAGAATGGATAAAGAAAGTGTGGCACATATACTCTTTAGAGTTTTACTCAGTGGTAAAAAACAATGACATCTTGAATTTTGCATGTAAATGAATGGAAAACACTTTATTGAGTGAGATAACCCAGACCCAAAAAGATGAATATGGTATGTACTTACTCATAAGTGGATTCTAGCCATAAATAAAGGACACTGAGCCTATAATTCATGATCCTAGAGAAGCTAAATAAGAACCCAAAGAAAAACATATAGTTATACTCCTGGATATTAGAAAGTGGACAAGATTGCCGGGCAGGGGTTGGGAGTATGAGGGTGGGGTGGGGTGGGGGAAAAGGGAAATGGGGAGAGAGAAGGGAGAAGGGGAGGATTGGGGAGAGGTTGGGGGGAATGGGATGGTTGGGATGGAGGAGGGGTGGATGTGGTGATCAGGGAAGTAGATATCTTAATTAAGGGAGCCATTTTAGGCTTGGCAAGAGACTTGACTCTAGAGGTGTTCCCAGGTGTCCAACGAGATGTCCCCAGCTTGTTCCTTGGGCAGCAGAGGAGAGGGTGCCTGAACTGGCCTTATCCTATAGCCACACTGATGAATATCTTGCATATCACCATAGAACCTTCATCTGGCGATGGATGGAGATAGAGACAGAGACCCACATTGGAGCACCCGACTGAGCTCCCAAGGTCCAAATGAGGAGCAGGAGGGAGAAGATGATCAAGGAAGTCAGGACCGTGAGGGGTGCATCCACCCACTGAGACTGTGAAACTGATCTAATGGGAGATCACCAAGGCCAGTTGGACTGGGACTGATAGAGTCATCAAACCGGACTCTCTGAATGTGACTGACGGTGGAGGCTGACTGAGAAGCCAGGACAATGACACTGGGTTTTGATTCTACTGCATGGATGGGCTTTTTGGGAGCCTAGTCTGTTTGGATACTCACCTTCCTGGACCTGGGTGGAGGGGGGAGGACCTTGGACTTCACACAGGGTAGGGAACCCTGACTGCTCTTTGGACTGGACGGGGAGGGGGATTTGGAGAGGGGAGGGAAGTGGGAGGAGGGGAGGAGGTGGAAACTTATAATAATAAATAAATAAATAAATAAATAAATAAGAAAAATACTAATTTTACTCTACTTTTTAAAATCCTCTCTTGTGACTTTTGTAATTTCTTTAAAATACACAAACTGCATAACAGTTTTCAGAGAAAGGTTACACTCTTGTTGACTTGGAGAATCATCAACCTTCAGAGTAAAAACTAAGACATGGAGGGTTCCAGGTGAGGACCCTAGGATGTGGCCCTGACTTTCATCACTGTCACTTAAACCATCTCTGTATATTTGGTGTCATCTACTATGTACTTCTTACTTTGTCTCAAATGCTTTGTGCTGCTTGCTTACATCACATCCATAAATTATTGTACATCACTCCAAGACACTTGCAAAATGTTTGTGTGCTTTATGAGTAACTTCTTGTTCCCACAGTACAAATCTGTCACCCTATAATATCTAGTGTTATATAGGATTTGATATAAACTGTTATCATCATTAGTATTAGTACCTGTTCATGTCTATCTCCCAGAATCACTTTTCTGTCTTCCTCATGACAGACACATTTCCTTTCCACATTTACTCTGGTACCTGACATTGTCCAGTAGTGTGCACAAGGAATTGCATGATGATAGTGTCCAATAGCAGATTTGTATTGACGGTAAACATTTGTGAACTCACACCCCACTCCTCCATCTCAGTATTGGTATCAGCTCATTTTTTTCTTTGTTTTCAATTTTCTATTTTAACAACAAATTTCAGTAGAAACCTGGAGATTTTGGATATCAGGAGACAAGACTGCATGTACTATTCATACATCTGTGTTCCCTGACACCATCCCTGCAGAGCTGGAGAGCACTGTCCTGTTTCTGCAGACAGAGCAGACTATGATGTTGGCATCTAAGGCATCACTTGAAGCTGTGGAATGGCAATGGGAACCTGGCTTCTCTGATTCCTTTGGCTGGGTGGAAGGAGAATTCCAGTTCAGCTGAGGCAGAAATACTGTTTCTTTATGTTCTTCAGGACCAACACAGGGGAAAGTTATGTACCCCAACCAGGATCAGTGAGGGCTTGGTCTCCCCTACTGGACTCTGTAGAATGGCTGGAAGCTATGTTCTGTTGGAGAACAAAGAGGCCACTTTTACTCCCGGCCACCAACAACAGAAATAATAACACAGAAACTGTATTCATTATATCACTGCTTGGCTCATTAGCTTTAGCTTCTTATTGGCTAACTCTTACATCTTAGTTTAACCTATTACCATTAATCTGTGCATCACCACGAGGTTGTGGCCTATCAGCAAAGTTTCAGCACATCTATCTCTTGTTGCTGGCAGCTTCATGGTGTCTCCCTGATTTCCCCTTTTTCCTCCCAGCATTCAGTCCAATCCTCTCCGCCTACCTAAGTTGTGCCCTATCAACAGGCCAAGGCAGTTTCTTTATTCATCAATGGTAATTACAGGACACAGAGGGAACTCCCACATCATGTCCACTTTTCTGTTTAAATAAAAAGAAAGTTTTAACTTTAACTAGTAAAATGACATATAACAAAACAAGTGTCCAGCAAGAATTACAGTTATATTATTTATATATCCTTTATCTTTTATCATAACTAAGAAAACTATAACTAGAACTATCAATCTATTCTTCAGCTCCATCAAAGACTCCAGAAAGATATAATATTACCCAAGTAAACAGGAAGTACATTGCAAGCAACTTCTAAAATTCGAGAATTGACATAGACATCTCACTACCTGGACAGTCACTCAAAGTTCTTCTGTACCATTTGGGGTATCCATCTTCAGTCTACAGGCCCATAGTATCCACCAGACTTTGTTTTCATGAAGCAGGAATCCCGAAGGACCAATATCCCCTTACATAGGAAGATCTGAAATGCCAGATTCCACAGTTTTCACAGGTCCAGTGTGTAAAACCACTGCTTTTCCATGGTGTACTGCAACAGTTTGGATGATGGCCAGGTATCCTGTCTTCCTAAGCTAGCTTGTCAAGGCTCACCAAGGAGAGAGGAGAGCTTTATCAAACTTTCAAGATGACAGTATCCCCAAATCAGACATCTCTAGTATGTCTGCTTTTGTCATTTTCCAATATTTCTTCTTGCTTTGCTATGTGCAGCATTAACATTTTGGTTTTTCACAAAAATAGAAATTAGTCTTTTTTTTGTTTGTTTGTTTGTTTTGTTTTTGGAGACAGGGTTTCTCTGTGGCTTTGGAGCCTGTCCTGGAACTAGCTCTGTAGACCAGGCTGGTCTCGAACTCACAGAGATCCACCTGCCTCTGCCTCCCGAGTGCTGGGATTAAAGGTGTGCGGCACCATCGCCCGGCTATGAGTCTTTTTTTTAACCATGTCATCCTTCTGCTCTGATCCATGCAGAAATTTCTTATTTATTGATTATTTAATGTAAACAATTTACTAATTTACTGTATGTCTCATAAATTTCTTCTTTCCTTGCTATAGTTTAAATGCATGTTCCCTTAAGAACCACAAATTAAAACTTAATCACCAATGCAAGTGTTGCTCTTAATTGGTAATATTCAGAGCATGGTCTCAACTAAGGTGGTTTTGTGGGGATGGTTTACTTGTCTTTGGTTACTCTCCTCCTGGGATGCAATGTTCCAGGACCCACTTCAGAAGGAGAGACTGGTTTTCACCAAAGAGAAAATGTGTTGGTGCCTTGGTCTGGCTCTCTTCAACCTCAAGGATTATGTGTGATGTTTGTTTTGTCTTCACTATGCAGTCTGTGGTACTTTATCATATTAATACAAACATATAATGTTTTCCCTTTAACCAGAAATGTAAAGTTTTTTGGGGGAGTGACCACTGTTTGAGGCTCCTTCTCATTGTCATAGGGTTTGTATGGCTCCAGAAACAAATTAAAAGTGACCTGGAAGCTTAAATAAACAAATGCTTATTTTATATATTTGTCTAAGAGTCCTATGGTCTTGAGTGGGTGACTTAGTTTCTTTTCAATTGCTGTAACAAATGCCATGACCAAGACAGTTTAATAAACTGAAAATGAAACATTTAATAGAACTCACAGTTTCAGAAGGTTAGTGTCTGTGATGGCAGAGCAACAGCATGGCAACAGGAACAGCAGAAAGTCCATATTGTGGTCCTGGAGCAGGCAGCAGACACAGAAAGGAAACTGAACAGCTAGAGTCTTTTGAAACATCAAAGTCAGCCCCCTGCAGAGACACACCTCTTGCAACAAAGTCAAACCTTCTAATAGTTGTTGGTATTTTCCCTTAGTTCTTTTGCTCTCTGTTCTTTTGTGGGGCCAACCACTCAGCTCCCAAATACATCAGACAGAAGCTACTTAAAAACACCGAGCCTTAGCTTGGCTTGTTTCTTGACAGCTTTTCTTTTAAAAAAAATGTTTATTTATTTATTATGTATACAATATTCTGACTACATGTATGCCTGCAGTCCAGAAGACACAAGACCTCATTATAGATGGTTGTGAGCCACTATGTGGTTGCTGGGAACTGAACTCAGGACCTTTGGAAGAGCAGGCAATGCTCTTAACCGCTGAGCCATCTCTCCAGCCCCAATTGACAGCTTTTCATAACTTAAATTATTTCATCTATCTTTGGTCTCGGAGCTTTTATCTTTCTCTATTCCTGTATACCTTTGTCTTCCTTCTTACTCTGTGTTTGGCTGTATAGTGGGGTGGTTGGATGACTGGTCTTTGAATTCCACCTGTTTCCTTTCTTGTTTTTTCTGTTCTCCTTTCTCCCAGACTTCTCCTCATATTTCTTCTTTCTGTCTTCCAGCCCCACCTATTCCCCTCTCTTGCCTTTCTCTTGGCTGTTCAGTTGTTTATTAGACCACCAGGTGTTTTAGAAAGGTACAGTAACAAGCTTCACAGAGTTAAGCAAATGCAACATAAGCAACAGTAACACACTTTAAAATAATATTCTACAACACCTGATCCTTCACAAATAGTTCTTCCAACTGAGAATCAAGTTTAAAAACATAGGAATCTATGGGGGCCATTCTCACTTAAATCACCCCAAGAGGTAACTTGGGTCTGGTTCTCACAAGGACACTTTTTTTTTGTACAACATCTCATTAATTGCAAAACCAGAAATGTGGAATGATGATATCTGCTTTACTGAATCAAGCTGTCTGTGAGTCTTTCATCTCAAGAGTAAGTGTGTACAAACCAGGCCTGGTGGCTCATTTCTACAACTCTAGTACTCAGGATTTCATAACAGAAAGATTACTGTGAGCAAAGGGCCAGTGTGCACTGTGGTTAAAGAGTGAATACCAGATCTGCCAGGGCTTCAGAATCACTCTATGTCAAAAAGAAAGAAAGAAAGAAAGAAAGAAAGAAAGAAAGAAAGAAAGAAAGAAAGAAAGAAAGAAA
>JABTXL010002961.1:2886949-2914661 GCA_025134845.1 Neodon shergylaensis | reverse complement strand
AAAGAAAGAAAGAAAGAAAGAAAGAAAGAAAGAAAGAAAGAAAGAAATCAAGTTATATAGATCATTTCACAAAATCTTAAGAAACTGCCATATTGATTTCCATAGTGACTGTCGAAGTTTGCATTCCTGTCAGCAAAAGAGGAGTGTTCCCCTTGTTCTGCATCTTCTCCAGCATGAGCTGTCACTTGTATTTTTTTATATATATATTAGCAATTCTGACAGGTGTAAGATGGAATCTCAAAGTAGCTTTGATTTACATTTTCCTGATGGCTAAGGATGCTGGACATTTAAGTGTTCAGTCATTTGAAAGTCCTCTATTGAGAATTTTCTGTTTATATCTGTTCTTCATATTTTAATTGGATTATTTTGTTTGTTGGTGTCTAGTTTCTTGAGTTCTTTGTATATTTTGGATATTAGCACTCTGTTAGTTTTACATACAACTCTCTGGACAGAACAGAGTGGTCTAGGAACTGATGTTATTTTATTTTTTATTCCTTAAAAAATAAAAGGTGTTATTTTATCTTTTATTTCAAAATAAAAAATAGAATAACAGGCCCCCACCACATCTATAACCATTGGAGTATTGGTCCAGATGCCCCTGGAGAGGTAAGAATCTGGGACCCTGCTCAGAGTGCTGAACTCTCTAGCCCTTTGCCTGAGGAAGAACATCCCATTCCCCACCCCCATGCACCAAGTCTTGTAGCCCCTGAGCAGCCTCCAGACACCTGCTACCATAACCATGCCCCACCACAAACAGGCTGGACCAGAAAAGGAAGTCCCCTTGCCATATGATAATCAAACACTAAACATACAGAATAAAGAAAGAATATTAAGAGCTGCAAAAAAAAAAAAAAGACCAAGTTACATATAAAGGCAGACCCATCAGAACTATACCTGACTTCTCAATGGAAACTCTGAAAGCAAGAAGGTCATGGTCAGATATGCAGTGGACACTAAGAGATCATGGTTTTAAGCCCAGACTACTATTCTCAGCAAAGCTTTTAATCACCATATGTGGAGAAAACAAGATACTCCATGACAAAACCAAATTTAAACATTACCTACCCACAAACCCAGTGTTACAGAAAGTACTAGAAAATTCCAACCCAAGGAAATTAGCTACATCCATGGAAGCACAGGCAACAAGTAAACTTACACCTCACATTAGCAAACCCCAAAGAAAGGAAACACACATGCACTACCACCAAAAAATAACAGGAATAAACAATCAAGTTCTATTATAGAGCTAAAGTAATGAAAACAGCTTGGTATTGACATAAAAGCAGTTTGTCCAATGGAATTGAATAAAAGACCCTGATATTGATACACATACTTAAGAACTGATTTTTGACAAAAAAGAGCTAAATGTATACAATGGAAATAAGAGAGCATCGTCAACAAATGGTGCTAGTCTAATTGGATGTCAGCATGTAAAAGAATGCAAATAGATCCATATCTATCCCCATGCACAAAACTTAAATCCCACTTGATCAAAGACCTCTACATAAATCCAGTCATACTTAACCTCATTGAAGAGAAAGTGGGAAGTAACCTTGAATGCATGGGTACAGGAGACCATATCCTAAATATAACACCAATAGCACAGACACCTCTTGAAAAGCTAATGAGAGCTTTCTGAGTTGGGACTTATATCACAGGAACATGTATAGGACCAGGATTTATCCCTAGTTCTTGAACTGGCATCTAGTAGCACATTCTTTTTGGAAGGATACCTTGATTAGCCTAGGTATAGGGAGGAGAGCCTTGGTCATGCTTGCAAGTGAGATGGCAGACATTGTTGCCTCACCATCGTAAGTCTTACCCTTTCTGAGAAGTGGATGAGGGTATGGGGGGAATGTAGGGGTAGCAGGAGGAGAAGAGGGAGTGGGAATGGGGATAGCTATGTAAAATGAGAAAATATTGTATTAAAATTCTTAATAAAGGATAGAATAACAGAAAGAAAGGAAAATGAATGAGGATGAAGGACATTAATTTGCAGCTGAAATGCCATGCTTTTTCTGTCAACAGAACCATAAATTCCACTTTAAACTGTTCAACTTTATTTTGACTGAAATTCAGACCATAAATTTCTTGTGTGTCTTTCACTACACATGGCATTTGTCCCAGTCTTAAAGCAATGAAGCTTTGAGAAGGAGTTAAATTTATCCTTTTGACGACAGTTTTTATTCAATAATTCTTTCATTCACTGTCTTGACAAGTACTTGTAACATTTCACAGACTGTTGTAAGATATGACAACATTTCAGATGTCAACAAAGTCACATGTTTCTATTCTGGCTTTCTCAACTGGCTAGAGAAACTACTGAGCACCCAAGAGCTTGCCCAGCTCTTGAATGGATAACAGTAGAGATGGGTCCAGTTGAGCTGCACAGAGCAGCAGCTTTAGTGTATGAGACCAACAATTAAGTAAGTAAATAACACTCAGCAGATCTACTAATTCCACAAATGCTGAGTGTTTACTGTGCCCCATGATGGTCCCAGCAGTTACTGCATCTCAGTGAATAAATGGTACAAATATTTTGGCTCTCACAGATGTTGCAATAGGGATCCTAGATAATCACATAATATAGGGTTAAAAATAAACTGTTTTCTTTTATTAAAAGTAGCCCCTTAATGTCTAGGAGCACAGGAAATGGTGACAAGCTAGGAAAGAATATTTTACAGGCATAAAGAGGTTGGTTAAAGATACTGCTTAAATCTGTAAAGGAATTAACCAAGCAGATATCTCATTTAAAATGTATTGGTTCATTTTGCTGATTTCCTTTTATTATTATTATTTATTTATTTTAATTCTATGTGCATTTGAGGTCTAGCTCCTGGAGTCCAGTCTTAGAGAGAGAGAGGAGTAATAATATCACTTAAGTGGTCAAGATCATGGTGGAGAAACCCACAGAAACTAGCTGATCTGAGCTAGTGGGAGCTCACTGACTCTGTACTAACAGATGGAAAACCTGCATAGGTCCAAACTAGGCCCTGTGAGTATGGGTGACAGTTATATGGCTTGGGCAGTTTGTAGGGCTACAGGCCGCGGAGTCACTATTTATCCCTAGATCATGAACTGACTTTTTCGAGTCCATTCCCTACGGAGGGATGCCTTGCTCAGCCTAGATAAAGGAAGGAGGGTCTTGGTCCTGCCTCAAGTGATGAGACCTTTTGTTGTTTACCAATGGGTAACCTCACCCTCTCTGAAGGGTGCAGAGAATTCAGGGGGATGGAGAGGAAGAGAGGAAGAAGGAAATGGGATTGGTATGTAAAATTAAAAAAAATTGTTTTAAAAAAACCTACGAGTTCATGTCTTACTTAGGAATTTTATGGCTGAGAAGAGACACCATGACCATGGCAACTCTTATAAAGGGAAACTTTTAATTAGGTGACTTGATTATAGTTCAGGAATTTAGTGCATTATTATCATCGTGGGAAGCAAGGCATTATACAAGCATACATGATGCTGAAGAAGTTGATTTCTACATCTTGCAAGCATCAAGAAGTGGTCTGAGACACTGGGCAGTATCTTGAGCATATACGAGACCTCAAAACCAACCTCCACAGTAATATTCTTTCTCTAACAAGATCACACTTTCTCCACCAAGGCCATACCTCCTAAAACTCACTCCCTTTGGGGCCATTTTCATTCAAACCATCACAGTTGGTTAACTTATTTTTCTAAATGATAGCTTAGTAATAAATGACCTTTATGGTATCAAAAGTGTCTAAATGTCATATATTTCACAAGTATTTAATCAATACTTTCAACATACATGAAAATATAAATCAGCCTTATAGGGGATCAATACATAAGCTGTTTGATACAAATCTTTAGCTTAAAATATAAAAACTCTGACATAAATTCTAACTCAGGCTGGAACAGTGGGTACACTCTTATGAGTGAGATGCCCTATGTTTATTATCTAGAAGTGAAAAGTTTCCTGTGCCCCTGAATTTCTGTTTTTTATATGTCTAGGATAAGAAAAAGAGGCCACATGAAAAATTGGTATATAACTTAAAAACTGGAGAAAGTATCATTGGCTCCCACATAAGCAATCTGTGTTCTCAGCCACTCTTCCACCCTGCTCCTGCCACCCGTTTTCTTCATTCCCAATATAAATAAGGCCTCTACTATCAACCCATTCCCTGGCATGGTTAGAAACCTACATGGTAGTTGAAGGCCCTTACCAATGATTTGCTTACAATTAGCATTCAGAGCTTCTAAATTCATGAGGATTTTAGTAAGCATACTCCCCAAATTTTAAGCAAATTACTTTTTAATCTATATTGTAAGAAAAGATAAAATAATGCACCATATAGAACTACCATGTTTATTACTATAAATAATCCTCTTTACTACACAAATCTCCAATCAAGTTTTATGTTTTTGAGGTAATTCTTTTACCTGTTTTAAACATCTTTCTTGTATCTTCTCAACACTCCTTTCTAAAAACACAAGAATTTTTTAATGTGACATTTTTATCCCTTTCCAATAATCCTCAGAAGTATATTTACATAGATTTTTTTCATCTCAAACATTCATCCTGTAAATCTAGAGAACTTATAACAGCTGAGGTCAATCTGGGCTCTGGAAATCAAGAAGAAACAAAACATATATAATAGATTTTATGTTTTCAATCATAGAACTGACTTCATTTGGGCCCTGATCACAAATTCTTAGCAATGTGCTTGCAATTGCTTTTGTACCTCTCTTTCTTCCATTCATCTGCTCCCCTTCTGTAAAGATGATGACAGCCTATATAAGATACATATAATTATACATAGGCAGATTGCTTTTAGTGGCTTTTGTAAAGTTTGACATCAGGTACACCAAAAACAAAATGAGAATATAAGCACACTTCAGAATCTCAATATGGTAAAATCAGTCATTACTCCATGTCCCTATTGTGTGTTCTGCGCAGAGATATTTTCTGCAGAATCTCAGTGTCATTTTCAAGTGTCTCAGCTCATTCACTCTCTGCTGAATCAGGTTGAATCATTGCATATTATGACTGTCTTAGTTCATACACACCCTTGGATAAGATGCTAAGTAAGATATGTCCCTTTTACCTGAATCATGTTGAATAAAGTGAAGAAAGTGTTGAGTGTGTGCAGGGTTACGCCACTATGAAGAGCAGACTCGGGGTAAACAAGGTGAAAAAAGTCTCCTAATTCTTGCCTCCAAAAATTTGTTTATATTAATATTTCTACATCCTCAGGTTCACCCTGTCACTCAGTTACCTAATGGTTACACTTCACAGATCCTTAGGTTAGCACATAAAGTTTTCATCATTTTGTTAGCTTTTTACTTGCCAGTTTTGCTAAGAAATCTTTCACTGGTAACAGACCTGACTCATAATTATTAAATTTCCCATTGATACCTGTGTTCTTCACATCTCTGTCTTGGTTTTATTTTGTTAGTATGTGCCTTCTACTTTTATTTCCCAGCACATATTCACTATGTAAAGTGAAAAACTCCCTCACACAGAAAGTCTTACTTTCTTTGAAAACACTTTCCTATGTTTCCCTAACTGGTTGTTATCAAGTACCCTCCTGCTAAATTCTTGCTCTCATATCCTACGAGCTTTTGTGGTTTTTGTTCCATCCTTCTTCAACTTTCACTTATCAACTCTCCACTGAAATTGAAGAGTCTGCCTCAGTTCCCTGAGTGTTTCTAGTGCCCAACATAATGTTTGCACATATTAAGTATTAGCTTGTGTGTTAATGTGAACAGAACCTCCAATGCACAGAGATGAAAAAATAGGTATTGCTGTTAGCATCAATCCTGTCATAAATGGGATGAAATGCTCTGTGAAAACACACCTCAGTGTAATGCCTTCTACAGACCTTGTACATAATAAGCTTTATTCTGTAAACCCAAAGACCTGAAATTGAATACTACAGATGCCACCGTGTGTTTTAATTGAGGAGCTTCACAACAAATAGAACCTGATTCTTAGGAAGGGCACAAACATTGACTTCCAAACTCAGTGCTTCTGGCCAGGTAGGCAGAGCAATTCACCTGTTCACTGACCCTCCTTCTCTGAAAAAATGCTGTTAGACAGGAGCTGAGACCAATAAACATCATAAAATTTACTTCATGACCTCTTTGTGGAGGGGGGGAGGATTTAGTGCTGCATTTTTTCCCTTGTAGATATTACAGTAGGAGCAACATAAAGTAATAGAAGATGAGAGGAAGAATGTGGGCTGTGGCTGCAACAAGAGCAGATGCCCACGTAGTAAAATACACACAGAGACCTGTGAGTCTTTGTTCACACACTAATAAAGCCTGTCAGTGTTCCTAGTTTGACACTGGGCTTTTGTAACTCTGAATCAGAAAGCCACTGCCAAATGAACAAGCAAGTATGAAGCTATTCTGGCTCTTGGGGCATTCTGAGAATTAAAATCTAACCTATGTTCTGCTTACTTTTAAAAATATGTTTTTGTTCTCCTGACTTTTAAACATTAGCTTTATCATTTTTACTTTGGAAACAATACAGTAGTCTTTTAAGCCAGTGATCTGCATCTACCTGATGAAGAGCATGATTGCCATCAGAGGATGGTTTCATTAGTTTCATTTACCCTAATGCACTCTACTGTGAGACTGATAGTTAAAGTCTGAATTAATATGGAATTTTCTCTATAGCCTAGAGGACATGAAGAAATGTAAAATGGTTCGACATCCCTCAGCACACATCTTTAATGTCACTGGACTTTGCTTTGAATGTGAATAACTAGTTTCTAAGGTAAGGTTCAGTCACTGAGACATCCTATAGATTGTTTGTGGAGTGAGTTGCGCATGAATTTAGGGACCAGAGTTATTAGTAAAATTTCTATTTCATTATTTCTACATTGAGAATTTGAGTGAGCTACTTCATTGTGCTTGATTTATGTTTCTTTATTGTTTAAGACAGGTAAGAATATACCTTGATATAGATAGAAAACAAGGACCACACTGATAGGTCCATAGAGATGAAGTTTTTACTGATGGTGCTAGTATTGAAATGGCTTCTGGGAATTTTCTACATCTTTCACTTGATCAAGTGGCATCAAAGGGCAGGGTCACATACTGGTGTTCATGTACTCCACAGTGAAAAAAAACATAAGAACAGAATGCAAAAAAAAATTGGTTTGATGAGCAGATAAGTAGAAGTTCCTGTTTGGAAACTTCTCTTTGACTTTCATTGTCAACTCGTCTGCCTTTAGAAGCACCTAGGAAGTCATGATTAGCCTGTCTGTGAAAATGTACTTCCATGGATGTTTAAATACAAAGAAAGACCCACCATGAATGAGTGACACCGTTCCAAGAATGAGAATTCAGGCCAGATAAGAAAAAAGGAGTGAGCTGAGGACCAACATTCCTCACTCTCTGATTCTTCATTGTGGACACTACAGTCAATAATGAAATTCAAGAATGACCTCACACTGTGTTGGCGAAGCTGGAAGCAGATAGGAAAGGCAGAAGTAGTGAGAAGGTGCTAGCTAAAGAAACAACCAGTTATGGTTTCTTCCACTTTCTGTAGAGAAAGAGGTTGCAAAGGTGAAGTAAAGCCACACATATAGACATTCAATAGGGTCTTCTCTACTGCCTCAGGGTGTTCATGTGCCTTTTGTCTACCAACTGAACACCACACACAGAGACCAGGTGTGAACATCAGTCACCAAAACCCAAGAATTAGATGGCGTGAAATGAGTGCAAACAGGTACTCTCTGTGTAGTCATCTCTTCGGAGCCTGTCACTCACCACTGCTTTATATTTTAATATAATTAGACTCAAGGTTCTTCTTTTACATAAGGGAGACTAAATGAAGTTTCTAATATTATAACATGGAGTGGTGTTTTCCCTTAGTTTTGTTCTTTGCTTTTGCTTTGATGACTTGCACATGTTTGATTTTTTTGAACATCTGTTTCTTTCACTTCAAGTTTGTGAGCTAAACCAAAGGCTGTCTACAAAGTATGAGTATCAACAGGAAGCAACTGTTATTGTGTATCGCAACAGAATGCATCGTACTTGCTTCTAGCAATTCATATTTTACGAGTTTCTCATAGTACTTTTTTCCCTGCTGAGACACTGTCTACAGTTTGATCTCTACTACTTTACTTGAGGAGGTCTCTTTCTAGCTCAGGTCTGTATCCATTAGCATCAAAGCCTGTTCACTGGCCCTCAGCACTGCTTTTTAGATGCCGTCTAAGAAATTCTGACTTAGATGATATAGTTCAATCTCCAGATAACATGACAGTGCCAAAAATTAAATTAATCAAAGGACATGCTCCATATATTTTGAAACATCTAAGTAAGTTGGAAGAAAACAGGGTCATGTGATACCACACACTATGAAAGTTGACACATGGACTCTATGTGTATCCTCTGCACCAGGTCTCTTTAAATCTGTGATGACAGAAAGTACCAGAGCTCAGATGCTCACATCTGAATACTCCCACTGAGGATCTATGTTAGGAAAGGAGAAAACGTCATGTGATTAACTTGGATAGACAGAAGAATGTAATAGGAAGTAAGAAAGGATGTCTCTTTTTACTTATGTCTATTAAGAGTAAATTAAATAAAATGCAATGAAATGGATTCTGATGGTGGCAGGTGCTGTGTAATTAAATCACACACTGCAGCTATTTGAAAGCACAGTATTCCAGGTGCTAAGCAGAGACACAGGAAGAAGCTTCACTAGTTTATGGTTTAGTATAATTCCAAGTCAGAAATTTGCTTATATAGTAAATGAATCAAGGATATTTTCCTCAGATTACCTCTGTAATTCACATCCTAGAAAATCCCTGAATATTTTTTCTACACTATTCGACATTATATCTGAAAATATCAGTTTGTGATAGATTCTTTGGCCTAAATCATAACAGAAATCCCTGTTTCTGTTACTGAAAACAGCTCACAGGTTTAAAGCAGCGTTGTGTCTGGGATGTGCAGAAGCAAATGTTGTCAGCACAGACATATTGCTTTGCATCCCTACTGGGTACCTCAAGCCAATCAACTATCAATTCGCTTTAGCACAGCAGCATAGAAGCTCATCACTGTCCTAATTTTGCCTGATGTAATTGGTCTCCTGGTATCTGTTTCTGTTCCTAATAAACTTACTTTTACCCTGGTTAAAACAGCCTGAATTTCCTCACTACATAGCCAGCTTGTTGCTCACTTCAAAGCACAAACTCAAACACATCCCAGAGTTTGGTGAGCGATATATACAATGACCCAATATTGTCAAAGTCAGCAAGGAACATTTGTATGCATATTTTTTGCTCCACAGCAAAACCTGGGGCTGACCTTTTTTCATTGTATGTTCTCGACACCTGAATGATGTCTATGTCTCAGGCTTCCTGTATTACCATAAACATCTGGGTTTGGCTTGAAATTTCTTTCTCTTTCTTCTGCTCCTGACACTTTGGTTTTCTCCCTTCATGCTCTCAGGAGCATCTTACATTTCCCCTGGCTGGAAGGTTTCCAGAAAATGCTTTTTGTGGCTAAATTACTTTTGAAAGGAAGATCAAGTCCCAACAAGATTGAACGTAGAGCAATCAAAATGACAACACCAAGTATTCTCAAATAACAAATTTCCACTGTTTATTGTATCCATGTAAGAGAAATGGACCTCAGTTCTGTGAAAATGAAAGCAAAAGACAAATTGAAATATTTACTAATGAAAATCCTATTTTTTTTAAAAAAAAGAGAGACCATAAAATACATGAATAAATAAAAGCAAGACGATTCAAGGCAGGAGAGCAGAGTGCAGGCTTCTCTGAGGAAAGGACACATGAACAGCATAGCATAGTGAGGAAAAATGCTGATACTGGGGCTGTGTCCTTTAAACTGTGTTTATCACAGCTCAGAAAGTGTAACAGAATGGACCAGTTCCACTCAGGTCTATGGATTCTTTGCCATGTAGTGGAATATGCAAGGCACATCATCACCATGACAGTGAATGAAGGAGCCACATGGGAAAAGGGAGAGCCAGAGCATGAACAGGAGTCAGGCTTACTGTTTCACAACCCTCTTTTGTCTAAGATCAAAGATGTTCCCTGTGGGATCTTGGTTTAAAGCTTGGTTGTCAGTTTGTAGGAATATTAAGAGATGAGGCAACCTTCAGGCCTGAGACCTCATTGCAAAAAAAGAGTTCACTCAGAGAATGAGTGTGCAGGGTAAATGGATGCCCATCCTCTCATATTTGTCTGTCTGTTTCCTCAGCATTTTGAAGAAAGCATCCTTGTAAATGAAGGTCTGTGAGAACAATGATTTCATTACATCAGCAGCAGAGGAGCTTTTTCATTGTTGTAATGTGAGCAGATACAGCAACACTTCCTTGTATCTAGGATGGGTTCCTTCAATGACCTAAATGTTTCCTATGATGTTATTCCTCGTAAAAGTTTCTTACTTCTATGAACAGCACCATAGTGAGGAATAAGCAACTAGCATATGAATTCAGAGACATGTATGACCCGTATCCAAAGTGTAGCTCCTGGTATCAAGAAGCTCAAAATTATAATTCTGTTATATTTATGTATTCAGAGTGGTGTTTGACTGTGCACAGGTACAATCAGAGACAAAATATTTCTAGCATTAGCAAAACACAAGTGAGATATTCTTGTGTTTAATACCACACAATTAGTCAGTGCATTTGATTGATTAGTACATTTAGGTTTACACAAAACTTTTTAGTTGAAAATAGATTCTTCTCTCATATAATAATCTGACCAAAGTTTCTCTTCTGTCCACTCCTCCCAGCTATCCTCCAACTTCTTCTCCCCCCTCCCCCAGGACCATAATCCCTCCATTTCCTTTCAGAAAAGACCAGGCATCCCCGCCAAAAACAATCAAAGATGACAAAGCCAAATGTAATGAGACAAGGCAAAAGTCCTCATACTGATGTAGGAGCCTCTTCTGTGTGCTGTGATTAGCATTAATGAATGGAGAAACTGCCTGGCCAGATGATGCGACAGAACTTAGGTAGGTGTGGAAGACAGAACTGAATGCTGGGAGAAAAAAGGGTGGAGTCAAAGAGAGACATCATGGGATCTGACCACTGCCCTCTCTTCACATGTGTCAGCCTCTATTTTAATGACCATAGCCTCAGTCAGCATGTATTTGTCCTAAACAAGAATCTTGTTCCAATGACCACTATCCTCTCTCTATATGTGCCAGCCTTTGTTTTGACCACAAACACTGTCCCTGGGTAGGACATCTTCTCTTCTAGTGCAGTGACTTCTGTCCTGTCTCCAGACATACTAGCCCCTCTTCTGTTGACTAATGGCATATCCACATATGCATTATCCTTAATAGGACATCCCCACTCAAATGATCACTAGCCCTCTTCACATTCACTGGCTCTGAATGTTACAGTTGCCTTCTGACGTTCCTAGGCAGACATTTTTTGTTTCTCAAGCAACTGCTGTTAACATACTTTATTGGTTTGTTTAAAGTGTGGTCACAGACCTTTGTTTTAATTACCCAGAATGACAACTGAAACCAGATGGTGAGTTGTAATGAGAATGATCCAAAGGATTATAAATAGAGAGAAGTGCAGAAGAAAAACAACAGGAAAGATTTATACTTCATATTTGTGTTTAACTGGCTCTGTCTTCCTGTATTTGGTCTCTGTAGGGTCTAGGACTGCATCCTCCTGAAAGCTGTCGGCACACCTGTTTCTACATAGCTCTTCTTAACAAGCAGTAACAATGTCTCATCTGTTAAGAAATGCAAGATGAGTTGCCCTTCACAGATTCCTTATAGTCAAAGCATAGGTGTACTGATTTAGATTTTTCATTATGCGACAATATATTTAGATTTATTTGACATATTTGCTCCTAGTATTTGTTCAATTTTAACTGACTTTAACATTTTGTAATCTTTGTTATATTTTATATTTTTAATATCCTATCAAACTCTATAAATGTATTCTTTAATACAAGAGTTGTCTTCTTATCAATGAGTTGAATTTCCTGGGTATGCCTCTTATCAACCTTTAATTTCTTCAGACAAATAGTTATTAGTGTTCCATGAGCAATTATCTTTTCTGCTAGGAAAATTCTGTACTTGTAATAATTCTGTACTATGTAAGTTACACATTCATATATCCATATGAAAACAACATTCCCAATCAGAATAGAGTGGCATGTGTCTAATATATATTTTTGGCATAAAATATAAATCTAAAAACTATGACTTATATGTGTGATTTGTTTTTTACAGTTAGTTGGATCATGATGTCTGTATCCCTAACAGGATGGTGATACCCCTCATCTACAGAGTAATTCTTTGTCTTTACAAAGTAATTTTATTACCATAGCTTTATTAGATTTTTCTATAATTCAAATAATTTAGATAATTTTAGGTCCACCTCAGTCATATAACATTAAGGTTTTGAAATTGGCAAAAATTCACTAATTTATCTCTTTCTTTGATGAGAAGTTACCATATATATTAGAAATATATTACTGCTATTTAATCAATCTCCTATTGAGATATGTCTAGGATATTGGAGAGCTAGTCTGAATAAAGCGTAAACATCTGTATGCAGTATTTGCTATGAGTATGTAATTCGATCTTCCTTGAATAGATGACTGGGAGTGTGGCTGAGTTGAGGCATAGATAACTCGCCAGTCAGTAATTTTCAGGTTCTGTGGAAATGACATCATTCTGCTAATGGGCTGTGCAAACAGCCTTGAAAGATTTGTAAATGCACAGAGTCTCAGTCCCAATAAAACCTTTTATAAGGAAAACAGGCAGCAGGCAAATTTAGCCAGCATGCTCAGCTGAGTAGTCCCTTCCCTACATTGACTTTAACTTTTGTAGTCATCTCTTCTTCATTTTAGACATATGAGTAGATTCTTTATTTCAGTCTGACAACTGATAACATTGATTATGAAATAATTGTGGCTACTCACATAGACTCTGTCTCCAATGTCAGTTCAAGCTTGTATTCAATTGTTATTGTATAGTTTATTTACTAGAAGGAAGCAGACCAATTCTTCTTTGAGTGCATATGTGAAAATTTATTACATTTCTGTTTTAGCTATTAATTTCTTCTTTTTTTTTGGTTTTTCGAGACAGGGTTTCTCTGTGGCTTTGGAGCCTGTCCTGGAACTAGCTCTGTAGACCAGGCTGGTCTCGAACTCACAGAGATCCGCCTGCCTCTGCCTCCCGAGTGCTGGGATTAAAGGCGTGCGCCACCATCGCCCGGCCTAGCTATTAATTTCTTTAGAGGTAGCTTTCTTGGACAAAAAGACTAATTTTTATATAATTTTGAAATTATAATCTAAGTATATAATTTCTCTCCCTTTCCTTCCCTCCCTCTCATTTACCACCTCTTGAAACAATTTTTCTTAAACCTTTTTTACATGAAATTCATACCTGTTAATGATTCTGAAAATATTCTATAATGACTTTTCTATAATTTTGTAGGTTTTCTCTTTACAAGCAGACCTGCATTACAATAATATTCAGCATAAATAATTAGAGTGGGCCTCCTTCCTCAAGTGTGATTTGTAGGCCACCGTAGTCTTTTTCCCTAATATGTGTTTATTAGCCAGTATTGAAAATGCCAAATTGTAGAAATTCTACTTCTTCTAAAGATGCTAATATATTTTAAAATCAGGAATCAATGTTGGACATCCCATTTCTTTCATGAGTTCCATGAATAAAAAGGGAATAGGAGGAAGCTAAGATCCTGGTGTGACTTGCTAGAACAGTTTGCCAAGGTATTAAAGCCCTTCAGTTTGACACCAGCTACCAGGACAGCCAGCATTTCCCACACTGTTTCCTTTCAGCCTCTAACTTAGTTATTTTCCGGTCACTGTGATAAAATACACTGATGCAACAGTTTAATGTTGTGGGTACTCTGCTCCATCATGGTGGGGATTCCCGGCAGTACGTGCTGTGTGTGTCAGAGGACCTGACATTGCATCCACAGTCAGTAAGAAGATAGTGAGGATTGCTGGTGCTCATCTCACTTCCTCCTTTCACTCCACTGAGGAGCCTGGTGTTGGAGAGAGGTCGCTTGTTGGTTCCTGGCTGCCCAGCTAGCTTAGACTTGAAATAATCACACAGAAATTGTATTAATTAAATCAATACTTGGTCCATTACCTCTTTCTTCTTATTGGTTAACTCTTACATATTAATTTAACCCATTTCTATTAATCTGTGTATCGCCACATGGCAGTGGCAGTGGCTTACTGGCAAAGTTTAGGCATGTCTGACTCTGGCAGCAGCTCCATGGTGTCTCTCTAACTCTGCCTTCCTTTTACCATGCTATAGGCCAAGTTAGTTCTTTATTTATTAACCAATAAAAGCAACACATAGACAACACCATCCTGGCCCCATGGTGGTACTCACTTTGGGTGGAATGTATTCTCACTTCTGTCATCGTAATCCAGACAATAGTTCCCAGGCATGTGTCTTGGGTGTTTCTATTTCCTGCCAAGTTGATATGAGACAGAAAAAAAATAGAAAAAAAATTTTACCTTGTACTTTTTCATAGGGTGGAAATAATGAACATTTTAGAACCAGATAACCTTCATTTCATAACTCGGTAAGACACCACCAGACAGGGACAAAGTTTAAATTATATAATTGATTCAACTTAAGAGCCTTTTACAGTACAAAAAATAATATATTTAAAGTATCTGGAACAAAAATCAATTTCCATGATCTTAATTTAATAAAAGACAAAGAATATTAACAGAAGATCAAATTGAAAGAAAATATTTTCAGAATTTATATGTATTTCTCTGAAGAAGAATAGCTATGGATTAATGAGCCCTGTCCTGGGTTACAGAATGCTGGGTGATGTATTTTCTTTTTAAGTATTTATTTAGAAAAAAAGTAATGTGTCTTGACCTTCTATGAATTAAGTTGACTTTCATGGGGCTTTCTGTCTACTCTCAGAAAGGTTAGCACTGTATGGTATTGATTTCCTCCACCAGAGGGTATATTTTTATTAAATTAATAATACTAAATGAAATAAACCTTTCAGAAATGGAAAGTCTAGATTTTAGAAAATATTGAAAGTCCTTGACACACACACAAAGAATACTAAGAAACAGAATTTAAAGGTTTCAGAGTCATTCATTCATACAAATATGTTTTTAATGTTTTAAGAAGAAAAAAGTTTTTGGTATCTATTGATTTTGTGGTATAAATTGTTTCCATATATGTCACTAGGTTTTGGCTGATATTGCCTCAGATAACTTAGCAACCTCATAGTTGATTAAGTTAAAAAGGACTGCATTATAATTATTACAGGTATTTGACTGTGAGAAGTTTATAAAACCAATTATATCTAACTTTTATGAGTGTGATCATAAAACATACCTCATAGTTGTTTAACTTGAGACTCAACATGATAATCCTTAAGTGTATGTCTCAATACAAGAATTGATATTCTAATACAGATTCTGTATTGTTTTTTAATTTTGTAGTATACAAGGTCTCATCAATTGTTTTAAGATTATTTTATTGTTATTTTGTGTGTGTATATAAGTGCTTTGGCTGAATGTATGGATATGCACTACCTATGTACCTAATATCCCTAGAGGTCAAATCAGTGTGTAAGATTCCCTGGAACTGGAATTATGGGTGGCCACATGATACCATGTATGTACTGAGAAATGAACCTGGGTCCTCTACAAGAACAGAAAAGCTCAAAACTGCCAAGCTATCTCTACAACCCTTATATCAGGTTTTGAGTGTATGGTCTTCCTTATTTTAATATGATAATGGTGCTTCTCTTACAATGTCAAATTCTAAAGAGCAACTTCCCATAGAAAATTTGCTTTCAGGAACACGTGAGAGGAGTAATATTTACAAAAACATGCATTTACCCCCTACTTTGTATGATGCTCTTCATTAATACCAAAGTGGAGAGTATTGAGGATCAAGAAATGAAAGAGTTTTCAGGGTTAGTAAGCACCCCTTACAAGCACAAGCACACAGAGTACACAAGGATCTCTTATTCAAACTTAGAAAGTGTTCAAGCAAATGCACAGCTGAGAGGATTATTTATGCATAAATATTTTAACCACCCCATTGAGTACTGAAGTGATGTTTTGACACATTTTCATTTGGTTCCTGCTCTAATCAGAATGCTCTCCCCCTCTTCCTAATACCTGCTGTCCATGTCTCTTTGTTATCACAATGACTACATTTTTATTACTGAGTGGTATTAAGAATTTTGCTGGAGAGTGGTAGACTTAGAACATATAATAATATTAAGCAAGGACATAAACCTAGAAGGAAAAAAACAAAAACCTATTTTCTTTTCACTATGTGTATTTGGGCCACATACACATTCACATATATGTATATTATACATTTATAAATGTACACTTGGTTGTATTTTAATGTGCAAGAGAGATAAGAAAGTGCAAATGTTAGATAATGAGGAAGGACTGGCTGCAGGTTATGAATATGATTCATGAAAAGTACATAAAGTTAATTATTTTTCTGGCTCCAAATCCTAATGGATTTTTCATTTTTGGTAGTGGATAGGAGCACAAAAATATCCTTGATAACTAAAGTGTAAAATCCAACAGTAAGCTCTATAGTTTCAAAATGGCTGTTCTAAAGGTGTAGAAGTTCCCTGAGATCAAAATACTTTAGGTCTCATTAATTTTGGTACATGATAATTTTTATTTTCAAGTTCTTATTAATAAAGTTTTATAAAGAATTCTGTACATGAATCTATTATCAGTCTATATCCAATGCATATCTAACACAGTGCATCTTACTGTACTTAAGTGGCTTAAAAAATCATTTACAATACACAAGAATTAAATTTGTCTGATAAGAACTAAAGAGATCGTTTAGTTATTAAAGGTTCACAACTCAAATTTTTATATGTGTCTAGGAAAATTATTTTTGTCTTATAATTTAAATAATGTAAGTTAATGTACAAGTAACACTTTTATTATTCTGCAAAATGATGTATGGAATCATCATGAGCTGAGCGGATGGGGAGGTTTTCTATATTTGCTTCATGCTAATGTTTCTTATCATACCTTGTCCTTTTGAAGTCTACTAACCCCTACAAAACAGGGAAGCTTAGAAAAGAAACAGACCTAACAGGCCATCATAAACTTTACAGAAGTGAATATAGGTATTTACTGGATAGCCCCTTCATTAATAGTCACTGGAAATTAACATTTAATATTGTCTGAATGTTAGGGTTCAGGAGAAAACAGAAACAGTAAGACAGTATTTTATATAGCATCAAACTTTTGTAAGTAGCCTTCAGGAGCAAATTACATCACATTGCTTGAAGCCTTCTTCTTAGCACCGAGGAGCCATACTTTCAGTAGTTCCTTACAATTAGTTTCCTTCATTTTAATGGAACAACTCTTCCCAAGATGACAAAAAGGTTGTCTTTTAATTTGTCATATAGTTGAGCATATGGATTTTGTTGGTTGAAGTTAAAACTTGAGGTTAAGTGTATTGAGCTTGTTCTGTGTTGTCTTCTTGTTATAGTCAACATTGTGTAATTGTGTGTGTGTCTGTGAGAGTGTGTATGTGTACATTTTAGAGGCTTTATGTAGTTAAACTCAAGGTCTTTTGTAGATTTGGCTGAGTAAAGTGTATATAATCATTTCCATACTAAAATATTACAACACGTCCTGTGTGTCGAACATTAAATCTTAAATAATATCCTATATTCTCCTTTTCCCTTTATCTCAGAATCAAGAGATATATTTTATATTATTCAAATTTTCCTCTGTGGTGGCAGAAATGAGAAAAATGAAACTCTCTTGTCTTATTTAGTGTTCAAAGGTGTAGAGACATCATAGGAAAATAAATGCGATCATTTCAGGATAGGCATTCTCCTGCACAGATTCCAGCAGCATTATTGCTCCTCTGGAGGTACTTTGCTGAATCTTAGGAGTCAGGAGGTTCATTTTAGGATTCACTCAGCCTCCTTATTGAGATAACCTTCCTTCTTCCTTAGATGGAACTACCATGCCTTTCTGATGAGTGCATTTTGGGAACTGACAGATCTCCATATTCAAAGATAGAAATAATTGTATTCACAATTCTTTAACAATCTAGAATAACATCTTCATCTTAATCATTAATAGTCCTTGAAACTTCAAGATTTTTTAGATATGAAATATAATTTGCTCACAGATTCTGGAGATAAGATTGAAATCATTAGGAGATGGCCATTCTGACAGAATTCAATTGCCCCCAAAATAAAAGATAAATATGCAAAAAGCTAAGGGATAGTGATGCTCTTTACCTAAGTGTTGTCTACTCCTAATCTAATGGAGAAAGCATTAGTCTACAAGATGATTTTTGTAGAATATTCTCTGTAACAAGATGATTGAGGCAAAGTGGGGTCATAGTGGTGGGAAGCTAATCCATCAAGGTATTGTTCAGGAAATTCAGAAAAGAGAAGGGAAGGAAGGAGAAGAGGGTAAAGAACAGAGGGTTAAAAGGTGAGAAGGCTCATCATTTAATTTTATAAGCACAGAAGAAATGTCACTTCAAATTGTGATATAAATATGCATATTTTCTAAGAAGCTTCATTCATTCACTTTAATGTGTTTGAGATTCTTAAACTTTACCAACTTTAATTACTGAATATCAATATATAGAATAAAATATTTTTGATGAAACAAATAAAAATATTGTATTGTCATCATTTTTGAGCCTTTGGCTCCTGCCTCCATTTCCACTCCAGTGAGAAGTACGTTAAGAGGAAATATTGAAGATTTTTGTTCTGTGTATTCACCAAAAGTGGAATTTCTTTTCTCCATATTTGCTGCAGGCTGCCTGAATGTGACACTCACAGCAGTCAGAAACTTTCAGCAGTGATATTTTTCTCTTCTGACTTAGAGCTTTCACAGAACTCTTCCTCCTCTGTTATTCATATATGGTGATAAGTTCTCATCAAAGTATATCCTCAAGCAATAAGAGAAATTATTGAAATATTCTTTGAAAAGTAGTTTAGATTCATAGATGGAAACAGAATTTTCAGACCTTGTCTTCCCAAAATGGGAAGATTTCTCAGGCCTAACCAAAAGCCTTAAATATTCCCGAATTCCATGAGCCCTGGCTTTACTGGATATCCATAAACACCTAAAGACATCTCCTGCATGTGGAAATGCACATACAGCATCAACTGAAGGGGATGAAACAGCTATGTTTGGGGAATAATGATTAATAATGTACTTTAAAACCTGAGAACTTAGGAGAGTTTATAGCAGATAATACTCAGTGTATACACCAAATGGAATAGACTAGTACCTTCTGGACTTGACTTAATTCTTGATGCCTGATCAATATTCCTTGAAACACACTGTGAGGAGCCTGACTAACTGAATCTAAAATTTCTTACAATGGTTTCATGACCACAAGATGCCTGTTTAAGTAAATACTTCCAGAAGCAGAGTCAGAATTAAATGTGCTTCACAAAATTTCACAGGCAATTTAATATACTTGTATTCTTAAAACTTGGTTATTTTTATATGCTGTGGCACCGGAGTTCTTATAAGCTCAGAGAGTCATATTGTGTGATTTGGTAAGGACATTGATGTCTATAAAGAGATGTTCAATTCATAATAAAAAGACACTAAACTGTGAGATGCCTTAGAAAATATTTTTTTCTTACTTATTTAGCTAAAATTACAGTATTTTGTACAAATGAGTGACATAGATTAAAAAAGCAAGACTATAGCAATAGTGTAAATCTATATATTGATCTATCTATCAATTTACAGATAGGTAGATACATGGAAGATAAATAGATAGATGATAGATAGATAGATAGATAGATAGATAGATAGATAGATGGATAGATAGATAGATAGATAGATCATACAATATAATGAAGGAAAAGGAAACACACACTACATAATATACAAGTCACATTTTCTAGTTCTTAACTGAATAAAAGGACATATCTCAAATTTGATTCTGTCTTATATTTTAAAATACAGTAATTTTACTTTCCAAACCCAGCAATTAAAAGTCCATTTCCCAGGAAGCAAGCTTCTTCCCAGGATGCTTAAATACAGAGACCATTAAAGAGCTGTGCTTTTTACCTATAAGTTAAAACATCTGAAGTATTTTGAGAAATCCAATAGGAGAAAGTATTTGAAAACCATATGTCAGATAAGGGTTGATATCCAAAATGAGAGGCTCCTTAACAAGCACAGCAATTAACCAGAGTTTTTAAAAGGAAAAATGAAAAAAAAAAAGTCTCTTCCCAAAGGCACTACTCAATGAGTATCATAAAATGAACTCAACATCTCTAATCATCAAGAAAATGCAAATCCAAACACGGTAAAATATCACCTTACAGCTCTTGGCACAGATGTTACTAAAATACAAACAAATTTTGGAAGAATGTTAAAGAAGCCTCTGTGTTGTTTGAAAATGAGAAATGATCTGAAAGTTCCACATCAATCAAACCACCATGAGCAGTTACCCTCTAACCCAGGACCTCCTTCTGTGTTCACATCCTATGCACTGAGATGAGGACCTTTAGCAGCCAGGCGTTCCTGTTATAATTTCCAGTATACAGGATGCCCTTGAAGTCCACAAATCTACCTACCTGTGATTGAAGACAACAGAGTTCAGACACGAAGAGCAGTATTATCAATACAATAAAGGGAAAAATAAAAGGAAGTAAAGAAATTGGCATAAATTTCCCTGACATTTCTTCTCTCTAATATAAATATTTCTTTCTATATTGGAATATCACACAGTTCTAAAGAAAAATGCAATCACAAAGTGAACACAAATGCATAGACTTAGAATTATAATATTAAGTGAGATCACACAATTTCACAAGAAAAACACATGGTTTCCCTTATATGCAGAACCTGGTCAATAACACAAATATGTAAGTGAACAAAATGTACATGTAAATAGCTATGACACGGAGATAAGGAACACGGAAGCCTAGATTTTAGAAGACAAGAAAGGAGTCAATGTCAGTAATGGACACAGGTTCTGAAAGAGTGTGTAAAGACTAATTTTTGTCTCTTTCTCATTACGTCATGGAGTTTTCACTAATTGTGGCTAATAAGTGCAAAAGAAAAACCAACCAAATTCAATAGTGAACGTGTAAAATCCAACGTGAAGCTCCATAGCTTCCGTTCCTAATGGCTCCTCTAAATGAACAGAAATTCAAAGAGCTGCAGAGTCTCTGGTCTGATTAATTTCAGTGACATATATACATGTACATACACACACATATATAATGTTTGTTTATTTACAATGTTTTAAAAATACATGATTTTACAATGTTTTTAAATAAAATTCAAGTTAGTTCCTTGGGCAGCTGAGGATAGGGAACCTGAAATGACCCTATCCTATAGCAATACTGATGAATATCTTGCATATCATCATAGAACCTTCATCTGGTGATGGATGGAGATAGAGACAGAGACCCACACTGGAGCACCGGACTGAGCTCCCAAGGTCCCAGTGAGGAGCAGAAGGAGGGAGAACATGAGCAAAGAAGTCAGGACCACAAGGGGTGCACCCACCCACGGAGGCAGTGGGGCTGATCTATTGGGAGCTCACCAAGGCCAGCTGGACTGTGACTGAAAAAGCATGGGATAAAACCGGACTCTCTGAACATGGCGGACAATGAGGGCTGATGAGAAGCCAAGGACAATGGCATGGGGTTTTGTTCCTACTTCATGTTCTGGCTTTGTGGGAGCCTAGCCAGTGTGGATGTTCACCTTCCTAGACCAGGATGGAGGAGGGAGGAGTTTGGACTTTCCACAGGGCAGGGAACCCTGACTGCTCCTCAGACTGGAGAGGGAGGGGGAGAGGAGTGTGGGGAGGGAGAGAGGAGTGGGGGGAGGGGGAGAAGGGTGGGAGGAGGGGGAGGGAAATGGGAGGCTGGGAGGAAGCGGAAACTTTTTTTTCTTTTTCTCAATAAAAAATTTAAAAAAAATTCCTGAAGAGTTGGATAATATTGAAGAAGTATTCTTAATCACATAGTTTATCTCATTTGGACTAAAGTGTCTCCAAAATGCTTGATTTTAATTTTTTTTTTGCATCACTGAGGTTGAACCTCCATTCATACTAGGCAGCTGTTCTGCTACTAATCTTCACCTCAGACCTTAGAATTGCTCTTAATGCTGTCCACAGAGAACAACAACAACCAAATAAAAAACATGGGTATCTGGAAAGGGTTTTCAGACAAACAGAACATAGCTAATCTTAGAGCTCAGTATGCTGAGAGTTTCTTAATCTAGAAATATATGCTACCTGACCAAATGTTCCCAGGAAAACTACCCAAGACAAAAATAACCAGATTCAGAATGGAGGTTTGTGGCTGGGAAGGAGTCTCCACAGAAGGGGAACTTGCAATCCAGGCATAGTACCACATGGCTTGCAATTCATTCCTGCTGAAAGCAATCTCCTCTCCCTCAGCAATGACGCATTGGATTATTCCCTTGACTTTTATCTATTCCATTTCGGTGCATGATGCAGTTTACTGCTTGTTTTGTTTTTAATTTGCGTTAATTTTAGAGACTCCATAGATACAGAAAGGATACTCATTTTACTTTCTTGAATTCAAAAAAGCTTGATTTTTCGGTTTGGCTTTAATTCGGGTAATAAGCATTCCCACAAATGTGAAGAGTATGTCTTAGTTCTGAAAAAGAGATCAGGGTGACTGCCTTGAATGGAGCAACATTCTACTTTGGGTTGGGGGAAGGAAGGAACAAGAGGAGAGGAGGGAGTGGAAAGTGGTTGGTATGCAAAATTTACTAATTAATTAATAAAAGAGACAATGTCATTTTGACAACATTGTGTAAGCAAAGGGAACAAGAGGAGCAAAAGACTTCATTCAGGTTCACCTTTGTCCCCAGCATAGGTCATGGGTTCACAGTGTAAAATGATTAAGTGGCTGTGAATCGGCTGCTAGACTACTGCCCCAGAATACGACTTTCACAGTCTCCAAATGTGTTCTCTCTCTCCCTCCTTCCCCCATCTCCTTCTAGACTTTATTTCACATTTTCCTTCAATGAATTTTTTACTATAGCGCTGATTTTGGCTTTAAGCTATCTCCAATTGTGGAGTTTTCTCAGCAGTTAGCCACCTGATGTGAGTGCTGAGAATTGACCTCAGATCCTCTGCAAGAACAGCAAGCCTTCTTAGCAGCCATTTCTGAGCCATCTCTTCAGCTCCTGAGAAGACATTTTGAGATGATTCTGGCTATCCTGCCTGTCTAGCTCACCACAATGACCATCTATCTATAGGCTTGATTCTTGAGAACTCTCGTTTCCTATTGCTCCAGAAGCTAACTGGTGTAATTTAAGAAATAAAGTCAAGATAGACCCTGTTTCATACAGATAAGAACATGATTTGTGGACGTACATTGATTAGGATATAAAATCTCAGTTTAATTATTAATAAATAATTAATTTAAATAATTTAATTAATAATGTATTAATTTGGTGACTTTGGGAAATTTTCTTAATTCCCTGCTCATTATGTTTTTCTGTCTATGGGAGGTCCTAACAACTTAACTCCACTGTCTACTTGCCTTTACTTCTTTTCTTTTCTAGATTTTGTATGATTTCATGAGTACTTAATCATAACAAAATAAAGGCTCTTCCAGTGATATATGAAATATTTGACTGAAATAGACTTTGTCTGATGAAAGTTATAGTACACTTATATATGTACATATATACGTTTATGTAAGTTATACACAACTTATATATAAAAAGAATAATTCATAAATCATTTTATTGAATTGAAATAGTCGAATAGCGGGAACTATGAACTGGTGGTTTTTGACATGACAATAATGATAAGCTGTTATTGAGGATTATTTGAGGCAAACAAATGAAATATTCCAAGAGACTATATTGAAGGGAGGACTTCAGTCGCAGCACCAAAAATGTCTCTACTAACAGGTCTAAGGTCATCCAGGAGTCTTCAGGAACAGGAGTCCAATACCTCTAACACAAAGATGAATTGTATCTACTCCAACTGTAAGGAAAAATCAAACCAAATCAAACTGCTCCCTTCAAGATCTAAGCCTCACCTGGTGATACACTCCCAGGTACTGACATGGAATGAACTTATACTGTGTATGATGAAGACACCAGTCATAATAGACCAGAATGCACAGGTTGGAACCAGAGCCCAGGACATCTAGTATCCATTATGCAATCCCCTTCTACAGTGTGCTAAAGTTGTGTGTATCCAAAAGCATATGGCAAATGTGATGTCAGGTTTTGAAGGTCACTGTGCCTGTTTTCTCTTCTTCTAGGAATATAAAAGTGTAGTTGGAAAAGCTGTGAGAAGATGTTCATATCTCAGTCACTAAAGAGCACACAACTACAAGCCAATAAGAAATCAAGTCCTAGCAAGAAGCACAGTAGTAAGCTTGGATGATATAGTTATAATCAAGTCTCTGCCTGATGGTAGCCATAAAAGCAGGCTGCAATCACTGCCATCTTTCAATATCTCTGTATCTCAAAATTACTGAATTGCTCCTGGGTTCTGAAAACTGAGAGAGAAAATCAACAGTTGTGTTTTAAAGGTGGTAAGTACCTCAGTAATTTATTACTCTGTGTTTTTAAGAGGCTCTCCTAGCCGGCTATGGTGGTTCACACCTGTAATCACAATACTCAGGCAGCTAAAAAAAGAATGGAAATTCAAGATGAATTTGAAGCACATAGCTCCAAAAACCAAAACCAAACAGGTAAAGATAACTGCTGGTATCTAAAAGGCAAAATACATTACACTGCATTGTGACAGCTTGTATTTATCTAACCGGTATATGAAGAAAACAGTATTTTTCCCATGAAATTATTCCTACATTATGATAAATATTTGCAGAAAAGTGTGAAGATGAGGCATGGGCAAGTAATTCATGTTTCTAATGTTCTCACCAACTGTTTAGATAGAAACTAAGCTAAGAAGTAACTAATTAAGCTCTTCATGCCAAATCAAATAGACATTTTCTGTGTCATAGAAAATGTGTGTCTGATGAGTTCATAAATAAGTATTTAAGAAAGCCTATGCTAAAAAATGAAATGTCACATTGCTTATTAAATTGTAATGCTAGGGAAAGCAAACAATCATGTTCATCTCTTTTACCTTAATTAACATATTTTCAAAAAGAGAAGGTTTTGTACTGATTTGATGAACACTCTTACTGAATCCAAAAGTGTTCTTTGCTAAACTCTTTTCTCTGTCTTCTCTAAGAATATAAACAATGGAATCTATGAAAAAGTAGATAGCGGCAGCTTGGTGAAAGAATAACACAACCACTAGGTGAAATAATGTGAGAGAAAATGGGGTCTTCAGTAAATGTAACACTGCAGACACATAGCCATGGGAGCAGAACTTGGCTCCTGTCCTATTGGAGCATCACTCTCCAAGGTGTTTCCAAATACGTAATTCTTCTTTTTTTTTTTTTTTTTTGGTTTTTCGAGACAAGGTTTCTCTGTGGCTTTGGAGCCTGTCCTGGAACTAGCTCTGTAGACCAGGCTGGTCTCGAACTCACAGAGATCCGCCTGCCTCTGCCTCCCGAGTGCTGGGATTAAAGGTGTGCGCCACCATCGCCCGGCTCGTAATTCTTCTTATACCCAGGATTTCTGAGAGAGGTGAACTACCTGGGAATCACAGTGAGGGAAGGAAGCGTATGGGATGAAGTTTCCATAGAATCTGGAGATCTTGGTATATTGTCATGAACACAGACTCTCCCATATAATATCAGTGTTCTTCAAATGAACCCTATACCTGCTTATATCTGCACTAATTCCTTCCTAGACTCTGTGTTTTCTTTGTTTATAGTTTATAAAATTTTAATTACCAAATATTATTCATTTATCTACAAAAATTACATTTTTTACAAAGAATTAAACATGGTAGGTGTCAGAGTGCATATCTGTAAGCCCAGCACTTAGGAGGCATGGCAGGAGAATTAGAAGTTCAAGGCCAGCATCTATATAGTAAATTTGAGCCATTCTGACAAAATAATTATCTTACAAAATAATTACAAAAACCACAAAACAATTATCTTACAGCTATAGAACTTTACTATTTTAAACCTTCCCAATAACTCACAATGTATAGAATATTTACACAAATTTGCATGTGTGTTAGTGTGTAACAGAGAAAACAAAAACCGAGAAGTACATCTAAAATGAAACCGTTGGATATAATCTTTGAAGACAAATTATATTCAAATCTTTGAAGGCAATTTATGGTCTTCCAATTAGGACTTTGGAATCTCACATTGCAAAACAGAACTCCAGGAAAATGACTGAATTCCACATGAAGAAAGCAGTTCCTGTCTGCTTTTGTAAGAGAAATGAAGTACTTACTGATGTGTCACTAAGTGACACAGTGCTTCAAGAGACAAATCTGAGGGTGCACTGTGATGGAAAGGTAATAGGAACACAGAAAAAATTAGACTTTTTCTTGTACATAACGAACAACATATGAACAGGGTCTTAGGCATGACAGTTATCCTTGTAATCCTTTTTCAGAAGCAAAGACAGAAAATGTGGAGCAACTTGCTAACTAACCTGGCCAATCCAGTGAGCTCAATTTGTAAGATCAAAGAAAATAAACCATGTCAATATATAGCTTCAATGCGTATTCTCACACATGGGACATACATATTGATATTCACACTGTACACACATGTACATTGCTGAACAATGTTAAGTCATGGTAAGTGTCACTAGTTCCAGAAATCAGATTGCCTAATGACTAGAACAACCTTTCTAATCTCATGGGAAGAATTATAGTAAAATCAGCCTACTTCATGTTCCTGTTTTTCACTAACACATAGGCAGATTTACAGAAAAAGTCTGTAATTCTGTTTTGTGTGAGGTAGTTTTCAAACACCTGATGGCCACTAAATTCTAACTGAACATAGAGTTGGATTGTGATTGTAAGAGTGCAAGTTTACCTAGCAGCAAAGTCACCAGTTCTCAACCTTGATTAAGAACAGCCTTGCTGATTACCTCAGAAGCTGCCTTCTTAGACATAGTTCCTCTCTGCTGCTGCCAAGAAAAGCTGCCTGGCCTAGTGTTTCAGTCTCTGGCCTCTTACCATATTACAGAGCTCAGGAAAATAGCTGAAAGTATGAATAGAAGCCTCAGGTCATTGAAGGGTTGCTCAACCTGAAACTCAAAAGGCTTCTTGGTAATGCATTCATTTTTCATTGTTAAAGAAGATGATTCTTTTCATTTGTGAGGCCACAGTATAGTCTCTGAAGATGTATTCATACAAATCCTCAGCCCAAGGCAATCAGTATGCAGAATTAACCACAATTCCTCACTTTACTGTAGAGATTGGATATCACCTTCCCTGACTTTTTAAGACCTGGAAGTTTAAAGAACATCTGTTTGGGGTCAGAATTTTATTATGAGAGATTAATAGGTGTGCAATTCTGTTCAACTGAATGAGGTGATACATGAATCAGTGCATAAGCACAGACCCAGTTGGTGCATGAATTTGTTTTATTCTCTGAGATAAAATTCCACCCATTATTTACTTATTGGTGTCTTCATCTCTCTGGTTCCTTCTTTTTATTTTTTTCTTATTCATGAGCACAGGTACTTATTAGGAGACATAGCACAACTTTGTGTCCATGGTGTTCCAGTTTTCTCAGTTATGCCGATTCATGTTTTTAAACACTGGGGAGCATTTTGCTCATATATATATATATATATATATATATATATATATATATATATATATA
>JABTXL010002961.1:2804629-2886939 GCA_025134845.1 Neodon shergylaensis | reverse complement strand
ATATATATATATATATATATATATATATATATATATATATATATATACAATAAGGAGTATTGGTACTGCAGCTCAGTTGGTAGATTACTTGCTTAACATGCACCAAGACCTGGCCTCTGTCTGCAGCATTGCATAAAACTTGCTTGGTAGCTCATACTTGTAATCTCAGTGTGCAGATGTGCAGGCAAATAGTGCAGAAATCCTGTACCATACTGTACTTCTTATTACGTTACCCTGAACTACACAGGTTTCTGTCTAAACAAACTGATGTTTTTTCTAATATTAATGTTTATAAATAGATATCTTGACAATGCAGCCAAATGACTTTATTTTGAAGGTTCAGATCTCTTGTGACTGCTTCATGAACATAAAAATGTAGTAGCAGAAAATTAAATAAATTTTGCCTCTTTCAGATATTGCAGATTGACATAGGTTGTTCTGTCTTCTAACTTATGTCCTCACCTTCTTTCCTTGAAAGCCCATTGATGTGGGATTCCCCTCTGTATGCTCTGAATATGTATTATTGTCATTGGTTAGTAAAGGCAGGGTAGAATACAGCAAGGCTAGAAGAAATGAGAGAGAAAAAGTAAACAGAGTCAGAGAGATGCCATGTACCTGCAAAAGGAGACAGTTGTCCAGTTCTATATATTAACAGAACCTTTTCCACAGGCCGCAGACTCATAGTGATATATACATTAATAGAAATGGGTTGATTTAAGATGTAAAAGTTAGTTAATAAGAAGCCTGGGCTAATAATAGGACAAACAGTGTTGTAATTAATATTACTTCTTTGTTATTATTTGGGTCTGGGTTATTGGGAGCGAAGGAGTAGTCTGCACCTACAAAGTAGCAACCACCATCTGGAGCATAGATCCACATAAGACCTAAAAATAATAATTAAAAAAAAAAACTTTTTAAAAAAGAGGGCTCCTGGACCCTCCCCCCAAAAAATGGGATCCAACACAGCTTCTTGGTAGGTGAATTTTTTTTTCAGATTGCCTTTGTTTGCTGGCTGCAAGGAGAGACATGCCTCCTTTAAGAAGGCTTTCTGGTTCATACTGGCAGCTTAAACAGCTCTGGCTCTTTCTGGGAGGTCCGGCTACAGAACACTGAAATGGGTTTTGTGAGCAGTGTGCTGCAAGTGGCTTAATGGCAACATAGACCCACCTGTGTCCCTGGAACTGGACAGTGAGCATGGCTCACAGAGATGGTGAACATACCTACACAATAATAAAAGACAAAGGGAGGTATAGTCAGCATCCAAGGTTGCCACAGCCACACTGCTTACCATTTTTAAAGGCCACTTGTCAGAAATGATTTCAGATACACATTAGGACAGATTCAGACATAAAAGACCTCTAAATGAGAAACGGTGTGTTTAAAAAATGTATGTAGGCGTGGGAGAGACAGTAAAAGTAATATAAAAAAGTCATAGATTAAAGGAGTAAAAAATTAAGCCATATAAAGATGAAATATTTACAGAGAGTCTAGATTATAAATATTATTGTGTTTCCTTTGAATTTTTGACTGCTGAGAGACATTTGATTCTAGGGACTGCTAAGCTAAACAAACATACAGGTATCTTGACTTCAAACTTTGGGTCTAAGAATATGTCCCTTTAGAAAAGAGGTTCTATTTTTTTTCTACAGATGATAGGAACATGTAGATTCCTTAAAGGCTAATGTGGTTTGAAAGAACAAGACCCCACCAAAAGGTTTTCCATGAAACCTAAAAATACATTGTCAAGCAAACAGAGAAAACAGTTTGGAGCAAACAGTGCCCAGATTCCCAAAATGATTGTTTAATAAGTGCTTGTTTTCATTGAAAGGATGATATGGTATAGGGATGACTGTTTTGTATTGGTATGGATGTTGTTTTATTGATACAAAACAAATTTAAGGTCAACTTTGTTACACTGTGCAATGTATTTCTGCTATTGTTTAAGGTATTATGTTTATACAGCTCATTTAAAAAGATGATGTATAATTAAAATTACAGATTAATAGTCTTTTATAATAGTCAAACTTGTAGTCATATTAGTTAGATTTTTCAAGATATATAAAGACATATTTCAGTTACATAATCTTCAACACTTAAAATACCTACAGACTATGGCATTTAAAATGTCTTTAGAACTTAGACTTTTCTCGACAATAAGACCTATATGGTCTGGGCAGCACCAATCTACTTCAAGAGGTTGATGGGTGTTGAAAAAAAAACTCATTATGGAATTTGCCTTTAATGTGAAAAGGCTAGGCATTTAGGCAGGAAAATATTTTTGTCTGGATTGCTTGATGGTATGTTTTATGAACTGGACATGGTGGACCCACAGAAAAGTAAATTGCTGAACATTCCAAAAGACAGGTTGGTCCTTCAGGTTATCTGCTTCACAGAAGAAACTTCCAGACATTCTGCAGGATTCAGAAGTAACTGACAGCCAAGACAGGCAAAACAGCCATTAAAATTTCTGCAAGATACTACGGACCTATAGACTGAAGATGAATTCCTCAGCATTACAGAAAACTTTGGGTGACTGTCCAGGTAGCAAGATGAGTCTGTCAATTCTAAAGTTTTGTACGTTCCTTATAATGTGCTTCCTGTTTTTCTAGGCAATATTATGTCCTTCTGGGGTCTTTGATTATTTGAAGACAGATAATTATAGTTTTCCTTAGTTATGATAAAAATAAATTAGCCATAAAACTTTAAATTTACTAAAAATATTATAACTGTAATTCTTGCTTGATGCCTGTTTCTTATATGTAATTTTACTATATTGAAGTCTGAACCTTCATTTTTATTTAGACAGAAAATGGGAGATAATGTGAGATTCCCCTCTGTATGCTATGAATACATTTTATTGCCACTAGTTAGTAAGAAACTGCTTCAACCTATAGCAGGGAAGAATGTAGCCAGGCTCTTTTCCAGTTGTTCATTATTTCTATGACAACCTCCATGGAAACCTTCTCACTATTCCTTTGTAAGAGTTCTAGCTATTTGGGGCACACTCATGTTAGAGCCTGTTATTTCTAATATCTGTAAAAAAACTGTCTTTACATGGCAGTCACTTGTGTATTGTCAGTTATGTGATCAATACTCTGGAACTTTACATGATGATTTTGAGCTGTTTTGCATCTTTACAATCAAAGTTTCTTTCTTTCAAACGAAAATTCATTATAACAGAAATCTTTTTTAAAAAATCTCACATAAAATTACCCATACACAGAATCATAAAATTTAATGAACAATAAGAGTTGTTATTCAGGACATGTAGTTTCACATTTAATTTTTCCTTCAGTGTTGAATACATTTATACACTTATACACTGTCCATAACAAAGAAATGCAAAATAATTAGAACTAGAAAGCAACTGGATTTTTTATCATCTTCCCTAACTCATGCCAATTACCTATTTTCAGTTCTTCCTCATCCCCTTGCATTTAGCATTTCTTTTTCTCTTTTATCATTGTTCACCTGTTTACATGTACGCACATATTATCCATTTATCTGTTGGTAGAATAGGTTGATTGCATTTATTTTCTATAGTTAATAAAATGTACACAACAATAACCTACAAAATAAATGTACTTCTTTTTTCTTAATTATTCTACTGCAAACAGACATTGTATTTCTTTGTCCTGATTCTTGATACACTTTTTATCACTTGTTTTTGAATCAGAATGCATTTGTGTAAAGTATAATAACAAATGTTCTGTGTAGTCAATCCAAGTCACAGTGTCTTGTGGTCAACAAATGACATCCAAATCCCTTTCGTTCCCATGACAAGTAACTAATGAAGAAAAAAAAGAAAGAATACCAACCTGAATTTAATTAGATAAATTTAATTAGATAAATACGGTTTGTATCCATTACATTTATTTATACTTGTGGGTATTTTAATTTGTACTTCAGATTAGGAAACAGAAATCATAATCATAAATTTTTGATGAGAACATTATGAAACTATCTCTTTATGTGCCTTTGTTCTAGGCTAAAATATGAGGTTTAGAGATTTATTTGCCATCTTTAATTAACTTGTCTTTGATAAAATTAATTGAAAACAGTAAAATCATTTTCCCAATTTTCAGTATTTTAACTCATAACTTCTAATACTCTTGGAGTAGTACAACAGATAAATGTTAATTGGATAATGATTTATGTTTCTTCATTATTTTGGTAAAGGTTATAGTGAGGCGTCTGTATTATTGTAGAAGCCATTAAACTAAGACACCCCTCCTGTATGTTACCCTTATTGTATATCTTCAGAGAAGAAAATGACAAACATACAGTAAAGAAAATATCTACTGTCATCTCATCTCCACAGCTATATAAATCTTGGTCTTCTTCTCTGATACTCTTAGAACTTGGGGTGGAACCATGGAATTGATGTATAAGTTTATGAGCTGGACCTCTGAGTGATAAATGACCCTATAAAACTGTTTCTTATTCCTCTCCATTCTTGATCCATTTATTTAGTCATAAATCTACAGGATGTGATATTTAGGGCTGTGTGAGATTCTGTAACAAAGAACAGCCTACTTTGTCTTTCTTCAGATGACCTTATGTACAATCCAGTGTGTGTGAGTAGATGATAGATAGATAGATAGATAGATAGATAGATAGATAGATAGATAGATAGACTGATTATAGATAATCAGGTTAGTAGAAATATAGATGACAGATTAGTAGATAATCACATTTATCAAAATAGAAATAATATAACAGCACTATGACTCCATGTTTTTTTTCAGGAATCATTTTTGAGTCTTTAAGAATTATTTTATTGACAATGCATTTCTACATGAGAGACTTCATTTTATAAACTATTTTATGTAACCTAATTTGCAACAAAAGAAAAACCTGAAGTTGAACTTTCTATTCACTTGAGTCTCTTTACTTACCCAAATACCCTTCCAAGCCATGAATAGTCAAGATTAATAAACAGATGTCAAATGTCCACCACAGTCTGCATGCAGGGCAGTCTTGCCACTTGGAAGACCCTCTGCTTCCTTGTGGTTCTTCCCTTTAAACATGAAATGGACATGATATCAAGTTCAGACATGAGATTGAATAGTATTTCTGCTATAATTGGCTTTTGAATTCCAGCAGATTTCTTAACTCTCTGAACTGTCCTCTAGTTCACCTTGCAGGCCATGATGGCTACCATGAGATTACGCCAACACTAAGCAACTCACTAAAAGCAGTTGTCATGATGCTGCAGGCTTGCTCTCAGGACCTACACAGGCAGTGCCATCAATCAAGACTGCTGGGTAAAAGCATGAGTGAGTGAAGAAATTAATCAAATAGTGACAATAATATACATTTAGAAAACACAACAAGGACAGGTAAACATCAGATTACATAATGGGCACCTTGGTGGTGCTGTAGATGAAAAATGAGCTTATGAACTGACCAGCTACATACTCACCCCTTTGAAAATGGCATACAGAGGCAGAAATTTAATGAGGTACGGAGGATAGGTCTAAATCTAAGTGACAGTGGGTAGAGATGAGATTTAAATTATATCCAGCATATATATGCAGAACCTGCTTATATAGTACATACATATATGTCTTTATATGTATTGTATATATCATGATAGATATGATATATATTATATATAATAGATAAGTGGAAGATCAGAATCTATTTTTTTTTTGCTTTTTTGAGACAGGGTTTCTCTGTGGCTTTGGAGCCTATCCTGGAACTAGCTCTTGTAGACCAGGCTAGCCTTGAACTCACAGAGATCCACCTGCCTCTGCCTGCCAAGTGCTGGGATTAAAGGCATATGCTACCACCTCCCAGCAAAGATCAGAATCTAGAATGGCTGTATGGTTTTAATATTGATACTGTGGCTCAGGTAATGATAAATATCTTTTGTGCTTGTTATACATGTATATCTGTACATATCTCTATGTTGTTGTGATAAATTAACACAGGATAACAAATGTGACAGACTTGCGAGGAATCAAAGTCCAGTGATTCTTCAGGGCCAGTGTCCCCATTAATGTATCTGAGAAGCTGAAGGTGTCTAACTGTGACTTGTTCTGCCTAACAACAAACTTCTTCGTGACAATGGTTTCTCCTTCTGTTGTCCTGTGACTTTGTCATACTAGATGTTTTCCAATGTGTGTTGTAGCGATTCTGGACAAGTATAACTCTTCTTTGGGGTTGCTTTTGTTGTCTTCTGCACTGGAGTATTTTGCTGGCATCTATTCACTATAGTCATAATGCCACAAACATGATCTTAGCTCTGCTGTTATTGTAGGAAATGCTGCTATGAACCAGGTTCCATCTCTATCACCCTGTGAAGATGGTATTGAATTATCTTCTTTGGGGCTTTCCTTATCTCCCTCCTCTGGTCTCTGTTAAGATGCTTTATTTGTAGTATTACTCTCCATCATGAATCTCACTCAATGGCAGCTGCCTTTCTTTCCTCTACTGTCACAATTCCTTCACATCTGTTCTGAAGACTTCATGTGAGATATTTCACTGTGGGAACTTGGGGGGGGTTCACTTATTTATGTGTTCGTTTGTTTCTTAGTTTTGCTTTATGCCTATGTATTGCTGTGGATATTTTCTAGATAGGTGATTATAGCTTTTTCTTTTAGTGGTTCAATTGGTCAGTCAGCTTAGAGCCAATATCATAAACAACCAGCCTTCTCTTCCTCCCACTCCTGTTACTGAGTGTTCCAGAATCTGCTCATGTTCTATTGAAAACACAAAGGAAAAGTAATGACACTTTCATGGCTTTTGTTGTTTCTTTCACAGACAAAAGGCTAAGGCAGATAGTAAGTCACACTCAGCCACATTATACATTAGCACCACCATCTTATGTGTTCTCAGTTCCTGAGATGTGGAGTGTGACTGTGTTGATCATTTTACAGTTGGAAACATGGGAGTGATCTGGTGTTATGAAGTAACAAAGCTATGCTATAATTTTGAAATTTATTAATTGGAGCACAACACTGCAAATTTTAATATTTTCTTGTTCTTGAAAGTTTTAAGCTCCATCTTGAGATCAAGGGTCTGTCATAAGGACATGTGGAATTTTGAATCCTTAATATAGATCAACAGTTTTACAGGTACATGAAGCTCAGAGAGAAAATTTTGTTGTGTTCTTATGAAATTTCTGGAATAAATGCTAGATTAGCTTTGTGTTGTGTGGCATTTCTTGATAAGAGAGTGGGTGTTTAAAAATATCTTTTCTTCTCAACTGTGGCACTGATGACAGACCAAAGAAACAGTTTCAGCCAGGCCCACATTAATGTTGGTATTGCTTACATAGTGAGGACTGAAAACAGAATAGCTCAAATGGGTAACAACTAACAGAAGCTGTCTTCTAGAAAGGCTTTGCACAATTTATAGACAGATACACCAAAGAGTCTCATCTTCCATAGTAACTGTTTACTACTGAAATAGCCCCCAGAAGCTGTCCTTGGTTTGAATAAATTTCCTGTGAGTCCTTGCAATGTGTAATGCTTCCTTTAAGAGGGAATGCTTCAAAAAGGGAGACATAGCTACACAGCAACTTAAGTGGTTATGGTGAACTCAATGCCAAATAGATCTGAATGAAAATCTCATCAATATTTTGAGAAATATGACATATGAGAAATATATATAAGAAAAAATGTCAAACAAGATGAAAAATTAGTAAACAAAACTGCTGGTGAACCTGAGTACTTTAAGGAATGTTATTATTTACACTGTACCATAACAAAAATAGACATTCAAGTTATAAGCATGATGCTAAGAAATGTAAATCACAAAAATTGGTATTTAATATCATAGTTTTAGCTTTAAAATATTATTCATGGAATATGTGACTTGTTGACAGAGAAAAGAGACTCAGAAAGAGAGAGAGAAAGAGAGAGAGACAGAGAGAGAAGAGAGAGAATTTGTAAAAAAATAAACAAGAGCAAAGGAGAGATAAATACAAATGTTCAAACTTTATTGTTTCCACTAGGAAGATGTTAACTCATGTGGTGTGTGTGATGGGTAATGCTTCAGTTAGGTTGGGTTACTGAGGTCAAGTGCAAATGACCAAGTATGGCAGTTGTTTACAACCTGTAGGCGGTGATCCCTTTGGGAGTCAAATGATCCTTTCACAAGGGTTGCATTAAGGCCATGAGAAAACACAGATATTTGTGCTATAGTTCATACAAGTAGCAAAATTACAGCTAAGAAGTAACAACAAAAATAATTTTAGGTTTTGGGGTCATCACTGCATGAGGAACTGTATTAAAGGGTTAAGCATTAGGAAGGTTGAGAACTATTGCTGTGGGATTGATTGTCCATCAGGCCTCAAGTCACATCCTGACAGGCTTCCTTTTTCTTTATGAATTTTTTCATCTCCAGAAAGGCAATCCTGCTTTTCCCCTTTCTTTGTGCAAATTTCCTTTCTAATCTCATTGCAAATTCTGCTTCTGAAGACCTGTCTGGAGTGAAGAAAAAACAGGAGCAGACTACCATAGTTTAATTTAAATGGTCTTTTCCCGTTTCCTTTTCCTAATTTTCTTTCTGTAAAGTTCTGCAGGAAATCTTTGGCACTGTCTAGAACTGACAAACAAATGTCAGATTTGGCACTGGAAGAATGTAAAGTTGTTTAAACATCTTACCAGATGATATGCAATGAATGAGCATTAGGACCATCATCAGTGTGGACCTGCTCAGCTCTTTGACAAGGTTTCCTGTCCCTGAGTGTCTGGACAGATTAGGTAATAATTTTGTGACTTGGGAACTCTGGGTCACTTCCAATGATCTCTGGAACTTGGATCTTTACAGTATTCTGTGGGCAACCTTAATGATACGAATTCTGTGGCTTTCAATTAAGCAGTAGTAGTAGCTGCCAGGAGTAATTGATGTGTAGATCATTCTTTCAGTGATGAGAAGGAATGGTGGAAATGCTTTAAGCATTTTACTGAAGCCTAAAACTATATTACAAGGAACAGCAATAGTTGAACATGTTCAGTTGTAGGACACTTTACTGCATGATATATAGACTCCAGCTCCTCGCCTTAAATGGCCTAGAGAACGGAACAGCATATCTTTATTTCAGATACATGAGAAATGAAAAGTGCCAGAAAATAAGCAACATTAGCTGCAAAGTAAAATTTGAAATACTAACTTCATATTTTATAATATATCCCAGGGATTTTATTCTCTTTCTGTTTTCTTTTGAAACGTTATTTTTTCAAAATTAATAAATAATTTTTAAGTTATTTGGAAGAAAAAATTCTGTGAAAATAGTCTTGCATGATTTAAATTTAGCAGTTAATATAGGAACTTATATGAAAATATAATCAGCATGTAGATATAATGAGTGCTAGTATTTTCAATACTATAAAGATTCCTCCAAATCTTTCTTTTTTGGACAGTACTCATAGAAAACCGCAGAAAGGATTGACTTCCCTGGAACTGGAATCACAGGTGTTGTGAGTGGCCCAACCGATGTGTGAGTCAGAACTCCTTCCCTCTCCAAGGACAGCAAATGTTCTTAAGTGTTGAGCCATCTCTTCAACCCTCACTGGTTTATTATGTATTATGAACATAAAGTAATATTTAATGAAAATGTAGCTTTCACTTTGAAAAAGTTTTCTACCTGTATTGTATCCCTGAGTATGTGACCTTGGATCAATTAAGTTTCAAAAATTTTCAGCAGCATTATTATAAAGAGTTCCTAATGAAAACCAATAGGTTATTATTTCATTGACTTGAAGTTGACATTTTGATTCAATATATTATGAATCTTTTCATTTAAGAAAATAATAAGTGAAGAATGTCAATTTGTTCCTGAGCCTTATTCCTAGAACATGAGTATATTGAGCATTTGAAGAGAATAAGAGACAATTTACAGACATGATAGAGAAAATTAGTTTTACTGAACCCAGGTAAAGAAAAAGAATTCTACTTATACCATGCTCTACAGAGCAGCATATTTTCTGTGCTGCCTTTAAGTTCCACCTGACAAGTCCAATAAGTCCTGTGAGCATGTATGATCTGAAGAAGGAGAGAGGCAGTAACTCCAAGCCCATTGAAGTCCTTCTGTGGGGTCTGAACTTCTGCTGTGACTTTTTTCAGAACCTAAGCTTCACTAGTATAGCAACCAGAACACAATCATTAATGTGAAGTCTTCAGTATTCCAAACTCATCTCTTGAACACAGAATGATGCTTTTGTAACCTGGCCTAGGAGTCCTGAAGTTCTACCAAACCAGTCCATGATATAAGATTAGATGTTTTCTTTGCAGTGAAAATAGATGGCAAAATACATTTACACTTTGTAATAATAAGCATTTATTTTATACTACATATAAAGTCGGTGAAAGTACCTTGCCTTTTATTTGTCATAATTTATTGGCAATGAAAACTGAGTGGTAGGTAGTTATGTTTCAGTCACCATCTCAGACTGAGACCTAGTGCTTGGCAAGAGGCCATGCAATCACCAGAAGTGCAGCTTCCACCTCAGGTGTCAAACCCCATCTCAATTCCAGGCCACATAGGCCAAAAAAACAGAGAGAAAACAGAAGCCGTGGAACAAAACATCTATCCAACAGTGACAAGCTCAGAAATCAGCACCTAGAACTATAATCACCCTAAATCCAGATGCTTAGATGTCAGTGTAAGGAAACAATAAATACCAGTCAAGTCAATATGTCACGAACAGTGGCCAGTTCTTCCACTCAAGACCTGAATATTCCAAAACAACTGAAGCACAAGAAAAAGACCTTAAATCCAAATTTATGGATATGATAGAAGTCCTTAAAAAATAACAACTAAAGAAATTGAAGGAAATACAAGTAAAAATTGGAAGAAATAAATAAAACCCTTAAAGAAAGCAAGGAAAAGATAAACAATCGAAGGAATCAAATAAAACCCTTCAAGACCTGAACATGGAAAAAGAAGCAAGAAAGAAAACAAAAACTGGGGGAATTTTGGAAATAGCAAATCTACATAAGCAAACAAGAACTACAGATACAATCATTATCAAAAGGATATAATAGATGGAATAGAAAATCTCAGGCATCACAGATAATAGAGAAAAGTCCAGAAATGATGAACAGTATGAAAAGACCAAACCTAAGAATAATAGGAATAGAAGAAAATTCTCAGGCTAAACACCTCAAAAAATTTTCAACAAAATTATAAAAGAAAATTTTCCTAACTTCAAGAAAGATATGTCTATAAATATACAAGACGTTTACAGAGCAGCACATATGTTGTACCTGAAAAGAAAGTTCCCTTATCACATGGCAACCAAAACACGCAGAATAAAGAAAGGATAGTAAAAGCTGCAAGGGAAAAAGATCAATAACATATAAAGGCAGACCTATTAGAATCATACCCAGCTTATTAATTCAGATTCTAAAAGACAAAAGGACCTTAACAAATGTGCTACAGACTCTAAGGGAATGCAGATGCCATCCCAGTTTATTATACCCAGCAAAACTTTCAATCACCATAAGTGGGGTAGAAAAGATATTCCACAATAAATTCAAAATTAAACAGTATATATCCACAAATCCAGTGTTAATGAAGGTACTGGAAGGAAATCTTCAACTGAAGGAAATTAAACAAACCCATGAATTCAGAGGAAATAAATAATCTCACATCAGAAAAAACTGAAAGAAAAGAATTATGCACACATACCACTTGTAGTAGGAGCTGCGGTCTGTGTTCCTGCCGCCCCAGCTCCCAGTCGCCTGGCTCGCTTATGCCCCAAAATAACAACACACAAATTGTATTCATTTAAACACTGCTTGGCCTATTAGCTCTAGCCCTTACTGGCTAATTCTGATATCCCAATCAACCCATCTCTAATAAACTGTGTAGCACTGGTCTTACCAGGAAAGATTCAGCATGTCTGACCTGGCGGCTTGCTTCATCGCATGCGTCTGCCCGGGAGAGGGGAGCATGGCCTTTCTCCAGAGAGCAGAGCTATCGAGTCTGAGCTCACTTCCTCTTCCTCCCAGCATTCTGTTCTGTTTACTCCACCCACCTATGTTTTAACCTATCAGGGCCGAGCAGTTTCTTTATTACTTAACCAATGAAATCAACAGATTGATATATGACACTACCACATCACTTCCACTTTTTCTGTTTAAACAAAAAAAAAGAAGGCTTTAACTTTAGCATAGCAAAATTACATATAACAAAACAGTTATCAAGTAAAAATTACAATAATCTTTATCATAACTAAGGAAAACTATAACTATAACTAACTATTCTTAACTCCATCAAAGACTCCAGAAAGATACAATATTACCTAAGCAAACAAGAAATAAGCAACTTTCAAACTCTAGAAATGACAGAGACATCTTGCTGCCTGGACAGTCACCCAAAGTTCCTCTGTACCATTGGGGCATCCATCTTCGGCCTCCAGGCCCATAGTATCCAGAGACATTTCCATGAAGCGGGAAATTTCAAAGTCAGTTCAGTCACTATCTATTGTGTCCTGCAGAATGTCTCGCAGACTCCTTCATGAATCAGGAACCCCGAAAGATCATTTCACCTTTAGGCAAGTTCAGTAGTCCTCTCTCTGCGGGTTCTCTGTGTCCAGTTTATGCAATAGTCCAGGCTAGAGCAGTTTCTTGCCCAAATGGCTATCAAACTCCATAAGGATCCTCTTCAATGCCCATCTTCCTCTTGAAGTAGAATGGTGCTGCCAGGAGCAGAGTGTCTTATTGTCATAAAAAGTCCTAAGTTATTAAAACATTTAAAATGCCATATTCTATAATCTTTGAAAAATATGAAGAATATCTATCTAAAATATATCTATGTACATCTAGAAAATCTTAACTAACATGACTACAAGCTTGACTATTATTGATTATCCATTAACAACCTATATACATTACATTTTTAAGTGAACTACACAACCATAATACCTTAATCAAGATCAGAAATACATATAACAAAATTGACCTTAAATCTCTATCAATAAAGCAGAATCTATACTAATGCAAATTATTCATACCTATATCATATCCCCCTTTAAATGTAAAAGAACATTTATAAACAATATTTGGGAATATGGGTGCAGTTTTTTCTCTCCAAACTGCTTCCTGCTGAATGGGGGCGTCATTAATTAGGTCTTTCATCGTATAAGCTGTGTGCTAGTTTCATCTTAGTTGGCAGTTGAGCGAAACAATTTTCTGAAGGTGTTCATAGCAACTCTTCAGGAGGGCGTGGTCCATCATACCGTATTGGGATAGAGGCAATCCACAGACTCTCACCCTCTGTGAAAACAAAATAAGAAACTCCTTTCCAAAGCATCATGTCCTTAGATCCAAATTTCAAAGTCAAGGCATTTTCAAAATATCTATGTTGGATTAGTTCAGCAGCATTTATAAACAAATATCTTTTAGCAGCTGTTGCTCTTTTCTCAGCATTCAAACAATTCAAAGAGAGCATAATAGCATATAGTATCAAGATTCTCTGATTATTTTCCATCTTTGTACTGCTTTATTTTAACCTTTATTTCGTTTTTTACATTTATTTATTTATTTATTTATTTATTTATTTATTTATTTATTTATTTTGCTTTTTGAGACAGGTTCTCTGTATCTTTGACCTGGAATAACTCTGTAGACCAGGCTGTCCTTGAACTCTCAGAGATCCGCCTGTCTCTGTCTCCCTGGCATTGAGATTAAAGGTGTATGCTACTACACCTTGAACTCACAGAGATCTGTTTGTCTCTGCCTTCTAGGCACTGGGATTAAAGTCGTGTGTTACCACACCTTGAAGTCACAGAGGTCAATCTCCCTCTGCCTCCCAAGTGTTGGGATTAAAGGTGTGTACTACCAAACCCAACAACTCACTTCCTTTTTTTTTTGTTTTTTACTTTAAGAACTTCAACTTTTAGCCTGCACATATTTTTAACACACTGTAAATCATTTAAAAGTTTTTTTTTTGAATCTTTCTTTTACTGTATATGTCTCTTTTTTGACCACATGAGTATTTAATTTACCAAGCAATATCAGTAGGACTAAAGCTGTGGCTTTGATGGCTAGATCCAGCCCATTCCTTAGCTTTCCAGCCTCATGGCTGAGGTACTGGCTGTAGCCATGTTTACCGCCACAACTCTATGGCATTTCAAGGTCCCTGCCAGCAAGCGAGCTTCAGCAGTCTGTGCCTGTAAACCGTACGAACCGCCTGTGTAAAAGAGTCAGAGTTTGCCCTGGCAGGACAGCCCAGAAAGCCGACATTTTTAGACGGCTCAGCTTTTTTCCTGCTATGGCTGAAAACCGAAAAGCATGCGTTCAGCTTTTCGTCAACACCGTTTAAGTGTTTTGTGGCAGGACCTCTTAATGAGCTGCAGGGTTTTGAAGCTAAAGCTGAGTCAGGATGCCTCTCTTAGTTGAGAGCGCTTGCTTGCCTCTAGCAAGCAGAGTAGACCCGAGAAATTGTTGCTACCAAGAAAACATGCTTTACTCTTTCCCAAGCTTTCTCAGGCTTTCAGTGGATTCAGTTGTCCACACGTCTCAGGGTTGTGGGTTTGAGCCCCACATTGGGAGCCATTCTGTTGTAATAGGAGCAGTGGGGCTGTGTCTCCAGCACCCCGGCCGCCTGCTAGCTTATGCCCCCAAATAATTACACAGACACTGTATTCTTTTAAACACTCCTTGGCCCATTAGCTCTAGCCCTTACTGGCTAATTCTGATATCCCAATCAACCCATCTCTAATAAACTGTGTAGCACCGGTCTTACCGGGAAAGATTCAGCATGTCTGACCTGGCGGCTTGCTTCATCGCATGCATCTGCCTGGGAGATGGGAGCATGGCCTCTCTCTGAGGTGTCTGCCCCAGAGTGGAGAGCTATTGAGTCTGAGCTCACTTCTTCTTCCTCCCAGCATTCTTTTCTGCCTACTCCACCCACCTAAGGAATGGCCTATCAAAATGGGCCAAGGCAGTTTGTTTATTACCAATAACCTTCCTCCATCAACCACTGTTGTATGGAAGCTGCTTGTTTGTTTCTGGCTGCCCAGACTTCTAAAATAACCACTCAAAAACTATCTCATTTTAATCACTATGTTACCAATAGCTTAAGCATATTTCTATAAAGCTCTTATATATTAAATTAATCCATTTCTGTGTATCTCCATGTGGCTGTGGCTTACCAGCAAGGTTCCAGCATGTCTGTTCCAGGTAGTTGCAACATGACCTCTCCTGACTCTGCCTTCTTTCTCCCAGCATTCAGTTTAGTTTTCCCTGTCTACCTCTATTCTGACTATATTCATTCTAATGCAAGTTATTAATATCTATATCATATCCCCCCTTTAAATATAAACAAATATTTATAAAAAGTATTTGGGAATTTGGGTGTAGTTTTCTCCAAACTACTTCCTGATGTTTATTTGGCAAAGCAATTTTTGCAGTGTTCATGGAGACCTTTTGGGTGTTCTTGGCCCAGGAAACCACATTAGTCTGGAATTAATTCATAGGTCTCATCTTCTGTGGAAACAAAAACAGAACCACTTTTTCAAAGCAACAAATACTTAGACCCAAGTTCTGAAGTCAAGATAATCTTAAAATATATTTGTTGGTTTAGCTTAGCAGCCCAAACACTGAAACGTCTCTTTGTACTTAGTCCTTTAAAGTCAAAAAATCCAAAGAAAATACAATAATATACATAATCCAGAATCTCTGTGTGTATTCCATCTTTACATGGCTTATTTTTCTTTATTCCTATTGCTTTTTCTACTAGTTTACTCTGTCTCTTTAAAGACTTTGTTTTATTTTCTAAAAACAATTGAATTTTTTATAACTCTCTATACTCTTTTTCTTCTCTCTCCCAAGCCTATTTACATTTTAAAACACATTTTGACTCATTTAGAGTTCTTTTATGTCTGAATCTGTCCTATTGTGTATCTGTAGTCCTTTTCTGTCCATGAGCACATCTTAAAATGCTAAGTGCCTCTTAAAAATCTAAGTGGTGGCATGACTAGGAAAAAGGCTGCCACACTTTCTTTATCCATTCTTACATTGAGGAACATCTAGATTGTTTCCAGGTTCTGCCTATTACAAATAATGCTGCTATGAACATAGTTGAACAAATGCTTTTGTAGTATGCTTGGGCATCTCTTGGGTATATTCCCAAGAGTGGAGTTGCTGGATCCTGAGGTAGGTTGACTCCCAATTTTCTGAGAAACCACCGTACTGATTTCCAAAGTGTTTGCACAAGTTCTCATTCCCACCAGCAATGGAGGAGTGTTCGTTCCCCTTACTCCACATCTGTGCCATCATAAAGTATCATTGGTGTTTTTGATTTTAGCTATTCTGACAGGTGTAAGACGGTATCTCAAAGTTGTCTTGATTTGCATTTCCCTGATAGCTAAGGAAGTTGAGCATGTCCTTAAGTAACTTTTGGCCATTTGAAATTCTTCTGTTGAGAATTCTTTTTTCAGTTCAGTATCCCATTATTTAATTGGGTTATTAACAATTTTAATGTCTAGCTTTTTGTGTTCTTTATGTATTTTGGAGATCAGACCTTTGTCTGATGTGGGATTGGTGGAGATCTTCTCCCATTCAGTAGGAAGCCTTTTGTTTTAATGACTGTGTCCTTTGCTTTACAGAAGTTTTTCAGTTACAGGAGATCCCATTTATTTATTTTTGCTCTTATTGTCTGTGTTACTGGGGTTATACATAGGAAGGTGGTCTCCTATGCCCATGCATTGCAGGGTACTTCCCACTTTCTCTTCAATGAAGTTCAGTGTGGTCAGATTTATATTGAGGTCCTTAATCCATTTGGACTTGAGTTTTGTGCAAGGTGATAGATATGGATCTATTTTCATTCTTCTACAGGTTGACATATAGTTATGCCAACACTATTTGTTAAAGATGTTTTCTTTCTTCCATTGTACAATTTTAGCTTCTTTGTTAAAAATGATGTGTTCATAGGTTTGTGGATTAATATCCAGGTCTTTAATTTGGTTCCATTGGTCAACATCTCTATTTGTATTCCATTACCAAGCTGTTTTCATTACTGTAGCTCTGTAATAGAGTTTGATGTCAAGAATGGTAATGGGTCTGGAAGTTCCTTTATTCTATAGAATTGCCTTGACTATCCTGGGGTTTTTGTTTTTCCATATAAAGTTGATTATTATTTTATCAAGGTCTGTGAAGAATTTTTTTTTTTGGGATTTTGAAGGGGATTGCATTGAATCTATAGATTGCCTTTGGTAGGACTGCCATTTTTACTATGTTGATCCTACCAATCTGAGAGCATGGGAGATCATTCCATTTTCTGGTATCCTCTTCAATTTCTTTCTTCAAAGACTTAAAGTTCTTGTCAAATGCATTTTTCAGTTCCTTGGTTAGTTTTACCCCAAGATACTTTATGCTATTTGTGGCTATTGTGAAAGGTGAAATTTCTCTGATTTTCTTCTCAGCTTCTTTATCCTTTGTGTATAGGAGGACTACTGATTTCTCTGAGTTGATCTTGTATCCTGCCACATCACTGAAGGTGTTTATCAGCTGTAGGAGTTCTCTGGTAGAGTTTTTGGGGTCACTTATGTACACTATCTTATCATCTACAAATAACAAAAGTTTGACTTCTTTCTTTCCAATTCGAATCCCCTTGATCCCCTTATGATGTCTTTTTGCTATTGCTAGAACTTGAAGCACTATGTTGAAGAGATAGGGAGATAGTGGACAGCCTTGTCTTGTTCCTAATTTTAGTGGAGTCGCTTTGAATTTCTCTCCATTTATTTTGATGTTAGCTGTCAGCTTGCTGTATATTGTTTTTATTATATTTAGATATGATCTTGTATCCCTAATCTCTCCAAGACTTTTATCATAAAGGTGTGCTAAATTTGTTAAATGCTTTTTCAGCATCTAATGAAATGATCATTTTTTTCTTTCAGTTTATTTATATGGTGGATTACATTTTAGATTTTTGTATGTTGAACCAGCCCTGCGTCTCTGTAATGAAACCTACTTGATCATGATGGATGATATTTTTTGATGTGTTCTTGAATTCAGTTTGCCAGTATTTTATTGAAAAATTTTACATCAATGTTCATGGGTGAGATTGCTCTGTAATTCTCTTTCTGGGTTGAGTCTTTGTGTGGTTTTGGTAGCAGGGTAACTGTAGCTTCATAAAAAGAGTTTGTCAATGACACTTCTGTTTGTATTATGTGGAACACATTAAAGAGTATAGGTTATAGCCCCCTTTTTGTTTCTTATCTTGTTCATTTGCGTGTTTCCTCTCTGCCTTTTGATTAGTTTGGATAGGGGTTTGTCAATCTTTGTTTCATTGATTCTTTGGATTGTTTTCTGTATTTCTATTTTGTTGATTTCAGCCCCCAGTTTGATTATTTCCAGTCTTCTACACCTCCTTGGTGAGTCTGCTTCTTTTTTTTTCCTAGAGCTTTCAGGTGTGCTTTTATGCCTCTAATGTGAGCTCTTTCTATTTTCTTTATGTGGGCACTTAGTGCTATGAACTTTCCTCTTAGCACTGCTTTCATAGTGACCCGTAGGTTTGAGTAGGTTGTGTCTTTATTTATTTATTTATTTATTTTGGTTTTTCGAGACAGGGTTTCTCTGTGATTATGGAGCCTGTCCTGGAACTAGCTCTTGTAGACCAGGCTGGTCTCGAACTCACAGAGATTCGCCTGCCTCTGCCTCCCGAGTGCTGGGATTAAAGGCGTGCGCTACCACCGCCCGGCTTGTGTCTTAATTTTTGTTGAATTCAAGGAAGACTTTAATTTCTTTCTTTATTTCTTACTTGACTCAGAGGTAGTTCAATAGTTGACTTTAGTTTCCATGTGTTTGTAGGCTTGCTGGGGATAGTACTGTTGGTAAATTCTAACTTTATTCCATGGCGATCCAATAAGACACAGGTGGTTACTCCAATTTTTTTGTATCTGTGGATGTTTGCTTTGTTACTGACTATGTGATCAACTTTTGAGAAGGTTTCATGAGATGCTGAGAAGAAGGTATATTCTTTTATTTTTGGGTGGAATGTCCTATCAATGTCTGTTAAGTCCATTTGATTCATTACATCTGTTAGTTCTCTTATTTCTCGGTTAATTTTCTGTCTGGTTGACCTGTCCATTGATGAGAGAGGAGTGTTGAAATCTCCTACTATTAGTGTATGGGGTTGATGTGTGATTTGAGTTCTAGTAATTATTCTTTTACATATGAACACAGAGAAATGACTGCTGAGCTTGACTAAAGGTGAGAGGATCCACTGGGGTTCCTGCTTCATAAAAAGTCTAGAAGATGTTCTGTAGGACAAAGAAGAAGGCAACTGATAACTTTGCTATTACAAGGCAGAACAGATCTTAATATTTTCTGCTTCATGGAAAATATGCTGGATACTATAGGTCTATAGGATATTCCAATGATACAGAAGAACTTTGGGTGACTGTTCAGGCAGTGAGATGTCTCTGTCATTTCTAGAGTGTTGGAAGTTGCTTACATTGCACTTCCTATTTACCTAGGTAATATTATATCCTTCTGGATTCCTTGATGGATTTGAAGAATTCATAGCTATAGTTATAGTTTTCTTATTTATGATAAAAGATAAAGTACTTATAAATATTGTAACTGTAATTCTTGCTTGATAACTGTTTTGTTAAATGGAAAAGAGAAGGTGATGTGGGATTCCCCTCTGTATGCTGTGAATACCATTGTTGAATAAAGAAATTGCCTTGGCTTGTTGATAGGGCAGAACTTAGGTATGTGGGGAAAACTAAACTGAATGTTGAGAGAAAAGAGGTCAAAACAGAGGAGATGCCATGTATCCCTGCTGGAGACAGACACAAGAACTTTACCTGGTAAGCCACTGCCATGTCACAATACACAGATTAATAGAAATGGGTTAAATTAAAATATAAGAGTTAGCTGATAAGAAGTTAGAGGTAATAGGCCAAGTAGTGATTTAAATAATATGGTGTCTGTGTAATTATTTTAAATTTGAGCAGCTGGGAATGAACAAGCGGCCTCCTCCAACAGCCTAACTAAAGCATTTGCCTAATAAAAATTGGAAGTCAGCTATCAAGGTAAGAACTCAAATGATCAGAGAAACTACCAGTGACCTCTTATCTCTTCAATTCCTCCATCTGAAAAAGCCAAGATCCTCTCTAAGACCCACCTTACTACTTCCTGTCTATCTGTCCTCAGTGCTCTAAAACATCTACGGTTTATTTTGTACAACTAGTTGTTAGTTCTGCCCTGTGTTTCAAAATAAACTTTATGGTCAGATTGCAATCAATATATCATACAACATTTCCACCTTTTTGTTTAATTAAAGGGAAGGTTTTAACTCCATAATTTAAAACTATATAAGACTATATAGCAGAAAGAACAAATATCAGGTGAAAATTACATTTATAATTATAAGTCCATTTGCATTTAGCAAATTCAGAGAAAATACCCTATTATTCATCCTATCTTGGTAAGTCCAAAGTTTTGGACCTAATTCACTTTCTATCTTACCTTGTGTTACCAACCCAAAACTATCATGTAATGTTTCTCAACTTTATATTCTTTACACATCTTTTGTGAGGTTTATTTTCTGAGTTTGATAACGAGGAAATCTGTAATCATAACTATTTAGTCTTTACCATCATGAGAGACATGAGAATGATATAATATTACCTGAGTAAACAGGAAGTACAGAGTAAACAACTTCCAAAACTAAGAAATGACAGAAGCATATGGATGCCTAGACAGTCATGCGAAGTTCCTCTGTAACCTCTGGGCATCCATCCTTGACCTATAAGCCTATAATATCTACAGACTTTTCTGTGAAATAGGAGACTTGAAGGACTACCCTACCTTGACTTGGCAAAATTTGGCAGTCACTTTCTTTTGTTCCCTGTCTGTCCAATTTGGACAACATACTTTCATCAACTAGATTAGTTTATATTAGAAGGTAGGGCGGAGTTTGTTAATAGTTACCACAAATTGCTCACCTTTTCTCCTAGTATGGGCTCTACTGTCTGAACTACTTCTTTTCTTATAAGAAAAAAGCATGTGTGTGTTGGTTCAGATAAAAAGAAAATGGTAACTTTTTTACTTGTGCACAGTTTTGAAGATAAGAGGTATTTTTCTAAGAACACCATGCATCTTTGCCCAATGTGATAAAAATGTAACCAAGTTACTTATCTCTATTTTATTCATGTAAGATGACATTATTTGACAGAAGAAGTAGAAAAGTATCTACTGTCTCCATACAGGAAGGTCTTTGACACATCCATTAAAGGACTATGACTTAATTGGGTTTACTTACATGGATTTGGATAGTACTGAAAGAACACAGCAACACCAGACGTTCATAGGTATGGAATGGGAAGCTATACTCTGGAAGAGTCCCAGGTCTAATGTTTCCTTCTCATATAGTTTCAAAAGAAGAGGGAAGGGATAACCTGGTGGTCACAGAAAGGTTTCTATGCACCATCATCTTCATCTTTCCCTCCATGAGAGAATGCTTATACTCAGGTTTTCAGGAGGGTGATCAAAGCAACTCTGACTTAAGACACAGTGGCCACATTCAAGTTGGGTAAGACAGAGGTGTAACACACTATACATTTTATTTTAATTCATGCTAGTTGGTGATCTTAACCATTGCTGTATTTTTCTCTTGGGTGGAGAAACCCAGCAGTAACTGCATAGATAACAATGGCAAATGTCCCCAAAATTTTACATTTAAAGTATGAGTTTGTTGTAACTTGAGGGATAGTAAATGCAAACAAACAATTTTTAGTTGAATTATCTTTCCTATGGTCCAAACATGGCAATCAATGTCCAGTTGAATATGAATATGAATATATATTCATATATATATATATATTCTTATATTAGACATTAACATGATCAGAAATTATAATCAGAATAAGGATAGAGAACATGTTTTCTTGTGGTGATGGTCTATCACTTCTTCAAAATAAATGAAAGAGATTATGAATAATTATGTAAAATTTAAAGAGGTTTGACACTAGAGCAAAATTCTAAAATAGAATGCATTTAATGTAGTTAGGTTGATAAATAATAATCCTTTCTAAAGATTAAATGTGTATCATTTCATTGTTTTGATGTCAGTTTTATCATGAAGCCCAAACTGAGGTGATCATTAATCTCTTACCTTAGCTGTCAATCTTGGAAGACAAACTTGTGCTACCTCACTTAGCTTTCTTATTTTTTATTTGACACATAATAATTGTACATTCTTATGGGGCACAGTGTTCTGCTTGGATTCACCCACACAATGATTCAATCTGGATGATGAGCACATCTGTCATCTCAAGCTTTTCTCAGAAAGCTTTCAGCATCCTGTGCTGGTGACCAAGCACACTTAAAATGAAAAACACAATAGGAAACTTTATACAAATTACAATGACATACTGTTTCCCCAATTTGAGTCAGAAAATGGCTCTTATGGAGAATTCATGTCATTAAAATAAGTAAAATTAATAACAGTGATGGTGCAGAGTAATAAAATTGTAGTGTTTAGAAAATAAAGTCAGACACAGAAACAGAGAACACTTCATCTCTGTGAATTCAGAAGCTTGGAGCTGACCACTGGGGTTTCTTGCATCCAGTCTGTGTATGGTGGACTCCCCATTATCCCTGAGATTCAGATGACCCTGAAAGCTTAAGCTCAACATCTGTAAAAGATATTAGCCTCAAGTCCCACCCATAACAGAATCTTACATTTTCGATTTCCTTTATTTTCTTCTGAAATATTTTTTCTTCTTTTCTTCTCCCTCTTATTTCCCATTAAGATTCATTTTTCTCTTTCTTGTTTTGTTTGGTGTATATGTGTTTGTTTGCTTATATGTGTATATGGATTATGTGTGTAAAAGTGTGTATATATCCACATCATAGAATCAAATGTGTGTATATACGTCACATACACACACACATACACACACACACATGCACACAAACACATTGTGTGTGTGTGTTGGAATTCCTGCAGTGTCATGGTCAGCAAGGAAACAATCAGCATAAGATTAATAAAGAAACTTAGGTCCTTTTATGTCAGACATCTATAGTTTGACCAAGTGACTTAGTTTTCTTACATATTTAAACACGATAAAACTTTGAGGAAAGCTTTCCATGTGACAATTATCACAACAAAGCCTAGGGTGTGGCTACATAGAAACTCTGATGCTATATGCATCTCTTTAGCAAAGCTCATGTGAACTTTACTCTAAGAATAACTTCTTTTTTGATGAGGGTTCAAGACAGGGTTTCTCTGTGTACTCTGGCTGTCCTGAAACTCTCTCTGTGGACCAGGGTAGCCTCAAACTCAGAGATTCACCTGTCTTTGCCTCCCAAGTGCTAGAATTAAAGGTGTGTGTCATCATTATCTGGCAAGGATGAGTTTTTATTTACAAAGACAAACATGTTTCAGGTATGGGCCTAAGGAGCAAGTATTTATAGTAAGCATAGATAGGTTCCATTAATTCAGAATACAAAGTACATGCATTCATAAGGATGTGTTCTTTTTCATAAGGATGGTTTCTATTTGCTCAGAGACAAAGCTCAGAATTAGGGCCTAAATGATGCTCAAGATTTTTGGAGATTCAGGTGAAGGTTGGCTCCACAGAATAGTAGAATATCAGCAGCTTGTCAGGCAACATCCACTCCAATCTTTCTGGTGGACAAGATATCCATCATTTCCTTCCCTTGAAGTAAAAGATATGTGTTTAAAAATTCTGAATTTTCCATTGCCCTTTGTCAGTTGTGTCTTCTCATGTATGTGTGTGTATGGATATACACACATATCCTTCACTGTGAAGGAGCATACATTCAAATTAAACCTTTCAATTAGAAAATATAATTAATCTGTAGGTTTACTCTTTAAGGATGAAAAAGGTTAAGAAATTAAACTGTAGTATTTAAATTTTGCATTATCAACAAACCCATCATCAAGTGATTAATGACTGAAAATATAAAAATCTTGTAATTCCTTTGTTCATGGCTATATGATTCAACTGGCTTGATATATAGGACTGATTAAGTTCCATAAGCACACCTGTTAAAGCAAAATCTACTGGAACTAAGTTGTATAATTATCTATTTAATTCTATGAATTTATTAATAAGTCAGAAGTGCATTCTTGTTCTTCACTGTAGTAAGGAAACCTCTAGTTAGTTCCCAGCCGCTTAGCCCCAAAATAATCACACAGAAACTATATTATTTAACAATTGCTTGGCCCATTAGCTCTAGCTTTATTGGCTAACTTTTACATCTTAATTTAACCCATCTTCATTAATGTGCACATCACCACAAGTGGCCTACCAGCAAAGATTCAGCAAGTTAGTCGCTGGCAGTGGCTCCATGGCTTCTCTGACTCCACCCATTTTTCTCCCAGCATTCAGTTTAGTCCTTTCTGCCTACTTAGTTTTCTTCTATCAGCAAGCCAAGGCAGTTTTCTTTATTAATTAACCAATCGTATTCACAGCATACAGAGGGGAATCCCGCATCATCTTCCCACCGTTCTTCTGAGTTCCATTTTGTGTTTATTATTTGTGTTTGAGCTTTTTATGCTGTTTGTGTGTGTGTGTGTGTGTGTGTGTGTGTATTTCAAAGAAAATTTTCTTTAATTTGGTTACGTAGTGAAGGACAAACCAAGAAATTTTGTTTTCTGTGTGTTTGTTTATTGTTTTCCCCTGAAATGACTTATTGTTGTAAAGAGAAGCAAAAAGGTGAAGGGAACACTAATGATCCCATTAGAAAAGATTTTCAGGCTCATTGCTTACTCTTTGGGATATGGAATTGAGAAAGCAGAATAAAAGTCAACCAATCCACAAAATAGTATTTATTCTTTCTTTTTTCTGTCTCTACTGGGGTCTCATCCTACACATCACTTATGATGTGTGCTCTCCCAGGATGGGGTGGTGGATGAATTCTCATCCTAAGCACCACCTAGGATGCGTGCTCTCTCCTAAGATGGCGTGGTAGCTGAGCTCTCATCCTACACATCACCCAGTATGTAAGCTCTCCCAGGAATAACTGGTAGCTGAATTTTTGTCTGTATTGTATATAAAAATACAGAGATCTAAAGATTTCCCAGTTTTCTTCAGATATTCTCAAACACTGTGAGTTTTTTATACACTTGCTTATTTTACTTAATGACATATAATTATTTTTAAAATTGTCTCAATTTGTCAGAAGTTCAAGCTCCCTCAAATAAATAAAAATCTACACTATATTTCCATTTGTTCATTAATATCAATGAACTACATAAAGTTAGAATATCTAATTTTATGGATTTTTCTCATATTTTACCTTAATGTCCTTTTAGTGTTTTCTTTAGGTACCTTTGTAGTATTTTGACTAATATCTGATAGAAACATTTCTTCTAGTTCATGGCCTCCAGGTTTAAATCTTAAGCCAGGGTGTGGCAGAGAAGACAGGAAGTGAAAGTAGCATGCTTCAGTGTTTAGAGAAAGTCATAGCCCAAGGACAGATCCTTCCTGACCAATTTCTTCCAAAGAGACATCTTTCCTTGTCTTCAGAATGCCATCACATTCTGAATCTATCAATGATTCATTACATTATAGCCTTCATCTGACTACCCCAGTGATGTCTTAGCAGACAAACCAAGAGTAGCCTTTCCCGGTCTTTTAGTAATTTCTCAATTGAATGACATTGACAGTCAAATTACCCTTCACAGTGATATTCCAGGTGACTGTTAAGATGATCTGGACTACTGGTGAAAACATAGGTTAATGGTGTTCTCCCCCACATTTTTTAATCTCTATCTGAGTGGAGTCCAAGATTTTGCATACTGTTAATCCCATTGATAAGAATAAGACCACTACCACAATTTGAGTCAAATTTGAAACAAGCTTATTTTTTACTGGGTTGCTCTGAAGAGTTGGCCCACGACTACCTCTTGAATAGGGTTAAAGCAGAGCAATACCAAACCCACCTCTTGGACCCCCATTCTAAAAATAACTAATTAATTAATTAGCTTCACATACTAAACACTGATTCCTCTTCCTCCTCTTCTCCTGTTCCCTCCCCCTACCTCCTTTCTACCTCCCCTCTCAACTCCTCCTCTTCTACCCCTTTTATGGAGTTTACATAATCATAAGTAGCTTACAGAAGGGAGACAATGGTGTAATAAAGAAATACAGAATACATTGTGATCACCTACCATTGATTAGAGATGGGTCAATGTGGGTGAGGGTATTCGGACAGTAAACAGAGACTTATTTTGAAAAAAAAAAAGCTCAGTGGCTCCTGCCATTGAAATGGAGTCAAGCGGGTTCCTCAGCACCAAACTCCACCTCAGCTGTGCTGGGGAACATACTTCTAGAACCACTGTAGGGCACAGACCACATTATAATTGGACTTTTCAGTTCTGCCAAGGTAATCAACAAAATTCAACTTCATATTTGCCTTTAGAGAGTGGAAATGAAAGAGTGCCTGTGAGGTTCAAAACATAGTGACTACCTTTCATTTGAAATGGTGTTCTACAGACATCATAAATTTAAAAATGTCATCTTCACCTGTCCTTCATTCTGTCCTCATAAAAATTTCTGAGTCTCATAGTTCAAAAACCAATTGGTTTTTTGCCAACATTTGTATATAAAGAGATAAAATTTTGATCAATGTAAAATTGACATTTACGCAAAACTCTGGTTTGCTTGAATGCATTTCATCTGCTTTTATGCATTGGCTGGTAATCTTATCCTCTCCACCAAAATGCAATGGTTTAGAACATTCTTTTATGCGTCTGTTGAAATGAAAGCTTTACTTTAAGCTAATAAAATAGCCTGTGTCAGAGTCACAAAAAGTCGGGTGCTTGAAAATACCATAGTTTTGAGTACGTTAAATATTTCAGTAAAATGAGGACTTATACAGTATTCCCAGTTATATTTTCTTGAGGAAACTAATTGAATTGGTAATGGATACAAAAAGAAACAGTACACACATGGAAGGTAGAATTTAGTTAAATTGACTATGACCAGTTTTTGCATCTACTTTTATACTGACCTAAGGACATTTCTGGTGTCATCAGCAAGCATTTGCTAGTTTATTTCTAAGACAACAGATCATTTTCATTATCCTATGCAAAGCATGCCCTTTGCTTCCCTTAGTGAGTAGCTCCAGGAGGCCATGTAACTTCCATTGAAGTGAGAGCTCCAGATTTTTTCCTCTGTTAAGCACAGAACTCTTAATCAAGACACCCAGACATCTTCAACAAATAGAAATCCCACTGCCACCATCTTTCAGAAGCGGCTTCCCCTGTTTACCACCAAGTCCTAACAAGGCCACTGATTAATGGTGACTACTCCTGCCCAGCAGATTTGTAAATTAATCATCACAGTCATGCCAGTAATTCATTTCCTGAGCTCCTTCCCCCAGAACACACAGAAGGAAGATTAGGCCAATCTTTTAGAAATGGAAATGAAGAGGGAATTATTAAAAGGGAGGGAGGGAGGGAGAGAAAGAGCAAACTATCTTAAAAGTAGCAGTAGTTTGAGCTTTTCTCTTGGATGGTGTCTGCTCCTTTTAGAGCAGAGTGAGAAGTCTACAGATTCCAAGGGCACCCCAAGGAGAAATCACCATAACCTCTAAAAGAAACCAATTTTACATTTCGTTATCAATATGGTACTCAGAAATATGTGAAAATAGTCTTAAAGGTACTGTTTCCTATTCCAAGCACCATCTTTCAAAATGAAATCTTAAATGTAGAATAAACAGTGGCCACATTCTTCTGAGTCTTCACTTATTAAGTTGCACAGAATATCCCGAATATCCTGTCTGTGGCCATTGTGTCCTGGAAAAGTGAAACCATCATTACTCACACTGATGAAGCCAATCATTTTATCTCTACTGTGATGTTTTTAGGTGAAAATGAACTAGAAAAATAGAAATCATGGGGTTGGAGAGACAGTTCAGCTGTCATCACTTTAGCTGCTCTTCCAGAGGACTAGGATTCAGTTCCTAGCACCCACACAGCAGTTCACAGTCCTCTGTAACTCCAGTTCCCAGGGATTTGTCAGAGTTTTCTGACCTTGAAATGAGAAATGCATATGATATACAGACATCCATGCAGCAAAACACTCATACACATGAGATAATAAAATAATTCTTTTAACACACATACACATATATTAAAATAATGAAAATGTTGAGTGCTTTTTATCACATTTAAGAAATATATGCATGTCATTTTTCTAATAATATGTCAAATCTCTTGTCCATTTTCGGCTTTCACCTTCAGCTTATTTTTATGAGATGGATATTTATTCTTTTCGGTAAAATATTTTCAAAAATTTTTATAGTTACTAACAGTTTTGGTGTTGCCTTAAAATTTTAAGTGCAATAAATTTATTATTATTTCTTCTTTGTATTAGGTCTGGTGGGCTATCTGTATTTTAATATTTCTTTTACTTTTGAAATTATATTATAATCATATCATTTCTCCCTTCTCTTCTCTGAACACTGCCATAAACCCTCTTATTCTCTTTTAAACTCATGGTCTCTTTTTCATTAATTATCGTTATATATGTATATATTCCTAAAGATAACATAGTCTGTACAGAAAACTACAATCAATTGAAATACAGAGCGATGGAGCCCAGTCTCAGTGGACACATCTACAGAACAGCTTCTACACCTAAGGCTCAGGGAATAGTCCAGAAGAGGGGGTGTAAAAAGTGTAAGAGCCAGAAGACTATGGAGTTTGCCTTGTCTATCCCTTAGTAAAGTCAGAATCTTCACCCGTAAAGCCTCACCAATACGACTGCCTAAACATGAGCTGAACAAGATCAACAGCAAGAAACATGCCACAGTGGACAGAGGAGAGCCCAGGATGCCTCAATTGTACACCTACACAAAGGGCTACAGGCAACTCAGAAATGCTGAAAGTAGGAGAAATAATAATCTCCAGGGAACAGCTCACCAATTAGTTATCAAGTACTAGATAGTCAGCACCTAAAACATACATAAGAGTGACATTAGGCTAACTCATTGGTTTTTACTACAATGCATGGGCTGTTCATGGAGGCTTAGCCTTTTGTCTGGTTCAGAAAACAGGTCTCTTAATTTTCCATTTTTTAAATGTTTGGCCAGTTATCCCAACACCACTTGCAATGAAATGTTTATATCTTCCCACTGATTTTACATTTTCTTTTGACAGAATTTTTTGTAATATACAATAGAAGGCTGAATAATGACAGTAAAATTATTTATTGCAGAAAATGTATTCATAAGCTGAAAATAAACTAGAAGAGGCTATTATTGTGTTATTGATTTTAGCAAATACTTTCTTCTCAATTTCCTTTTAAGAAAAGTCAAAGTAAATTTGCAATCATTCTGATAATTTTCAATATAGTCACTGTGTTTCCTTAGAGATATGCAAATCACACCACTTATTAAACAAGAAACCAATTGTGGCTGAAATGAAAGGTATTGTGTTTCTTTGTTTAATGTGCTAATGTTGACATGTCATATAAAAGTTAGGTAGCTACTTTTACATTGCCTTTTAATCTTATGACAGAAAGAAGACAATTGTTCATTTCTATCAGTATATAGGCACAACGCCATTGTTGGAATATGAGCTGCACTTGAGCAAGTTCATCTAGAGATACACTTCAGCTTTACTTCCAGTTCAGAACCAAAAGGTAAGAGAGAAAGACAGATTGGGTTTTCATTTCTAGAAATACCATCTTCATATGATGAAGGCCTCTAGTACATGGGATTTTCATGATTATCTGCAGTTGTGCCCACCACGCCCTTGTCTCTAGATCTTTGCCCCTTGAATAAGTAAGTAACTATCCCACAGCTGCAAAGACTTCTAACATATCATGTAGCTGAAGGATGTCTGCTCAAGAGTAAAGTATCATTAGTCCCTGTAGGTGGTCAGACTCTGATTTAAGGAGAGAAGGTACTCAATTCAGTGGGGACATTATAACTTTCTTTCTTATGGTTTTCAACATGACAGAATAAAAGAACAAGATTCTTTATTGCTATTTTATCATTTTAAAGTAATATTCCAGGACTGACCATAAGTCCACATAATGACAAATGGGCTCCAGTGAAATTAATGCTTACAGAACACCTACAGTCATGGGGAAAGATCTCATGTAGAGATACATCAATTCCTATTAAAAACCCTTTTCCATTTTTGAACAGAAGGTTGAAACAGAAGGCCGATTCCCTCTTTGCTATTAGAAGTGGTCTGTGGCATTCAGGCCACGATCAGCAATAAGAAGACAGGAGTAGCAAACATACGTAGAACAAAAAAGAAAGGGATTGCACTGGTCTCTCTCGAAGTCTGAAATGTTGCAGACTGTTACATTTGTCAATATAAACCTCAGAAAATAAAAGCCTATGTTAAATACTGTTAATTACACAGTGAGAGGTAATGATGAAGCTTATGCATGATAAGTGGATGGTACTGATCCATCATCTACACTCCCAGAAAAATATCAATGAACTTCAACTGAAGCCAATTCTTTCACAAATATGAAATTGTCAACTAAGGTACACAATTAAAAGCTTTTTATTTTGGCCCTCCTGCTTCTGTGACAGATAATCAGTAAACCTAGTTACCTAAAACAATGCAAAAATGGATTGAAAATTGAGACAAGTAGGTTAAACCCTTGAATATTAAGTTATATAGTGACCAGAGACGTCACAGGTAGCTCCTATGAGTCAGTGCATTGATTTAAATGTGATGCCGTGTGTGCAATGTGAAAGCTGTAGTAACACAGAACACTAATGTGATTTTCACACAAAATGTCGTTCCTACATATAGTGAACTAGAAGGCTTGGTCTTCTAAAGAACACATGCAATGGAACGCTCTAAATAAAGACCCTTGATTTACAAGAGGATGGTCATATGGCTTGGAGCATCTCCTTAACAGGGGAGAGAAATAAGGGCAGTGTCTGCATCTCCATGGCAACTAATGCAAGCATCCTAAGGATCTGTACCTGCTTAACCTGGTTCCTTTGGAAAAAGAATGAAAAGAGAAAATAATCAGTGAAGTTATGCTCTTGCTAGTTCTGTGTGCCAGTCCTTGGATAAAAACAGAAGGGAAGAGAATTTGCTTATTTGCTTGAAAGTCAGTAGGTGAGATGAAGAAGGAAGATGGTTGATAGAAAACAATGAGGTTAAAACTACAGGGAAAAAGAAAATATGATGTTGTCCTTTGAAAGGAAGGCTACAAAGTATGTTACCCTCTGTCTCTGCTTACAGACGGACATCTATTCCTTGTAAGCTTCCATTCCAGTTTAGACATGATGTTTCCAGGCTGGAGTCATTTGTGACATGTGTCATGGTCTGTTGTAATAGGAGCAGCAAGCCACCCACAAACAGCCAAAAGCTGTGTTAAACTCTCTCTCCCTTTTTTTAAAGCCCTCTCAGGTTTTTTAGTGGATTTAGTCCATCACGTTGGGCGCCACCCTGTTGTAATAGGAGTAGCAGGCTGCTTTCCGTACCTGGCTAGCTTTATACCCAAAATAATTACACAGAAACTGTCTTCTTTTAAACGCTGCCTGGCCCATTAGTTCCAGCCTCTTATTGGCTAGCTCTTACATATTGATCTAACCCATTTTTAATAATCTGTGTAGCCCACGAGGTGGCTTATCAGGGAAGATCTTAACCTGCGTCTGTCTGGAGTGGGAGAATCATGGCGACTCCCTGATTCAGCTTCCTTCTCCCAGCATCCTGTTCTGTTTACTCCACCCACCTAAGGGTTGGCCTATCAAATGGGCCTAAGCAGTTTCTTTATTAATAAGAAATCACTCCCACATCCATGGTCTCTTTGAACAGACCACTCCATTGCAACTCTGCACTGTCCTAATTCTGCAAGATTTCCCTGCCACAAACACCCTCACTATCTTGAAGGTAGTAAGTGAAAACTCCGATCTCCCATGAGAAAACAAAGGAGTGTTCAACAGTAGGAGGTCACTGTTGACTCTTCACTAGCCATTACAGACATGCGTGTATCAAGTTCATACATATCTATGCATGTTCAAATATGATTGCATTCTAAAACCCAACATCTAGAAAGAAAACATTATTTGTGTGGAAGGAAGGCACTAGTTTAAAAGAATGGCTTAAATTCTGCAGGCAACTTCAATTTAAGAGCTGTGCTCATGTATCTGCCACTTAGTATTCTATTTACAGAGAACCTTGGGGAATTTCTCATGTATAATCACAATGTATGCAGTTAAATATTATGCATTTGTTACTTCACATGAAGTTCAACATTTCAGGGTCTAAAAATACTTAATGACTAAGCACTTAAAGAACACAAAAGGTTTGCTAGATAGGTCAATGTTGAGAAATGCTAATGTTGCTAATATTAACTAAGTTAAATGAGGATAAAATTGGAACCACAGCACAGGCTGAAACTGTCCTTTTAAAGACTGTACTTAGGAAGAAGACATACTGGCTCACAAGACTTGGTTAGAAGAGATGTTTGAAAGAGACAAGAGTTGAAAAATGAATTAAACCAATTCAAGAAACAATGCAAAAGAGAACAATGTAGAAAGTTGCCACAAAAGGCAACATTACACACTTTCTCCATGTGGATAGAATAGCAGAAAGCAATGAGCAAGAGCTTGGGATCAGCTAGGAGATACACAACAGTGAGTAGATGGGAGAAATGGCCCCATGGTTACATGAGAGCGGAGAATATAACTTAACCTGATCCCATGCACCTTCCAATGTCTTATATACAAACAGAGTGACCCTTCCTGAGAATGCAATAACTCTGAACTTAAGACCTGTAAAACTGGCCTAGGATTTAATTGAGCTCATAAATATTTCCTTTTCTGATTTATCCCGTGCTGTACAGTCTTTGTTTCCATGCTTCTGTAATACATTTGTTATTACTTTTTTTTGCTAAGGATTTCATTAGCTTTGGGGTATTATAGGCTTCAATATGATTTTAGGTGTTTCTTTTTCTAGTTCTGTGAGAGACATACATGAACTGCTTATGATCAGTAGGAATATAAACTGCTATATGAGAATCTGTGTGGTGGTTTTCAAAATAAGAAAGTAAAATCACAGTTTTTTTAGTTATACCAATTTGTATCTATACTAAAATACTCTAAATAACCATCCTCAGAGATACTTGCACATCTGTGTGATGTTCCAATGAGGCAGGAAAGAGATTGAACCAGTTGCCCATCAACTGAAGAACATGGAAGCAAAATGTGTTGATATACACGACAGAATTTTATTAAAATGCTTCAGCCTTGAGTGAAAATTTGACACAGCCTAGAGTCGCCTAAGATGAGTGTCTCAACTGTTGGATTGCCTAGATCAGAATGGCCTGTGGGCAGGTCCTTGAGGGGTAATTAATTGATTTGGGAGGGTCCAGCCTACTGTGCACATCATCCATCATGTCTTGGACTGAGTACTAAAGGTAACTAAGCCTGAGCTTGGGAGCAAGCCAGCAAAACAGTGTTCTTCCCTGGTTTCCAATTTAAGTTCCTGACCTGGTTTCTATACATGGTGAACTGCCATTTGAAAGCCGAAATAAACTATTTTCTCACTTAAATTACATTTTTCAAGTACTTTATTACAGCAATAGAAAGCAAGCTAGAATGTGAGGAAGAATAAAAACATCTTCAACCCTAACACTCGGAAACCAGAGGCAGTTGGACCCCTAGGTTCAAAATCAGTCTGGTCTGCACAGTGAATTCAAGGACGACCAGGGCTACACAGAGAAACTGTGTCTCTCAAACCCTCTCCCACACCAAAACAATCAATCATCAACCAAACAACCAAACAAGTTAATTAATTAATTAATTAAAAGCTTGACATTTGCAGAAGAATGAATAGAATTGAAAACCATTATGTTAAGTGAAGTAAGTCTGACTCAGAGGGACAAATACCATGTGTATCATTTCATATGCAATTGTGTATGTGTGTGTGTGTGTGTGTAGGTGAGGGCAGAAAGAAAAACTTTAGGCAATCCAATATACTTGACACAGAAGAAGTGGGAACTTTTAGGGAGAAAAAATAGATATGCAAATAGGTTGTGGGAATACCTGAGAGATGCTGGGGGAGGAAGATGAAATAGAACAAGTGCAGGGACGTATGAGAAAGAAAATGCCATAATGAAGCCCATTAGTTTGTATGCTCATTAAGAGGAGTCATTCAAAGGGAGTTCAGCATAGGAGCACAAGCTCTATTTGCAGAACAAGGCATGGCTAGTTGAGAAGAGGCTTGTCAGGGGAAAGGACAGTTGGAGAATGCTGGTCAGGAGGCACTAATCTTCAGTTAGCTGGAGAAAGACCTCTCATTATTGTACTATAGGGAGACTGGGAGGAGTTAAGGATGGCAAGGAGGTGACCAAAATATATTGCATGAAAAATTAAAAAAAAAAAACAACTCTTAATGGTATTACATTACCCGGTGTCCTACAAGTTGCTATAGAGTTTTCCCTTATAAACAATCTGGTAAATGCATAAGAGGATGGAAATAGAAACACAATGGTCAGAGATATATAATTTTCCATTTATATCTGAAGTTTGTCATTTAACTTTGTAACCAGTTATTTTTCTGTGGGCTTGATTTCTTCTTTGATCAGATAAAATTATTTGGTTTTATGTTCATTCTCAAAAACAATCAAAGCACAGAGGTTCCTGAAGAAATTTGACCTTGCACTGAAAATGGGTTTTTATTCCACATCCACAGGCTCACCAAGCCCAAGCTTTCCTAACTCTGTGTCCGATGTGATCTCAAATGAACATGAGCTATAATTTCCAAGAACATTTTTCTTTCCATAATTATATATGATATAATATAGTAGTAATACATCTGGGCCAGCAGCAATTTTATGACAACCTGATACTTTTTCCATTAAACTAAAATTCAGACAAATGTGCGGATTCAGAATTTGTCACAGCTTGTCGTAGAAGTGGGATAAATTATCACTTCTTGGTCATCCAGTTTAACAGTAAACCAGATTTGCTATGATTTCACCCTTCCTTGCTCAATTTTGTTGGAATTATGCACGAACTGAAACAAATCACCAGAGCAGTATAATGCTAGGCAGTGCTCCTAAGCCTAAGCCAACACACTTGGTATCTAAGGTAACTAGTCATCCTTAGTATGTAATTCTCAGGCAATGAGGCAAGAGTTGACTGGGATAACAAAGGAGGACTAGAAAGCATTTAGCACACTTCAATGATTTCAAATAAAAAGGCTGAGAGAAATTAACTAGTTTTCCTTAGTAGATAGCAATTTTTTAAATGTGATGCTTCACATTGAGCTTGCCTTAGAACCAGAACAATGGTTCATGTTTTTACAACCTCTTGTTCAACCATGAAGACAAATCTTAATTATGTGATGTCCACAGGACTTCAAAGATTTCAGGAACCAAAAGGGCTGTTGGAAGGTTATGTTATTGCTTTACATTAAAGTTGCAATTTTCTTTTTGCTTCAAGTGAGAACTTACCTAAGCAATGTGAGCATTCTGGACGGTGACATCCACGAAAAAGGTACTTGTAGATGTGGGTAGTAAGCTATGAATTAATCTTTCCTTGGGAAGTCAGGTTCTAGGACCTTGAAGACAAGGCCAAACACACCATTAGTTTTCTGTGGAACATCTCCAGGAGACTCCAAACGCATCTCTAAGGAAACAGTTAAAAGGCTTAAATTAGGTTCTCTAAAGTTCTTTCTTGACTGAAACCTTAGGCACTGACGTCTCCCTACATTTCAGTCTTCTAAACTGTAGTTACTGGTTTCTACCTTTGCAGCAGCCTGCCTCTGCCACCAATGCAGTTACATTATTGCCAAAGCAGGTACTGGGGTTGTCAGTATAGGCCCATACTGCTGAACTGATTCATTTTTCCTAGGTTTCTTTTATGAGTGTGTGTGTGTGTGTGTGTGTGTGCATGAGCAGACATGCTCACCTCTATGTCCACATGTGAAAGTCAGAGATTGAATGACATCTTCCTCTTTATCTTTTGCTGTAGGGTCTCTTCATCTAACCTAATGCTAGAAGTCTCTGCCTATTTCCACCTTTGATGGAATCACAAGCTGGCACAGCTGTATCCAACTTTTATGAAAAACATGGGATTCAAACTCAAATACTCTATCCAAAGAGGCATCTCACCAACCCCATAGCCAAATGCTTTACTAAAAATATTTATTTTATGAGTTTGTGTGTATCTGGATTTCGGATGCCACATATGTGCCGGTACCAGCAGAGGCCAGAAAGAATATAAAATGTGGAGCTGGAGTTACACACAGTTGTAAGCCACATAAAGTAGGTCATGGAAGATGAACTTGGGTCCCCCAAAAATCAAATAATTAATTAAGCAAGTAAGTAATTGAGCCATCTCTCCAGCCCTACTGCCTATAGCTGTTTTTAGTTAGTGTTATCTCACTTTTAGCAGAATTGTAACGCAATGAGTTCCACTAGTGACGCAAAGAGAAGTGCTTCAGCATCCTAGAGATAGGCTAAGCATTCACTGTAGTTTCCTTCTCTAATCTTACTTCAGCCTTTCTTTAACTGAGAAACTGAAGGAAAATTCAGTAAGATCTCTATAAAATACAAGTTTTTACATGATGAAGTAAATACAACAAATATGCATATTTATCAGGATTGTTTTCTTTCATTTAACAAATTAAAATTGTATAGTATATAATTATTTTCATTCAACAAAGGCCACTTAACAAACCACTTTGTTGGTGGGTACTTTTTTTGGTGTTTTCTGTTTTGTTTGTTTGTATGTTTGTTTGTTTTGTTCTGTAGGATCCAAACATGTGAGAGAAAGTTAGATTTAAAAAAATCATCATTAGATTTAACTGGTCAGATCACAGAAGGAAATGGAAATTGCCACTATATTCAGTCCCACGCCCTGACCAACTCTCATTAAGAAATTGATCAAAACATTTTACCAATAACCATACATCTCAGGATATTTCATTTAACAGTTGTCATCTTTTTCATATATGACATACTAAAGATCAGGTTCAAACTGTGTGTTTTTACTTACCTGTCATTGGTTCTTTCCAAATATTTGTGTAGAATGTGTCAAGGGCTAGCACCCTCATAGAACTATCAGAGGAATCTGCTGATTTGTAAAACGGAACTTGTCAACAAGCAAAGGATCACCCCTTCTCCTGGGTCACCTCCCAGGATGGAAAAGGAAAAGGAGGAACATTCATGAGCATTTGTTGGGGATCAGGCCTATGATGAATCTCTTACAAGGTAGCTTCTGTAGCTTTGCAAAGGATCATGATATAATAATTGGGGTATTGAGCCTGTGTGGTTAAACTTATATTGAAACCTGACAAAGGTTCCTGCAATGACAGTGCAGTCTTCTTGCTACTATCGAGCTTTCTTTCACTACACTAATTGCATGCAACAGATAACCAGCATATGAAGATGAAAGCATAGTTGTGAAGATTTCAGCCCAGAGTTGGTTGACCTAATTCTCTTGAGCTCACGGCAACACTGTACAACACAACTGGATCACACCATGGAGCAGAGCCACTCATTTTGTGTCTGCTATGAAAAGAGAAGAACAGGAAATGTTAGGTCTCGCTGTCTTATTCAAACCCACCCTGCATTATCAGAAAAACTTCCATCAGGCTCCTCTTCTTGTCATTTTGGTTGTGAGCCTCACCGTTAATGACTGAGCTACCCTTTTCAATTTTCAGACACCTCACACCCGCAACAACTGAAGACCAGCCCTTTAATACATAGGCTTTGACCACCATTTCAGACCCAATAACAGAAGCAGGCAGAGTTGTTAGCACAGGAAAGCTATGTTGTTGATCCACAGGCTGTACATGGGAAACAGTTTAAAATCTCAAATCTCTGTAGTTCCAATAATCCTTTCTCCCTAATATACAATCTACCTCCCATCTGTGGGAACTACTAGGTCAGTAGCAGCTGAAGTCACGAACCATGTAGCTCTTCACAGGCATTCATTTTATGATTTTTTTGTTTTATTGTAATATCCTTTGCTAGATAATTAGGTGTAGAATCAGTGGCAGACAGAATTTAACCACTTCCTCCTCTGTCACTGTCACACAGCTGGGCTTGGATACAACCCAAGTTCTTTCCCCTGTTATAGGACATTTTGTCAGTTCAGGATATTGTGTTAATTTAAATGCTTCTCTTCTGAATGTTCAAATTTCGTAATCCCACTGGCTGGTAGATGTTGCATAGTTGGAATGTCCTGCTGGAGTCCAGTTCTAGCAGGGTTCTGAGTCAAGAGACAGGTGAGAAATTGGCAAAAATGAAGAGTCTGACGACTGATTGTCTTTCAGATGGCATCAGATAACTCAAGCTGCCCTTATTTATACAAGTTCTAATGTAGTCAAGCATGAGCAGTTGTGATACATCTTCCTTAACCATTTTGGTTTCTTCTGCTCTTCCCTTAACATCATTGACCTTTACCCCATATCATTAAATTTTATACCGAATGCCAAATAATAATATCTAGTCATCTTTACCTATGGATGAGGGTATGAAAAAAGAATGGGGTACTGAATGCTTTCTCTAGCTTGCCTAAAGATGGTGAAGTAAATCTGAGTATTTTCATGGTTGACAAAGTCACAGAGAGCTGAACTTCAAAAGAATGTGAAGATATCCTGTCAACATGGTTAGATATTACTAGCATTAAAAAAACATCTAAATCAACCGGGAAAAGAAAGATAAGGAATTAAAACATATGTTAAGAAAACCTTCCTTTCCCCCCTAAACCAGAATTGTTTTCTTAAAAGAGGTCTATTTATTTTAAAAAATGTGTACCTGTGAGTAAATGTGCACTGGGCCCATGCCTAAGGAGGGGAGGGGAGGCTTCGTGATCCCTTGGAACTGAAGGTGGAGGTGGTTGTGAGCTGCCATGTAGGTGATAGGAACAAACTCTGGATTTTCTGAAAGAGCCATATGGTTCTTAATAGCAGTGCCATCCCTGTGGCACACAGTTTGGTTCTTTGGTGGTGATGATTAGCCTGTATTGCTGAACAGGTTTTGTGAGTTTCTTAGTATTTAATGCTATAGATTTGACGACTTGCCTAGAATAGAAATCCTTTCTGTTAAGGTTCAGGAGTAAAGTAACAGCAAATTACATCCAAAGGAAGTACTTAACTAAATCTGACTCTATAATTTAATATGCAAATCAGGTTACTTTTCGAAGCAATAAATGACCCTGCTCGTTATTTGACTGTGATAATCAGCCCACACAGGAAAGTAATGAGAACCCAGAACAGGTAGTCCTTCTGTGCCAGAGTTTTAATCCTGGGAAGATTAACAACTGTAAGAATTATATTAAGTGCAAACAGTAGAGGGTCCCGGCCCAGGGTTCCATATTCCAGGTGTTACAGATGAAACAACACTCAATCCCAATCTTCTATCTATTTAAATACTTTTAAAAGTCTTTATATCAGTCATATTACTATTTTTATAACAACTGTAAAGCCCATGTTGTATTAACTTTACAGATGAGCAAAATGGAAATGAATTAAGTCACCCAGAATCCCTGTACTCCTCTTACAGCTTGCTGGTAATAGGATTTGCTAAAATATGTGAAACCTTTCGCTCTGGTCCATGATCTTAGTAATCACACAGTAGCTTCCCCTTCAATACAATTTCTATTCATGCCCTTACTCAGGGGATAGGAGCATCTGAAGATTCAACATATCTCCGAAGAATGTATTCCTTTTTGATTGCATGAAAATTACACAGGGACTGGGATCGTTCACAGGAAGTTTCCAGTGACAGATTGTGTAAACCAGAACTTCACCACTGGAGAGTTTTATTTTGAATTGCAAAATGAATTAGCCTTAGAATGTCATTAATATGTTTATTATTCATGCTTCAAGTGCTCCCACTCACTGAAAAATTCAAAAATTTTCAACAAACATCACACAGTGGATAAATTTGACCTATTAATCACCATAATGCAGAGATCTAAGCACTTACTTCTAAAACAGCCTTTGAAAAGGAAAATTAGATCAATTTCAGTTTTTAAATTGCATCAGGAGTGAAGCAAAATGTGTGTTTACCTTTCCTGAACTCATAATAATTTTTAAATTAAGTTTGAAATATTCATATGCTCTGCATTGAAATTGAGACCTGAATATGCAAATCATCCAGGGAAGAAGAGAATGCCTAGTGAAGAGAGGTAAGCTTGAGGAAAGGCAGCTGGTGAATGCATTAACTTTTAATATTTATCGGAACTATAGTGCTATCGTAGGGTTTTAGGTACTCAATTCTATATTAGATAAATATCAAAAGATCAATGCTTAAATGGTGAATACTAAGAGATCATATCATGTGTCAGTCTTAGGTAAAAGTATTTCCTTTCTAATCTATAATTTAAAATTAAAAGATACAACAAAGTTTAATGCTTTTGTTTCTTTATGTATCTAAGTAATTCTTTTCTTCAAATAAGAAATAATGATTTAATAAACATGTGAGTATTTCCTCTGGTTAGAGATAGACACATAGATTAGGTAGATTGATAGACAACAGGTATATAGATAGATGCATACACACATACATGTATATATATGTATATATATACAGAGAGAGATGGAAAGATGACAGATAAATGCTAAATTATGGATACACACACATATATATGACAGATGACATATAAATGCTAAAAATTAATAGATAGATGCTAGTTAGTTACAAATAGCAGTTCATGATAGATGTTAGGTATAGATACATAAGTGATAGATGGACGACAGATGAATGATGATAGATGGCAAACATATGGTCATAGAGATCATGATAATTACCACTGTAGTAAGTGAATCAGTATACATGTTCGCATGTGATTTCTCACTACTACACTGTGATTCACATTTGGGTCAATCTTAGGACAGCAACAAACTGTGCGTAAACTGAGTACTGTGGACTTTCAATGTGATTGACTAGAAAAGAGTTTATGAGCTAGCAAAGTTCATCCCTGAGTGTATCTTCAGAGAGCATTTACTAAGGGGTAAGGAATTACCATACCTGTAGGTGACACCATCCTCCAGGCTGGGGTCCAGGATGGAAAAAAGGGGCAAAATAATGACTTTGAGAGCACATAGCCTCACTCCTCACTCTGCTCAGGTTGCTGAGTTATAAACTGTCCTGCCACATCACCTCCACCTTGCCAGTTGGACCAACACCTCTGAAGCTCCAAGCTAACATGGAGTTTTCATGCTTTAATTTATTTAGGGCAGTTAATCTGTTATGTGTCTAATAACAGAAAGTCTAACTTATCTATGGAATGGATAAATAGTTTAATAGTTAAACAGGGACAATGTTCTTTTCTTGTAACAGGTAATTTAGGCTTGTTATAAACTTTAATTAATCCTATGAGTTAAAATAAGGGATTAATCAATGAAGAACTAGCAATAAAGTAAACACTGATCAAACAAAAAATGGTAAAAATTAGAAGTTCCATTAGTCCATTAGGAATAAAAGAGAAAGTTCAAAGCAAACTATATATAAATAATGTTAATAATTGAAAACAAAAAATTTTTGAATGAGATTTTACTCATTAACTACAAAAATAAACTTCCCTGCATGTTTTTTTCCATTTTAAGAATAGTTTTCAAGGGAAGTATGTCACACAGCTCAGCCGCCTGGTGCAGGAGGGGTTCTTTCTTCTTAATAACTTGACACTATTTACCACCTTGGATTCCAACCCGACTGCATCTCAGTGTGCCATGGCACTGCCATTTATTGAGCTTCAAAGTCAGCAAAAAAAACAAAAGAATAAACATTTATTTAACACTGAATCCAGCAACATAGAGAAGTTATGCAATGCCTTGATGCATTAATTTATTTCATGAATATGCATGTATTCAAGCGAAGTCTCTTTAAGAAGATTTATAAAATCACAGTCCAATATGAACTGTGTTAGGATTTTTTGGGTAAAGATTGCGGTCCTAAAGATAAAGTTTAAATTATTTCTTCTGAACAGCCCTGTGTGTGGAGAATACATATTCAATGGCAATAACTCTTTCAAATGTAGTGTTCTTCTGCTTCATGACCTTGTTAGGAGGAGGACGGAGAGTTTGGAGAAATAACAGTATCTAAAGTGACATACCCTGTTCAAGATGCAAATATCTAGAGTGGAAGACAGGGCTAGACATGGGTCTCAGGTCAGAACTGCCCATGTGTCAGTTTCCCACCTGCCTGAGACGATGCTCAAGGCAGGCTCAGCTTTGGAACAAGAGGTTGCCCTCTTAGCCGGCTCCTTGCAGCAGTGGTCGAGCTCCTATGGGGGAAACTATCAATATACAGATGAGCCCCTTCCAAATCATCTGGCTAAATCTGTATCACTCAATAAGAAACATATCCGTAACAATAAAACTAAGCCTGAATTTTTCTCCAATGAGGGAAATAGCACATCTGATTTATTTGATTACTGCAGGACTCACAGAGTTCAGAAATTTTATCACTGTTTAATAGTAAAAGAAAAATGTGTAAGAAGGTGCTTAGTGTATTCATGTTTTAAAAAAAAATAATTTGAAAGTCTCATGTAATAGTTCAGACCTGTAATCTCAGCCCCAGGGAGGATTCAAGGCTGTGCTAGGCTGTATGAGTTATAGACTAAACTGAGATACAGAGTGAGATCATGTCTGATAAAATAATAACAAAAAAACAACAATGAAAAACAAAAACAACTTCCATGAAAGTAATCTTTATAAAGAAATTATGAAAATCAGAATATGAAACATATCCTATATATTAACATCTATATATTTATATGGATAGCATTGTGTATTTGTTACTCTTGTGACAATATGATGGAATGCCTCTGAGGATACCTTATGAGGTGGGTACATTTATTATGCTTATGGTTGCAAAAGGTTCAGATCACATGGCTGGGAGGCATGGTAGAATAGAGCATTTTGGTCATGCAGCCAGATGCTTAGGAGAGGGGATGTACTCCACTGATGGCTGTCAGGCTTTGCTACTGTTTATTCAGTCCCAACTCCCAGATCAGGGGCTTCAGTCCTCCCATACACAGAGCGAAACTTTTGTACCTGTTAATCCTTCCTGGAACCTCTCTCAAAGAAACAACCAGAGGCATGCCTCTCTAACTTCCTAGGCAACGCTAAATCAAATGAAGTTGACAATGTATTAATACCACACTTTATTCAACACTCCCCATTGTTTGACTGTTCCATGCCTTTCTTCAACTTTGGTTTGAAAAGAGTATTTTCTTGAATATGTTTCCTGGAAACCGTTATCAATAGCAGAAATGCTTACACTGAAAAGGGGAAGAACTGCTGGCTAAATAAAGCAACATGACTTAGAATTTCAAATACTAACACCTGAATGTGTATCCTCAGTTTCTTCTTTATAAGTTTTATATTCATTTAAATGATAAACTACAATTCCAAATATTGATGAGTTATAATATGATTTTTTACTAAATGTACACATTATGGAAAGTTTAAATCAGCTTAAGGATGAAATCAACTGTGTCAGCCATTTGTCACTATTCAGTGTGAAAACATTTAAAAGCTCATGTTAACTATTTTAAAATTAAAAAATAATGTGCCATCATTAACTATAGTTAATGCATAGTTCAATATAACACAGAGTGTGTATTTTCTAACCAAAACCTTGTTTCCCCTGATGGATAATATTGACTTGCAACTTGATTGGATCTACAACAAATCAAGAGACAAATTGCTGAGAATTTTGCTCTCCTGCACTGCGTCAGAATCCAGCTTCTTCAGAACTACCCAGTGAAGGACTGAAGACCAGTCAATCTCCAAAATTCCTTTGGGCCTTGGGAGGCAGATATGGGGGCAGAAAATTGCACCTAGTATAGAAAATAGACACTGTAGACAGACACTGTTCTTATGACTAAACTTGGCCACGGATTTCTTAAGCTTTGAGAGTTCAATTGTGGGAACACTTTGGAAATGTACACTTTCAAGATATACATTGGAAAAGCTTAACATACTATTGGCACAGCTAACTGGGTGACCTAATGGGGTTCATCAAACAGGAAAGCCAAGAGCAGTGTAGATAGTGAAGGCTGGAGACTCTCAGAAGTTAGGTTAATGGCCTTTTACATTTCATTCTGCAGGAGAATTTCTCTGTGTTTTATTCATGTCATGAGTCTTTGAATGAGCCTGAGATGGAAGGTAAGTAATTAATGGAGGAGATTTAGAGGTAGTCTGTCACTCAGGCAGTGGCACTGTTACTACTGGGTGTCTTTTAAGGGCTTAGAGTGAGAATCAGGAGCAAAGTATACATCAGCATTGCTTGAAAGATATACTGTTTGGTCAAAGCCTGTGTAGATGTGGGATCAAGGAAGCCAAGGTTTCGTTTTTTTGTTTTTTTTTTTGTTTGTTTGTTTGTTTTTTTTTTTTCGAGACAGGGTTTCTTTGTGGTTTTGGAGCCTGTCCTGGAACTAGCTCTTGTAGACCAGGCTGGTCTCGAACTCACAGAGATCCGCCTGCCTCTGCCTCCCAAGTGCTGGGATTAAAGGTGTGCACCACCACCGCCCTGCTGAAAGCCAAGGTTTCTGAAGAGATTAAACCTACTAAGGAAATGAATACCTTGCCTTGAGATAATAGAAAAGTTGTCATGAGGGTATATTAAGAATTGAAGAAATCTTACTATTGTCCTAGTTGGGGTTTCTATTGCTGTTGAAAAGACACTGTGACCATAGCAATTCTTATAAAGGAAAACATAATTATGTTTTATTATATATTAGTTGAGGTGTCAGGTTATAGTTTTAGAGGATTAGTCCATTATCATTACGGAAGGAGCATGGTGTACAGGAAGACATGGTCCTGGCTACATCTTGATATACAGGCAGCAGAAAGTTGACTCAGACTCTGGATGTGACTTGAGCGTATATGACTCAGAGCCTACCTCAACAGCGACACACTTCTTCCACCAAGGACATACCCACTCCAACAAACCCACCAAACCTAATAGTGCCACTCCCTTTTGAAGCAATTTTCTTTCAAACCACCACACCTATCAAAGGTGGAAGGCCTGAAAACTACTAAGTTTATTTGAAGGACTTTCTCTGGAGAAAAGAATACACCCAAGGTGCTCTGCTAAGGAAAGGGGTGCTTACAAGGGGCTACTACGGGTCTTCATTCTAAGTTCAGAACAACCTAACACACCAAGGCCAGTGTGGACAAGGTCCATGTTTAGACCTTGCATTAGAACTGGGTATCATCCTCTGGTGTTGGGTATAGGAATAGCAGCAAATTATTGGGTTTTAAAGTTCCTGACTAGATTTCAAATGAAGGCTTAGGTGCCAAAGAAATGTATGTCTGGGTCCAGATATACTTCCTCTTTTTCCTTTTTTATATTTTCCGTGAATAATGTGGTAATGAGCCTGTGGTAGCTGGCATCACTTCAGCAGGCTGACTTCCCCTTCTGTGAGTATATAATCAAGAATAGTAGAATAATATAGTATGCTTTTTTCTTATTGAACATTGATGTGTAGAGGCATGAAGATACATGTCCATAGTATCTTATAAAGCAGAATTCTAACTTCCCAAAGTTCAATAAAATGTCTGACAATGCCACATTCAAATATATTTCTCCGAACTTTTTATAATGTGAGATTGAATTGACACATTTAGCCGAGGCAGCTGCATTCTTCCTAGATATCTGGAATTGCTTTTCCCTGTAGAAATAAAAGCAATTTACTTTCATCATTGTGAGTCTAAGCTACTTCCTTGGAGACTGAACTTTATCCGCAATATTTCTGAGTATGACACAGCATAATGCATTTAGAAAAGACATCATTAACCTAGAAAATGCTTATCACCCAGTCAGCTGCTAGAATTGGTAAATCTGTAACCCATCAGAGTAAAATTATACCCTGCTTATTGATCATTGACCTCTATCAAGAGATGAAAATAAAGAGTGGACAAACCTGCTGATCTGACCTCTACAGCATGGCTCGAAAGAGTCCACTTATGTAAATGAAGTCTCTGTGTAAATTTTTCCACCAAGTAGAAAACCTAGCACCGTGGTGTTCTTACAATGCATCTTTTTCTTTCTAATTAACATGCTAATATCTTCTGGCTGTTTTCCTTTCTGATTTTAATACAGAGTAGTTGTATTATAAACAAAGGTTTAGCTTTTTAATGTACCTTTTAATACCCAACAACATAAATGACTCAGAAGTAAGTTTATATAAAGATAAAAACAAACAAAAACATAGTAAAATAATTACCTCCAGTATTTGCATAATTCTTCTTCTAAATACTCTGCAGAAAGTTCTAGAAATGTAGTTCTCAGCAACAGTTCCTAGCTGTGGTTTTATTATCACTTTATTTAATTATACATCAGCTCCCAAATTCCAAAGAAATTCTAACACACAAGCAGGATTAATTGCTTTAATAATATTCTCATTGCATTATATGTAACAAACTCTTTCACATTTTAAGATGACAATGTAGAGAAATAGAATTTTCAATGGCAAAAACTATATATTCTCTGCCCTGAATGTAGTTACCCTCCTCCAGAATACTAGGTGGAAGCCTATTGATAGCACATGGATTTGGCCTTTTTGGTGACAATAAGCCCAAGTCTCACCCTGAATAGCACTTGGAGCTAGGCAGTTTTGAGATGGATAGTTTTAGAGGATGTATTACTAGGTTAGTTAAACATCACGGATAAATCGACAGGATTTAGAATCATGTAGGAGACACATCTGTAGGCATGTGTCTTAAGGTTTTCAGAAAGGTTGGCATGAAGGCAGACATTCACGTTTGATGTAGGAGTCCCCTTTGTATGTTGTGAATGTGTTTTGTTACCATTGGTTAGGTTAATAAAGAAGCTGCTTTGGGCCTCTGACAGGGCATAATAGAGCATGGCAGGAAATCGAAGCAGCGATAAAAGAGAAAAGTAGGTGGAGTAGAGGAGATGCCATGTAGCTGCTGAAAGAGAAAGACATCAACTGCTAGCCAGAACTGTTGATAGAGCTCCTTCCGCTCCTTCAGCCAATAGCCGCTGAGATACCAGCCTATTGGGGTGTGGTCTCCCTCTCTCTTTAAAAAAGCAGGAACTGCCCTCTGCTCGCTTTCTCATTTCCAGCTGCACTTCTAGCTACTAGGCTCCTTTCCTGATTCCGCAGAGGGCTGTTGTCTGGGACGATGATCTGTGAGGTTTTCCCCTTCAAATAAATAACTATTCTATTAATCATAATTCCAAACTAGTGTGGGATTATTTGTGACTTATACCTTCATCTGGTGCCCAAATGTTTGGTTGTAGAACCCTCTCCTTCCCCAAATGATATAGGAGGGTCGTTTGTCTATGTGTTACTTTCATTGGTTAATAAAGAAACTGCCTTGAGGGCTGGAGAGATAGCTCCAAGGTTAAGAGTACTGGCTGTTCTTCCAGAGGTCCTGAGTTCAATTCCCAGCAACAACATGGTGGCTCACAACCACCTGTAATGAGATCTGGTTCCCTCTTCTAGCATGCAGACATAATGCAGGCAGAATAGTGTATACATAATAATAAAATAAATTTAAAAAACAAAGAAACTGCCTTGGCTTTTTGATAGGGCAGAATTTAGATAGGCAGAGTACACCGAACAGAATGTTGGGAGAAAGAAAGCAGAGTCAGGCAGACGCCATGAAGCTTCAGCCCAAGATGGAAGTAGGTTAGAATCTTCCCGGTAAGCCACCACCTTGTGGTGCTACACACATTAATAGAAATGGGTTAATCAAGATGTGAGAGCTAGCCAGTAAGAGGACAAAGCTAATGGGCCAGGCAGTGTCTAAATAAATACAATTTGTGTGTTGTTATTTCGGGTATAAAGCTAGCTGTGCAGGAGCCAGGCCAGGTGAAAAGCAGGCCTGCTTACCTCATCACTACACAGAACCTTACCAGTAGGCCACAACCTCATGCTGATTTACAGATTAACAGAAATGGGCTAATTTAAGATGTAGGGGTTAGTTGAAAAGATGCCTAAACTGTTAGACAAAGGTGTTATAATTAAAACAGTTTCTGTGTGATTCTTCAGGTCAGGGTGGCCAGGAACAAATGAACAGTTCTTGCCTACCATGGCAACACATCATCCTATGGACTGGGATCCCAACACAAATCAAACGTTTGAAAAGAAACAATGCAACAGAGCAGTGGCATTAAATGTGTCTGCTTCTCTGGCTGCAGACATCATGTAACCAGGAAGGTGCAGCTGTGACAGATGACTCCCATTCTCTTTCCCATGCTCTCATTCCAAAATGACTAAATTTGTGTTACAATATGAACCAAAATACAGCTAATAGCTTTCCCTTACCTAACAATTGCTACATATTTTGGTGTAGCAAAAGTAAAATTAGAAAATACAGAATCTTGCATGGTGGGACTCTTTCCCTGGAAGGAGAGAAATCAAAGACTCTTTTCAGCATGTGAAGATACAACAGGAAATGGTCACCTATGAATATTTTTGATACCTAGATATTGGACTCCCTGCATTTAGAACTCTTAGAAAGCATTTAATGTATTAAAATAATCCTTAGTTTATGGTTTAATAAACAGAAAATTTATTTTCTGATTATATATATATATATATATGATTATAATTTAATCAGAAATTGTATTTCTGATTGAAATGAATCTTATCTCCTTATTTCATATATTAATCTGTTAATAAAATCTATCCTGATAGATAACATATAAAGAGTGAGGTTTGGTGATACTCAACCATAACCCCAGAATTTACAATAAATATTGTAATCTTATTTATGAGTACATGAGTATTTATAAAAACATTGAGAGACTTAAACTTGTCATTTATTTCCCAGTCTTATGCAGAAGAAGTAAGACATTGAGGAAAAACTAGAGGGGGAGAAATCAGAGGTATCCTTATATCTTGGCAATATCTAACATGATAAAGTCAAATTTTAATATGAAATTTCACTTTCCATAGATTTTTGAGAAAAATGCTTCTCATCTTGTATAGCAATATATTATTAAAATAAATCTTATGTCTCCATGAATAATTTGATCACTTTTTGAATTATCCAGTAATTAATTTCTTTTGAATTTTTGGCACTTAATATTTTACCTAGTTCTTTTGCAAAAATGGTCAGGCAGGATTAGACTTCAGTGAATTTTTTTAAAAAAAAATCACAGATTGTGGTCTATGTCTAAATATCATTATCACTGAGTCCCTGGATTATAGACTGTTATTATTTGTCTATCTGAAGAGCAACCTTTATGATCATAATGCAAATAAAGGAATGTTCTTGGGTTAATTGATATCTCATAAATAGTGAGGAATAAAAATTGGGAGGCGACAAAGATGATAGAGAGAAAAATACATGATAGATAGATAGGTAGATAGATAGACATAGATGGTAAATAGATGATAGATGCATAAATAGGTAGATAAATAGATAGATATATTGCATAGATGGTAAACAGATGGCAGATAGATGATAAATACATAGATAGATAGATAGATAGATAGATAGATAGATAGATATAGATGATTGATAAACACATACATTGATATATAGATAGATGATAGATTGATAGATCAATATAGATAGATACATAGATAGACAGATAGATAGATGGACAGATAGATGATAGATAGATAGATAGATAGATAGATAGATAGATAGATAGATAGACAGACATAGATGGTAGTAAACAGACAATAGATACATAGATGATAGATACATAGACAGGTACATAGGTAGATAGATAGATAGATAGATAGATAGATAGATAGATAGATAGATGATAGATGATAGATAGATAGATAGATAGATAGATAGATTTGATTAAACATGGAAGTCTGATCCTATGAGAATAATATGGCTTATTTAGTGTTGAGCTTAAAGATTAGAGTCAAATCAAGTATTACAGTTAATTCACATTGGTATACTTTTGCAAGACACATCAGGATTTCAAAGATTACACAATCTTCTGAAACTGCACCACCATCTGGAGACCTTGAGGCTCTGGACAACTCTTCACATTACATGAGAAATAGTAGCACATGGATGCTGTTTGAATCTTGGTAAGTGTTTCATGGCAGGGATAGATGACTTTCAGTGATGTTTGATTTGCTTTTTCTGATAGCTAAAGATGTTGAATAGTTTCATACATTTTTGAAAGCTTGTATTTCATCTTTGCAAAATTGCCATTTCAATTTGTCCATGCATTTTTCTTGATTATTTGGTGTTTTTTTCATGTTTTATAGATTCTAGGATATTTACTGATGGAGGAAGGTCATTGGTAATAAACAAACTGCCTTGGCCCATTTTGATAGGCCATCCCTTAGGTGGGTGGAGTAGGCAGAACAGAATGCTGGGAGGAAGAGGAAGTGAGCTCAGAGAAGCCATGCTCCCCTCTCCTGGGCAGACGCACGCGATGAAGCAAGCCACCAGGTCAGACATGCTGAATCTTTCCGGTAAGACTGGTGCTACACAGTTTATTAGAGATGGATTGATCGGGATATCAGAATTAGCCAGTAAGGGCTAGAGCTAATGGGCCAAGCAGTGTTTAAAAGAATACAGTGTCTGTGTAATTATTTTGGGGCATAAGCTAGCAGGTGGCCGGGGTGCTGGGGACTCAGCCCCACCGCTCTTAATACTACAATTTACCAACTGTCAGATTCTCTCCAATTCTTTAGCCTGATTCATTGCTCTATTTTTCCTTTGCTATTCAGAAGATTTTTAATTTCACACAGTTTCATTGTGATTTCAATTTCCTGAACTATCTACAGAATTTTTAAAAATAATTGGTAAGAATATATCTCACTTAAAAGAAAAAAAAGCTTTCTAAGTAGTTGCATTTGTTCTGTGCATTTGATTCTCACCATCTGACATGTCATTTTATCTACACGTAAAAATGGGCATAGGGATACTACCTGCTGCATGGGGTTGCAGAGTGAAGGTTAGAAGGAAAGCATGGGTGCAATCAGTGTGCTTTGCCAGACGCTCTTCTAGTAAATGCCATCTCAAAACAATGAGGGGACGTAGGATTTCCATCAAACAGATATTCCAAGATAAGCAGAAAATGGTGGAAAATCCTCCATTTTCTTTGCATGACTTTAAAATGCTAACATCTGAAGGAAAATGTCACAATCACAATTAAAACTCTTTCAGATCCTAGTCTTGAAAGCTGCTTTGCTTGTTTCCATATATCATTTGAGGATACAAAAGTCAGAACAAAAGGTGAAAATCTGAACCAAGAAAATCAAGATAGAAAGCAAGAAAACTATTTTATGTGAAACACCCTCTTTCCACAGGAACTCTTCACCTCTTGATTCTTTTTCCCAATCTATAAAATCTCCAACACCAGTATACTGTTAGATAATAACTCAAGTTCCCTCAGCTTTTCCCACATGTTCAATAAAATTTTTCTATTCTCAGTCCCCCAAGGTCCCAACGAGGAGCAGAAGGAGGGAGAACATGAGCAAGGAAGTCAGGACCACGAGGGGTGCACCCACCCACTGAGACAGTGGGGCTGATCTATTGGGAGCTCACGAAGGCCAGCTGGACTGTGACTGAAAAAGCATGGGATAAAACCGGACTCTTTGAACATGGCGGACAATGAGGGCTGATGAGAAGCCAAAGACAATGGCATTGGGTTTTGATCCTACTTCATGTTCTGGCTTTGTGGGAGCCTAGCCAGTTTGGATGTTCACCTTCCTAGACCTGGATGGAGGGGGGAGGACCTTGGACTTTCCACAGGGCAGGGAACCCTGACTGCTCTTCGGACTGAAGAGGGAGGGGGAGAGGAGTGGTGGGAGGAGGAGAAGAGTGGGAGGAGGGGGAGGGAAATGGGAGGCTGGGAGGAGGCAGGAATTTCTTTTTTTTTTCTTTCAATAAAAAAAAGAAAAAAAATTTTTCTATTCTCAACTTCCCTTTGGAATCCAGCCAGTCTCTAAGATCACATATTCTTAAGTTAAAACTACTCCACAGTTTCTCAATAGCAGGGCTTCTAACCACCTAGTTTGAATGAAAGAAAGGATAAAAATAAGAAGCTCTATATTGATGCATTTTGAGAATTATGTTCTGAAGTGCTGGTTTCATTCAGTATGAGCTGATGCGGAGATTCAAGGTCCAAGACAGTCAGTGATTTATTCCAAATGCCTGAGCTTTACTGTGTTTTGTTAGAACAACAAAGCAGAATAAAAATGGAATCCTAAAACTTCTTCAGTGGAACAGAAAGGAAACGCTGGCTTTGTGTTTTTACATTGCAGTAGTTAATGACTGGTGCATTGAGGCATCAAGAGTGCCCACAGTATACTCTGTACAAGGTATATAGAGGACAGATTCCAGTGGGGGGAATGATACTTGTATAGATTTTAAATCACGTGAAAGTGACACACTGAGCCCATGTTATCATGAACACATCACAGTGCTGAATATTTGCTATGCATGATAGAGAATTGGGAAGTACCCAGAAGGGAGAATGATTTGAAAAGTGACTAAATTAAAAAATACCTTTATATCCATGGGCATTATGTTTGCTTGTTTGTCTGTTTGCTTATTTTTAAATAACAAGAGAGAACAAAGATGAAGTTTTCTGACCCAAAGCCTGAAATAGGTATCCTAATAGGCCAGACATGAAAGGTAAGGCAAAATTAGGCTTAATTTTCTCAGGGAAAGGATAGGAACAGGATAAGTACATACAACACGGAATCATCAAAAAGATGCAAAGTCTTTACTCCAAAGAGTACTAAGAAACTGAAGACAGTCAATGGACAGATGTTCTGCAGAGATGAAATACCACAAAAATATTGTGATAAATGTTAAGTCTTCCTGCACAGACAGACAAATCAGGCCATATCCTATTCCAAATTATTCTAAGAGATACAATGAAGGAAATGAGTCCAAAACCCAGTTCTAGTCATTGTATCTCATTAGCACAGAGATATCAGCTGATAATTGGCATAAAGTAAGAGGAGAGAGTTATTTACTGCTAAACATTTCACAGAATGAGAGCCCTGAAAAAGATAGGAAAAGCCTTCTGATTAACAAAATAATATAAACATTAAATTAGAAAAAATAGAAGTCATCATTTCATATATAACGAATAGTTAGTCATGATCCAAAAAGTCTTCCATTAACCAACAGAGCTTAGAAATTTAAGGATGTCTTCCAGTGAATTGTAGTTATGATTCTACAAAAGAATCAACTGTGAACTATGGTATCATCATATGACAAAAGCAATGGGTCATAAGCATCATAAAAGGATCTCTCACGTCTTTTAGGAATCCCACTGTCCACTGCAATTATACAAACAATAAAACAGAAAAACAAATTAATTTGAAATAAAAAAATGCCTGGACAATCAATAATTTAGTGAAACTGATTACACTTTTTCAACTTAACTTGCTATTTGGTTTGGAAGCTGTTGTAGCATGAAACAATGTTGAGAGAATGACTGATTCGTGCTATAAAATGGTTCACTTTCTTCCTCATTCAATAATTTTCCTAACTGACTTTATGTCAGTGTAAGATCAATGAAGTCAATAACAAACCAATTGTGTAGAAAGTGTCCATTGCAGAATCAAGCAAATAATATTATACTGATACTTATGTATTTGTTATGTGCCATGTTTTTAAATGTTTCTATCTCATTTTTATATATGCTTACCTTTATATAAAATTACCATTTTGATATGGTATGAGTTTGGATTCATGTGTGCTTGTGTTTTTGTTTGTGTGTATGCATGTGTGTTTGTGTGTGTGTGTGTGTGTATGCCACAGAATTATCAGACAGAAATTTAAACTATGGAGGCTCACATGAAAACTTGGCATGATAAATGCTACAATAAGGAATGAAGAAAAGTGAGGAAAAAAGTTAGAAGATAAAAGTAAAATGCAAGTTCCACAATGATTTGATTTCCATTTTCTAAAACATCATAGGATATCCTTCAGAATGTAAATATGAGTCTGGTCTTTAGAAACTAACACAATAGATTTTCCACGATCTCTAATCATACCTTCAACTACTCCAGCAGACATTTTTATTGCCAGTGACATTGGTCTTCCCCTTTTGCTTCACATGAGTCATTTGTGTGGGACTTCAAAATGTTAAAAATGGTACTTAAATGAGAAAAGTAGACACAAATTTCCTAGTAAAGGTTGCATTAACATGCTAAGACACAGCGAGAGCAAATGTTATCTGAGTAGCAAATAGATGTAAGGTGGAAAGTGAGGGCTTGGACTCTTCCTGAATGAGAGAAAAGGACAGAACAAAGCCCTCAGCAATGCAAAGTAAATCCAATTTAATGCCTGCTTTTTCCATTACTTTTTATAGGTCATTGACTTCTGAATTACGTTCTTTGTGCAGATGGTTTGTCTGTCTCCTGTAGATGAAGAGAACTGGATTTGATACTCACTTGTCCGTGAAAACATAAGGGATAAATAGTCTTTGATTTCAGGCTTTCAAATCTAGATAGCTTCACAATTCCAATATTGTCCAATAAATTATGCTTTAAGATGCACTGTATAAATTATAATGTGAAATAACATTATTTTAAAAATAATTAAAATATTAAGGGGAATGGAATTACAAGATCTCACAGTCAGGTATATCGTTCATTTCCTTTATGTATCATAGAAAAGATTATAATTAAAGAATTATGGACCAGCCCACCAGCAGGTGAGAAACCTGCCTCCAGGCTGGACTCTGATCCTCGCCACCCACTGAACTCTGTCCATGCAAGATCCATTACACAACCCACCCCCATGCACCTGAATATCCTCCCTGTGGCCAGCTTTCCTGTACCACCACAGCAGACTATATAGGCACAGGCACAAACTACACCAGTTGAAGAAACAGCAGACTACATAGGCACAGGTGTAAGTCACGACAGTTGAAGGAACAAGCATAGGAAGCATAAGTCAAAGCCACACCAGTTGGAATACCAGTAAAAGCTGGCATAAGAATACCAACAACCCAAAGAGCAATATGGTAATGCCAGAAATGAGTGATCCTACAGCAGCAAGACCTGAACATTCCAATGTAGATAAAACACAAGAAAATTGACTTAAGAATAACTTTATAAAGATGAACGAAGTTCTTAAAGAGGATGTGAAAAATTCCCTTAAGGAAATCAAGGGGAAAACAAGCAAAAAAAGAAAAAGAAAAAAGAAAAAAAAGGGAAGAAATCAGCAAATCCCTTAAAAAGAGCAAAGCCAAGAAAAAACATTCAAACAGGTGAGGGAAACAGCTCAACACCTGAAAACTGAAGTAGAAACAGTAAAGAAAACACAAACCAAGGTCAATCTGGAAATGGGAAATATGGGTAAGTAAACAGGAACTACAGATGCAAGCATCACCAGCAGAATACAAGACATGGAAGAGAGAATCTCAGACATTGAAGATACATTATAGGAAATAGATTCATCAGTCAAAAAATGTTAAATCTACAAATTCTTATCACAGAATGTCCAAGAAATCTTAGACACCATGAAAAGACCAAACCTAAAATGATAAGACTAGAAGAAGGAGAAGAATGCCAACTCAATGGCACAGGGAACAAAATCATAGAAGAAAACTTTCCCAACTTAAAAATGTATGTGCCTATAAAGGTGCAAGAAACTTACAGAACACCAAATGAACTGGAACAACAACAAAAAGTCCCCTTGTCACATAATAATCAAAAAACTAAAAATAGATAATAAAAAAATTTAAGAGTTGCAAAGGAAAAAGGCCAAGTAATATATAAAGGCAGACCAATCAGAATTGCACTAGACTTCTAAATGGAGATTTTAAAATCCAGAAGATCCTAGACAGATGTTTTACAGATACTAAGGGACCACGGAAACCAGTGAGAGTATTATACACTGCAAAATGTTCAATCAACATAAACAGAGAAAAAAATTTCATGACAAAACCAGATTTAAACAATATTTATCTACAAATCTAGCCCTTCAGAATGTACTGGAAGGAAAACTTCAACCCAAGGAAGTTAGCTACACCCACCAAAACACAGGCAATAGATAATGTCACTAAAGCAAACCCAAAGAACAAAAACACACATAAGACCATGACCACCACCAAATCAACAACAGCAAAAACAGCTTAACTAGAATTAGCAGTCACTGGCCAATGACATCTCTTAACATCAATTAACTCAATTTGCTAATAAAAAGACACAGGCTAGCTCAGTAATGGTCGTGCACGCCTTTAATCCCAGCACTTGGGAGGCAGAGGCAGGCAGATCTCTGTGAGTTCGAGGTCAGCCTGGTCTACAAAAGTTAGTTCCAGGACAGCTGGGGCTGTTACATAAAGAAATCCTGAAATAAAAAAAAAATACAGTCTAAAAAATGCATAGGAAAACATGATCCATTCCCCTGCTGCATATAAAAAGCACACCTCAACTTCAAAGACAGATTTTGCCAGAGCAAAGGGTTGGCAAAGATTTTCAAGTCAAATGGACCTAAGAACTACATAAGCCAGTATAGCTATACTAATAACTAATATCTAAAAAAAGACTTCAAACTAAAATAAATCAAAAGAGATGAAGAAAGACAGTTCATATTCATCAGAAAGAAAAATCCATCAAGATGATGGCTCAATTCTGAACATCAATACCCAATATAAAAACATACCCACATTAATAAAAGAAACATTAGCTTAAATTACATATCAAACTCCACACATTAATAGTGGGAGTCTTCATCAACCCACTCTCACCAAAGGTCAGGTCTTCCAGAAAGAAATATAACATAAAAATAAGGGAACTAACAGATGTCATGACTCAAATGTACTTGACAGACATCTACAGAACATTCCACCCAAACACAAAAGTATATACCTTTTCTTCAGCACCTCATGGAACCTTCTCTAAAATTGACCACATACTCGGTCATAAAGCATATCTCAATAAATACAAAAAATTGAAATAAACCTTTGTGTCTTATCAGAGCTCCATGGGTTAAAGTTAGAGTTCAAGAACAACACAATCTACAGAAAGTCTACAAACTCATGTGAACTGAACAACTCTTGCCTAAACCACTAATGGGTCAAGAAAGAAATAAAGAAAGAAATTAAACACTTCCTAGAATTAAACAAAAATGAATGTACAACATAACCAAATTTAGGGGATAATGTGAGAGCAGTGCTATGAGGAAAGTTTTAGCACTAAGTACATAACAAATTTAGAGATATCTCACATGAGCAACTGAACAACACACCTGAAAGCTCTAGAACAAAAAGAAGCAAAGTTACACAGGAAACAATCAAATTCAATGCTGAAATCAATAAAATTGAATGTAAGAGAATAATGTAAAGAATCAAGGAAACAAAGAGTTGGTTCTTCAAGGAAAACAACAAGACAGACAAACCGTTTTTAAAACTAACCAAAAGGCAGAGAAAGACTATCCAAATTAATAAGATCAGAAATGAAAAGGCAGACATAACATCAGAATCCAAGGAAATCCAGAGAATCATTAGTTGATACATCAAAAACCTGTACTTCCATACATTTGGAAAATCTAAAAGAAATTAACAACTTTCTTGATAGCTATCACATACCAAAATTAAATCAAGACCAGATAAACAATTTAAATAAACCTATAACCCCTAAGGAAATAGAAACAGTCATTAAAGTCTCCCAACCGAAAAAAGTCCAGGTCCTGATGGTTTCAGTGCAGAATTCTATTAGAATCTTGAAGAAGAGCTAATACCTATATTCCTCAAACTGTTTCATATAATAGGAACAGAAGGATTACTCCCAAATTCTTTTGATGAGACCACAGTTACCCTGACACAAAGATGCAACAAAAAAAAAGAGAATTACACACCAATATCCCTCATGAACATTGCTGCAAAATATTCAATGAAATACTGGCAAACTAATTCCAAGAACACATCGATAAAATCATCCACCATGATTAATTAGTCATCATCCCAGAGATGCAGGAATTGTTCATCTTATGAAAATTTATCAGTGTAATCCACCATATAAATAAACTTAAAGAAAAAAAGCCCACATGATCATCTCATTAGATACTGAAAAAACCTTTTACAAAATCTAACACACCTTCTTGATAAACATTCTAGAGAGATCAGGGATACAAGAAACATACCTAAACTTAATAAAGGCAATATACAGAGTCAAACAGAGAATTCTTAACAGAAGAATCTCATATGGTTGCCATACTATTAAAGAAGTGATCAACATCATTAGTTATCAAGGAAACGCAAATTAAAAGAACTCTGAGATACAATCTTACACCTGTTAAAATAGCTAAGAACAAAAAAAAACTAATGACATTCTGTGTTTAAGAGGATGCGGAGTAAGGGGAACACTCCTCCATTCTCCATTTTCACACACATGGGTGTGAAAACTTGTATAGCCACTTTGGAAATCAGTATGGCAGTTTCTTAGAAAGTTGGAAATTTGTCTACCTCAAGTTACTACAATACCACAATACCACTATTCTGCACATGTCTAAAGGATGCTCAATCCTACCAGAAGGACACTTTATCAAACTATGTTCATAGCCAAATTATTTGTATTAGACAGAACATAGAAACGATCTAGGTGGTCTTCAACCAAAGAATGGATAAAGAATGGATAAAAAATGTGAAATATCTACACAATGAAGTATTACTCTGTGTTAAAAAATGACATCATGAAATTTGCAGGCAAATGGTTGGAACCAGAAAAAAATCACCCTTAGTGAGGTAACCTAGACCCAGAAATAAAAACACAGTAAGTATCTACTCCCTCATAAGTGGATATTAGATGTAAAACAAAGGATAATCAGGTTACAATACACACAGCAGAGAAGCTAGGTAACAAGGAGTATCCTTAGAAAAACACATGTGTCTCTCTGGGAAGAGGAAAGATGAGAGAGGTCCTGGGTAAACTTGGGGTCATGGTGTTAGAAGGGAGGGGACTGGGGTTTGAGAACATTAAGGATCAGGATGGGGAAGTTGTGGACATAACAGAAGGGGAAAGTAATGAAAGAAATATTGTTATAGATGGGGACATTCTGTGGTTAGGGAGAAGATTGTTGCCAGGGAAACTCCCAGGATCCCACAAAGATGATCACAGCTAAGACTCCAACCAATACTGGAAAGGATGCCTGATTTGGTCTTCTGCTATAATTAGATTGGTGACTACCCTAATTGTTATCACAGAGCCTTCATCTAAGTAACTGTTGGAAACTTTTGCAGAAATCCACTGCCAAGTACTGTGCTGACTTCAGGAGTCAATTTGACGATTAGGAAGGGGGGTTACACGAACAAGATCATGATGGGGAGACCCACAGAGACAGATGACCTGAGCTTGTGGGAGCTCATGGATTCTGGACTGACAGGCAGGGATCTGTCATGCAACCGACCTAGGCCCTCTGCATCTGGGTGACAACTGTGTAGAGTGGTCTTTGTGGGATCCCTAACAGTGATACCAGGGCCTGTTCCTGACACATGAGCTGACTCTTTGGAACCTATTTCCTCTGGTGGGATGCCTTTGCCTTGCCCAGTCTTGATGCAAGGGGGAAGGGCTTGGTCCTGTCTCAACTTGACATGTCATGCTTTGTTTATTCCCATGTGAGACCTTACTTTTCTGAATGGAGACAGAAGAGGAGTGAGTGGAGGGGTGTCGAGAAGAGAGTTGGGGGGAGGCAAAAGGAGAGGAGGAGAGAGGGGAAACTATGGTTGGTATGTAAAAGGAATAAATTTTAAAACATAATAAAAATGATAAAGCATAAAACTTATAGCTGTATCTGGAAAGACTTTCAAGAGAATATATGCATACATAGAAATGGAAAATAGTCTATATTGAGGGATGAAGTATTCTAAGCTAAAATAACATTTGCACAAGAGCCAGGGGCAAAGAAAGGGAAGAAGACTTTGGAGACCAACCTGAAAGTCTAATACAGTAAGATAACCCTGGGCATGAGAACAAAAGCAAAGTTGAGACCAGGACAGGAGATGGGGATGAAATGTTCAAGGCTTTAACTAACAGGATAAGGATTTTGAAACTGACATTTTGCCTAGAGCCAACTCTAGGCTTGCTTTTCTCAAGTGCAGTGGAGGCACTGGAAATAGTGAAAAAGGCTAGTATGTCTGGGGCACACTCATTATGTTCAGCTAGGAGGAGAGGTTTGACATGTTTCAGACTGATGACAAGGATGCCAGCAAGAAAATTTATAGTACTGCTAACTTCAATTCTTTACTTTAAATTGTTTTTAAGGATTCATTTTTATCATAAGGGATTTGTCTGTATGTGTGTCTTCATGGGGGGGGGTGAAACAGTGCAGGACTCAAGGAAGGGTAGAGGAGCCAGATCCCCTGGAGCTAGAGTTACAGGCAGGCATGGACCAGCTAGCATGGTAATGGGAACCAAACTCAGCTCTTCCTATTATGTAGTGGTACCTTCTCTTAACTGATGAGACAGCGATCTATCCAGCCCCAAAGTTCAATTTTCTACTGAATTTTTAAAGGAATATGATGATTAGATTAAGAATGTTACATGCTTATTACTGACTGGGGATGTATAACACAATTCTAAAATTTATCTTCTGAATTAAAACAATTCATCTATCTATTGATAAAATTAATTAATTACTCTGTCAGTCGGTGTCTCCTAGTGATTAACTGAATCATCATCAATAATTAAGAATTACACTGACTACTGACATACAGAGCAACTGCTAAGCTGTTCCCATATGTCACATGTAACAGTGGCCTGAATAAAAAGCCTTATACAGAATACATGAGCACAGGGGTAAAACTGCTTACTTTAACTTTCCTGTGACTGAAGAACCAGTCCTGAAGAAGAATGCACCAGAATTTGAAGGGAATCCTGTCAGTTTCAAAAATATCTTTACCTTTCTGTCTTCATTAACAAGCAACTACACCCTCAGCTTTTCCATGTCCTGGCTCTATGGAAGTCACAGGGGCTGCTCACAGTAAAGAGAATTAGTTTTCATGTAGGTATAGAGAAGTGGTTTACTGTAGATGTGCCTACTTAGGTTCTGCCAACCTCTGAGAACAGAAACAATCCTATGTATGCTCATGCCTCTGTACTTAGAATTGTCTGGAGTTGAAGGAATAGATTCAGGTCCCTCTGTTGACATTAAAAGGATAAAAAGAGGATTGCATTTTTACCTCCATATAAATGAATGAAATTATCTCCAATTCTTTCTTTAACCACTTGGCAGGCTGTCAATCTTCATGCTATTCATAGTGCCAAATATTAAACCAAAGGAAAAGTATCCAGGAAATAAGAAGTAAGAATGGCATCAGCATTGAAATGCATGTATTTTAACCACATGCACTTCAGTGAATAGTTCTTGTGTTACTTAAATATGTAATTCCTAATCCATTTTCTTATGGTTGCTTAAAAATAATGAGTCAGGGTTTAAATTACAAAACACAGGATGTTATAACTAGCAAAGTAATTGAAATCTTGCCTTCCTGAATGCTTCTTTATGAAAAAAATACGCTAAGCTTAGCACATGTCCACAGGTTGCAAACCTGTTGTTTTGGGAACCACACAACATCTATGTTCAATTTTGATATTAGATCCTCTTGATATGGAGTACCTTGTCGAAAACCAAGGTTCATTGTGGGTGCTGGAAACTGAACAAGAGCAACATGTGATGCTATCCACTGAGTCATTCTCCATCCGCAGAAGGAATTTACATTTGTAAATGTGACAGATTCACAACCCAGTGATATCTAGAACATATGCTTAATAAGAAATATAAGAACTAAGGAAAATAGCACCCTAAACTAACCTCTTCATGCTTGAGATAGAGCATGACTATCATATCTTATTCCAAGTTGTGAGATTGTGAAATCATGAAGGTATAAAAATTTAATTTTACTTAAGGTCAAGGCAATTAGCAAACTGAGATTTCTTGCGTTCTTATTACCCCATCTAGACATTGTTTCTATGTAACATAATTCAGGCTGAGTTCTGATTTTCATACTGTGTGGAATTTTCTAAAAAAAATTTACCTTGTTAATATTATTTGGAGTCTGCATAATTCCATAAAGACAAAGCATAAACAAAAACAAACAGCCACGCAAGAACAAACTGAATCCCCTAGTAACTCTCAGTACAAGTGTTCTTACTAAATGCCATGAATGAAAGTCACTCTGGGAATCTGCTTAGCAAATATAAAGTTCAAAATTGGTGTTTTTGTAGGTACAACTTTGGTCTTCTGGGCTGTGGGTATCTGGCCATTCCCTCAGAGTCACACCTACCTTAATGGAGATGGTGACATGACTGCTGTGTCCTGCTTGGGCCTTGGTCACTTTCTGGTTATCTGTTGTAGTAAGAGCAGCGGGGCTGCGTCCCCGGCACGCTGCCGCCCGCATGGCTAGCTTATGCCCTGAAATAATTACACAGAAACTGTATTCATTTAAATACTGCTTGGCCCATTAGCTCTAGCCTCTTATTGGCTAGCTCTTACATATTAATATAGCCCATTTCTAATAATCTGTGTAGCCCACTAGGTGGCTTACCAGAGAAGATCTTAACCTGCGTCTGTCTGGAGTGGGAGAATCATGGCGACTAACTGACTCAGCTTCTTTCTCCCAGAATCCCGTTCTGTTTACTCCACCTACCTAATTTTCTGTCCTATGAGGGCCAAGGCAGTTTCTTTATTAGTTAACCAATGAAAGCAACAGATAAGATACAAGACCCACCTCCATCAGTTATCTAATGAAAATCCATTGACTATGTGTTTGTTTACTTCTACTGACTCTAAAGCTTTCACGGTCACATAATTGTGCAGTGTTTAATAATTTCATTTCTTTTTTCCCTCTTTATTCCTTTCCTCCCTCCTTCCTTCCTTCCCTCCTTCTTTTTCTTTCTCCTTCCTTCTTTCAGTTCTCCTTTCCTCTCTCTCTTTTTCTATTTCCTCACCAGATCCTCTGATACTCTTGGGAAATCAGAGTCATTTTGAAGTTCTTGAACAAGCAAGTTTTTTTTCTTAATTATAGTCATACCTTCTTTTATGCACACATTTTGGGAGTTATAGAGGAACAATGTATATCAGGCTTTGCTTTCTCCTTTCCCAGATATTGGACAAGGGATTTTCTTCAAACTTAGCCCTAATATCCCAAGATATTTTGAATTAACAGTTCCCCATATTCAAAGTCCTTCTTATCTAAACTTCTGTTTTTACCAGCAAAAAAAAAAATCTTTGTACAGGAGAACACACCACACACAGGCAGGTATAACTGTCTATATGGTGTGCAGTTTGGTTCCCACTTGATGACTACAAACTTGATGGTGATGTTGACACTAATATCATATTTCAGCCCACAATCATACTCTATATGCCCAACTCAGTGTCTATGATATGATTTGTAAACACTACAGTTAGGATCGCTCATAGGGGGAGCTCAGAATATAAACTCAGAGTCAAACTAAATGACAAGGGAAGGGTTGATGATCATGTGAGCATTTGCCTCAGGAGATGTTTTACTTATGTAAATAAAGTTAATAAAATATAACAGATATCCTCTGCATAGGACATTCCAGTCTCTACAGGACATCCTGTCTGTCACCTTCTGCAAGTCAACAATAACATCATAAAGAAAAAAGGGGGAAATGGAACCAGAGAAATAGATAAGTTGTTGAGTGAGAGGGTGTGGTACAGGAAAGAATATGGGGAGGGATAACTAATACTAAAGATCTTTTGACAAAGTCATATGCAAACCTATTACTTGTAGAAGCATCTTAAACATATGCAGATGTAAAAGGTATTTAAATAAGAGTTAACATATAAAAAGAGGACAATGTCCCAACTATATAATGTGTATTACAAAATAAAGATTATGGTATCAAGGATGGGTTACCTTCATTTAAGTTGTGGGTCAATGAGGCTCCAAAGAACCCCCTACACACACACACACACACACACACACACACACACTATAGGCTATTGCCAATGTGTAGAAGAACACAGGGTCCACTTCTTACAAATATCTCTAGAGAAACCAGAATTGTTAAGCATGTAGATTGTTTCATTCAATGAAAGAAATTGACACCCATTCATTCAGAAACCTAGAGTGGATATTGCTCAACCACCTGGTGTTCTTTTACTATTCTTTGAAGGCAACCCTCACCTGAATCTCCCAGACTCCTTAGCATTGTTTCTCAGTCAATATAACCCATCGTTAGGAAGGAAATCTAATGTACTTTGAAAGCTGGTTTGCTATTATGTTTATTACAAACCCTTCCTCCCTAGACCCTTATTCTGATCATTGTTTTTCAATTAAACCCATTCTTACACTTGTTGCAAGTTCTTCTTCCCTAGACCCTTGTCCTAAGCACTGTTTCTCTGTCAATAGAACTCATTCTTATGGCACAATACCATATTCACTGTACTGTTGAACTCTCATCAGAGAAGTTTCTTTTTAAAGTATAAGGCAATCAGCACAGAAACACACAACTCATCAATGTGCAAGAGACCTTGGAGTGCTCAGGCCTAAATGGGATGTCTATATCATACCCCTACCCTTGAGGTTCAGAGATCTATATGGAAGATAAGGCAACAAGAGTTTAAGAGCCAGAGTGGAAGACAACTCCAGATGAACAGTTTCTACCAGACACAGCAAGACGTTCATATGAACTCATAGAGACTGAGAACATGCACAAGACCTGTTCAAGATCAAGCAAGACAACATCCCAGTATGGGGCAGGGCAGGGGGCCGAGAAGTCCCGGCCCCAGCCAAGGAGCTATTGGCAATTGCTGTCTCTTTAAGATACAAAATAATTTTCTCTAACAAAGTGACACAATAAACCAACCACACACTGGGGCAGGCGCCACACATAAGAGTAGTTGGCACACACAAACTGGACTCCATGATTATTTTTTTTAAAAGAACGTGACAAAGTTGGAAGATTCTGAGAGAATTTAGGAAGAATCCAGGGAGAGAATACATATGATCAAAATATAGCATATGGAATTCTCAAGCAATAAAATAATTACTAAAATTAATTTTAAGCAGGATTGCATTACTGGAAATATTCCATTTTGGAAATAGAATTAAAATCTTCAGGTTGCCTTTTGCTCTGTGGAATGTATCTTCTGCTGGGTGAAATTTTTCAATTTAATGCCGCCCTATTTGTCTACTTTTGATTTTGTTTGTTGTCAAGCCACTATTTTTGAGGCTCCATTACAAGCCAGGAAATAAAACCACAGTCTAGACTCTGTCATCTCAGGTTCTACTGTCTCACGTATTCTGTTTAAGCCCTTTATCCATTTCAATAGAGTGTTAAGTGTAGTACACAATAAAGGTTAAATTTTATACTTTTATCCTTTTTTATCCTCTCTATGTGGAGATCCTACTATCGCAGAATCAATTATTAAATAAACTATCCTTTCAGCATCATGTACATTTGGCATTTCTCTCAAAAGTCAATGTGTGGGTTTATGTCCTGACCATCCATTCTGTTACTCAGGACTGCATTCTGTTTTTCTGCTTCTATTATCCTCCCCTTTCTTCCTATTTACTACAGTTTTTTTGAAATTTAGTTTGAAGTTAGGGTTTATAATGTCTCCTGATTATATATTATATGATAGATGGATAATTATATATGTGTGTGTGCATGCATGTATATGTATATATGTATGTATATATACATACATAAACTTATTGATTGATTGATTTTGATTTTTGTTATTAATTAAGTGTTCATCTCTGTCCATCTTATTCATTCCCTTTTACAAAGTCATTGCACTCTATAGTCTAGACTGTCATCCAACTTCCAATTCTGGCTCAGATTCCTAAGAGTTAGGACTACAGGTAAGTGCCAACATGTCCACCAAGATTTGTTCTTGCTCATGATCACATTGGCCATTTTATGTTTCCATACAGATGTAATTTCTCTCTAGTGTGTGTGAAGAATGATATTGAAATTTTAAGTGACTTACTTGAATCTGTATATCATAGAAGGTACACTTGCTTTTCATAATATTAATAATGCTGATATATAAAGAGAAATTATTCTGTTTGTGCCATCTTGTTTATTAGATCTATGTTTCATAGGCTCCTATGCATGTATCTTTCACATTTTGTTTTAATTGATTCCCAATTTCTTTCTAGAATTATTGCAAATGGGAATTTGAGTACATACATGCATGTATGCATTTCTGTAAGTGTGTGATTTCTTTTTTATGTAATTCATTATTAGCCATTTCACTTGTATGTACTGATTTTATAACCTGCAGCTTTGTCGCATTTAATTACTAGATATAACAGACTTTTGTGCATTATTTACCTTCTTCTACTCTTCATCTTTGTATGACATATCATTTGTGAACATGGATGACTAGTATCCTACTTTCCAATGTATATTTGCTATTTCTTCCTATTGTTCTGACTTGAATTCTCCAACTTTGTCAAAGAGAAGTTCTAAGACTAAACATTTGTCTATGTCTCTGCTCTCAGAATCAAAAATTCCATCTTTTCACCCTAGACAATGATGTTCTAGAGATGATGAGAGGAGGCATATTTCATTTGTTCCTATATTTTTAAGGTACCTGAATTTGAAAAGACATAGACTTTTATCATGTACTTATATTTGCATGGAGTTGATCCTGGGGTTTTCATTCCACATTATGGGCATGATGTATATTTTACTGGTCTGAAGATGTTGATGGGTTTTTACAACTAAAAGATAAGTCCCACTAAATGAGAGTGCACAACCAATTTAATGAGATCCTTTATTCTGTTTGCTGCTATTATACTCAGATTGTTGACAGCTGTGTTCACCAAGGATACTGGTTGCCTGCAATTTTCTTTTCTTGCAACCTTTGCCTCATTTGATTCAGGGTAATCATGCCTATAAAAATTTTAAAGTGATCTAACTTTTTCGAGATCTTGGAATAAATTGAAACAGATTTATGCTAGTTGTTTCTAAAGCTCTTGGTCCAATATAAACAGTGGTATCATTATGCCGTGGACTCTTGTTTATTGTTGTGTCATAGTCATACTCTGATTAGTATAATAAAATTCTTGGAATAAGTAATTTATAAAAACATAGAGTTAGTATTTATTCATATTTTTGGCAATCCAAATCCCATTGTAGAGACTATAGTGTGTACAACACATTTTGGCAACATTACATGGTAGGAGTAATTGCTCATCTCATGAGCCAGGTCCCACAAAACCCCTTGAACTCTAATGATCTAAGATTCTGCACTGAGGCTTCAGCTCCTCTAGCCTCATTGAGTTTCCTAAGAGCAATACCATGGAGACAAAGCTTGTGACACCTGTGCTCTGCTGACATCCAACCTCCAGTCTGTAGCTGATAATTAATCAGTGATTACATTAATTCTTTGTCTATTTGGATGTTCTATTTCTTTACTTACGAATACTGAGAGATTATCAGTTCCTTCTAGGCTTTCAAGTTTGACATTTTGTGTTAACAATCATCTCTCTTGAATGTTTGCATTTGTCTTCATTTATAATTTTATTTAACTTTCAACTCCTTTTATGTTTTCTAAAATATCTGTCATTTAATTTTTTTTCAAAAAAAGCTTTTAGTTTTATTAATATCTGCAACTGTTCTCCATGAGTGTATTTTATTTATCTCCATTGTGGTCTATATTATCTTTCTGCATTTGTTTGTTTTAAAGATGATTTTATACTCTGTAGATAAATTAATCCTTCATCTTCCTTGTTGACAATTTAAAATAATTTCCTTTCCCATCATTCCTTTCATGACTTTATAGATCTTTAACACCTGTTTCTTGAATGTAGCATATCAATGAATCTTTTTATTGCTTTTATTGAGCTATATATTTTTCTCTGCTCTCTTCCCTTCTTTCTTCCACCACTTTTAACCTCTCCAATGGTCTCTGTGCTCCCAGTTTACTGAGGAGATCTTGTCTTTTTCTACTTCCCATGTAGATTAGGTCCATGTATGTTTCTCTTACAGTCTTACAGTTCCCTTTGTTGTCTAGGTTCTCTGGGGTTGTGAATTGTAGGCTGGTTTTTATTTGCTTTATGTCTAAAATCACTTATGAGTAAGTACCTATTATATTTGACTTTCTGGGTCTGGTTGTCTCACTCAATATTCATCCATTTGCCTGCAAATTTCAAGATGTCATTATTTTTTCTGCTGTTTATTATCCTATTGTGCAAACTGGTACAACCACTTTGGAAATCAGTATGGCAATTTCTCAGAAAATTAGGAAACAATCTACCTCAATATCCAGCAATAACACTTTGGAGTACATTATCCAAAGGATGTTCAATCATACCACAAGAACATGTGTTCAACTATGTTCATAGCAGCATTATTCGTAATAACCAGAACCTGGAAACAACCCAAATGCCCCTTGACCAAGGAATGGATAAAGAAAATGTGGTACCATTTACAGAATATAAGTGGATTATAAATTTGTATCTATTCAACTATTTTATATTTTTTTATTTGATAATTCAAATCATTTAATATAATTATCTAGAGGCCAGAGTGATAGCTCAGCAATTAAGATCTCTCACAGCTCTTGTGGAAGGACTGGGTTTGGTTCTAAGTACCCTTTATGTCACACAAAACCAACTGTAACTGTAGACCCAAAAAATACTGTGCCCTCTTCTGGCCTCCATAGGCACTGTACACATATGGAACACAGCCAGACAGATAAGAAACACACACACACAAAATAAAAAGAAACCTTAAATTATAGGCTCAATGTCCTTTATTTATGGCTAGAAACCAAATATGAGTGAGTACATCCCATGTTCTCACTCAGGATACTGTTTTCTATTTTCGTCCATTTGCATGCAAAGTTCAAGAAGACATTGTTTTTTACTGCTGAGTAGTGCTCTAATATGTATATATTCCATACTTTCTTCATCCATTCTTCCATTGAGGGGCATCTAGGTTGATTTCAGGTCCTGGCTATTACAAACAATGCTGCTATGAACATAGTTGAGCATATACTTTTGTTGTATGATAGGGTATCTTTTGGGTATATTCTCAAGAGTGGTATTGCTGGGTCCAGGGGTAGGTTGATCCCGAATTTCCTGAGAAACTGCCACACTGCTTTCCAAAGTAGTTGTACAAGTTTGCATTCCCACCAGCAATGGATGAGTGTACCCCTTTCTCCACAACCTCTCCAGCAAAGGCTATCATTGGTGTTTTTGATTTTAGCCATTCTGACAGGTGTAAGATGGTATCTTGAAGCTGTCTTGATTTGCATTTCCCTGATCCTAGAGAAACTAAATAAGAAGGTAAACCCAAAGAAAAACATATAGGCATCCTCCTGGATAGTAACCTTTATAAGTCGATGAAAGGAGACAGAGACAGAGACCCACATTGGAGCACCGAACTGAAATCCCAAGGTCCAAATCAGGAGCAGAAGGAGAGAAAGCATGAGCAAGGAACTCAGGACCGCGAGGGGTGCACCCACACACTGAGACAATGGGGATGTTCTATCGGGAACTCACCAAGGCCAGCTGGCCTGGGTCTGAAAAAGCCTGGGATAAAACCGGACTCGCTGAACATAGCAGACAATGAGTACTACTGAGAACTCAAGAACAATGGCACTGGGTTTTGATCCTACTGCACGTACTGGCTTTGTGGGAGCCTAGGAGTTTGGATGCTCACCTTACTAGACCTGGATGGAAGTGGGTGGTCCTTGGACTTCCCACAGGGCAGGGAACCCTGATTGCTCTTCGGGCTGACGACGGAGGGAGACTTGATGGGGGGGGGGACTAAATGGGAGGAGGTGGCAGGGAAGAGGCAGAAATTTTTGATAAATAAATAAATTAATTAATTAAAAAAACCTTAAAGCAATTATTCATAGACAGGATTTACTATTTTAAACAGCCCAAGAACAAAATTGTATCAGTTTATTGTGAAGTGTGTAATGTCTATTTATTTCATGCTTCTTTGCAAACAGCCTTCAGTTTCTTCATGTATTACCAGTTTACCCATTAGAATTGGAAGTAATTACTACTGGGTACAGATGGCCTCCTTCTGTGCAGTGTTGCAAACCCTTTGCCCACTCTTTTTACATGTGGTTTGAAGGTTTGGAGAAAGGCAAGTTGTTGTTTGGTTCTGATTGTCTTCGATGGATCTACCACAGGCTATTCCATACAGTGACTATGAGAATTTAACAGTGATGGAGGAGAGTCATCTGTCTATCTGTTGCTTTCATTGGTTAATTAATAAAAAAAAACTGCTTGGCCTGGTAGGTCAGAACATAGGTGGGTGGAGTATACAGAACAGAATGTTGGGAAGAAGGCAATGAGTCAGACGCCATGGAGCCAGCTGCCAGGTCAGACATGCTGAATCGTGGTGCTACACAGATTATTAAAAATGGGTTAATCAAGATGTGATAGTTAGCCAATAAGAGGCTAGAACTAATGGGCCAAGAAGTGTTTAAATAAATACAGTTTCTGTGTAGTTTTTTCAGGGCATAAGCTAGCCAAGCGGCTGGGAGCTGGGCAGCAGGAATGCAGCACGCTGTTCCTATCACTACATAACAAAATATTCTTTTTTTTTGATTTAATAAAGTTTTATTTTTCCAAAAGTACAGCTGATTGAACCTGTTCATGCATCTTCACCAGCAGCTGGGGCATCTCCACCCTTTGTGTTTCTGGTGTAAATTACTTGGGCTCTGTGCTTTGAAACCAGCTTGATAAGCCCTTTACTAAGGAGCTCCTGAAGAGCTGCCCTGGCCAAGGAACCGCGAATCTTCAGTCTCTCAGAGACCACGGCTGGAGTAATAAGTTTATAGTTGGGCACTTCCTTACAGAGTTTGTCGTATGTAGCCTTGTCAAACAGGACCAGATTGTTGAGCTTGTCCCGAACTTTGCCTTTGGACCACTTCTTCTTTTTGGCCTTGCCACCTGACTTATTTACTGGGTCTTTGTCTTTTTTGGCAGACTTTCCGGCATCTTTCTTCTTCTTGTCATCCTTGGGCGGCATGATGAAGTTCGGAGAGTGGCGACGACCACTGCAGCCTCCCTAAGATGTCGGGGAAACTAACAAAATATTCTTAATGTTCAATTTTAAACTTATAAGATCCAAGCTCGAATTAAACTATTTTTCTAACAGTCCTAATTATGGTTTGTTACTACCGCCACAGTTTGAAACTTGAGATTAAAAGTTTATTGAATTGTTTTGGTGGTAGTTCTTTTTTAATATTTTTGTCTTTAAGCAATTTAAACAGACTAGCAAATTATTTATGCAGCACCATTAGCATTATAATATGGGAATATTTTGAACTGAATATCATTATTTTTGTTATAACAAATTATACTTTCAAATGACTTTTGGGTTGATAGTTGATAGTCTTTCATGATTTGAAGTACTTTCTGCTGTATTTCTTGTGAAGCAACCTCCCTTCTTTCTTCTCTGGGAAAATGTCTCTCTCACCTGGTCTTCCAGAGGCAACTTGCTCACACATGATACCACTTATAGAAGTTGCTTATTTTCTTCTCAATATTTTGAGCATTTCTAAGATAATGACCAATTAATTAGAAAGTTTGCATATGGAAAAGTAAAACAGCAGCAACACACCATAAGCAAAACAAGTTATCATAAATCACTTACATGGCTTACAGTTTCAGAAGGCTAGAGTTTGTGATGGTGGAGCAAAGGCCTGGTAGCAGAAACTTCTGAAAGCTTGCATCTTGTGACATTGCGACACAACTACAAGAGAGAGAGAGACAAAGAGAGAGAGAGAGAGAATGTCATATCTTTGAAACCTCGAAGTTCACTCACGTAGAGAGACCTCCTCCAACAAAGCCACACCTCCTAATCCTTCCCAAACAGTTTCACTAAGGAGGGGTCAGGTATTCAACTGTATGGTTCTATGGGGCTATTCTTATTTGAACCACCTTACCCTCTTATGCAAGAAGTTACCTTTTCCCTATTGGTGGCTTTTGAAGAGTTATAGCAGTCTGTGATGGTATGGACTTCTTGGAGTTCCTTCTTTTCAGAGTTTATTCATAAATGTTATGGAGCTGGCTGTTAAGTCATCTGACTTGGAAGTTTTCAATCATTATTTCTTTTGTTAATAATTTCCAATCCTGTCCTTTATTCTGCTCATGCTCAGTTCCAGCCAGAGGAAGTGAGAGAAATCGCGTGAGCGCCTTCTCAGCACAACAGCCAATTTTTCAATGGATGCTCCTCACCAGGTTCTTTTGCTGACTGAATTAAGACTGGCCCTATAACATGGAGATAAAGTAAGAGGATGGAAGAGTCACCAGGTAGAAGGGTTCTAAATGTTTAAAGTATCCTCTGTGCAGAGGATGAACTCAGGTTAACAAGAAACCTGGTTTCAGAGTTAAGGAAATAAGCATTAATCACATGTGAGCTGTTGTAGGTAGGGTCTTCTCTGTTGATGTTTGTTAGCTACACAATATATATCTAAAATAGAAGGCATATATATCCCTAAAATATACATAAATATTAAATGTACCTCTGAATGAATATTTTTCACTGAAGTTTTCAATTTGCATTATACTCAAAATGTTTCATCTTAAAAGAACAAAGGATAGAAGTCAGAAGAGAAGTGGATACATATACAGAAAAAAGATATCTAGTGGAAGAGAGGTAACATAATAATGTTTTTTAGCTGCACTTACACATTTCAAACATTTCCTTTGAGACACGTATGACAAATGCATGAAGTGATAACATCTTGTCTTCCTTACTGTTCTAATATCATATATCCTTTATATCATTTTTTTCCAAAACGTGGTGTTACAGGTCAGAAATGTGAGAACTTTCTTTAACGATGCTGAATAATAAGACTGGAGAACTTATGTTGCTCAAATTTTTTAAGGAACTGGAAAGTGGTGGGCTTATCTGTAATGACCTATTCTCGGATGAAATGCTCCTAAGAAGCCGTGTTCTTTCCTTGACTCATGCAACTTCCAGTTGCATGATGCAGGTCTCCTGAGGACATTCAAGGTGCATTCAAGTGTGAACTGCAAATGAAGATTCTCAGCTAATGTTGGTTGCTGGTTGGATTGTGGCTGGTATTAATAGTCCCCAAACCATTTCTAGGTCTGTAGATAATTTGAAAATGATCTTTCTAATGTTATCAGATATTGCTTATTTAAACATTTGCAGTCATGTCAGGTTCATAAAATATATTACTACATTTAAGCCTACCTTGATTTGAGCTTTAAAAGGTTAGATACAATTTAATTTCTGCCCAACATGCTCTGAATATTTTACTCTAAATTTATTGATAAAATAAACAAAATTAAAATGACTTTGGGAACCATAGTATCCTTTTCTTTAAAAAAAGTTATTGAAGCAAACAGTGATGGCAACTTGAAGAAATTCACATTTAAAATTTTAATTTTAATTTTCTATCATGTAAGATCAGAACAAAGGCATGCATGTTGGCTCTAATCTCCTCATTTAGGAATATAACCCAAAAGGATTATCATGAGTTTGTGTTCAATATATGCCATAGGGTGAATTCCAAATCAATATAATATAGAATATGGTCTTTCTCAAATGTGTCTACATTAAAAATTATAAATAAAACCAGAGCATTAAAGCTTTTTCTATGAGTTATATTCTCTATTGTTACACATTTTGGGGAAAAATCAATATTGGAGATAGGACACTATTTATTCTAAGTCTCCTACCTCACCATTTTTTAAAATACACAGTGAGTTTTTACTTTTAAGGTCCTATATCCTTTCACATTTGGTTATGTCCATATTGCTCAGGCAGGAGAACAGAAAGGAAGGAGCACCTCCACAGGCCATGCTCTCCATGGATTGCAGAGGAAGATCCTAGCAAGTCCTGGCTCAGTTTAACTGTTCCTCACTATAGCGACTCTTTGGAACTCCTCTCACCTTATGTCCCAGTATATGGCAGCCTTTGACTCTCTGGCCTTTATTTTATTTTTTATTAATTTAAAATTTTTCTTTCTTGTCCTTTTTATTGTAAATAGATTTTTTTATACAATATGTCCTGATTACAGTTTCCCCCTATCTTTTCTTCCCATTTCTTCTCTACTTCCCTTCCCATTCAGCTCCACTCCCTTTCTTCTTCTCATTAGAAGACCAACAGGTTTCCAAGGGATACTAATAAAATATACTAAGATAAAATGGAAACTAACACATTGAAATAGAAAACAAACACAAAAAAAACAGAAGGAAAAGAGCCCAAGGAAAGGCACAAGAACCAGAGACAGATGCAGATGATCACTTGTTCTCAAACTTAGGATTCACATGAAAAAACAAAATGAGAGTTGTCTACATAAATGACATGGAGAGTAAAAAGAAAGAAATAGATGGATAAGTAAAAAAAAAGAAAAATATGAAGTAAGATAGAGTTCATTTGTTTTAAAGGAAAACCACTGTATGACATTCTGAGAGGAAGAACCTCCAATGAAGAAGTTGGGCTCTTATTCTTTTGGTTATGTGTAGATGTTCCCATGCAGCCAACCCTTAAGAGCAGCTTCTTTCCCTAGTGAGACTCTCTTGGAGAAAATTAAATTTTCACTTGCAAGTACTTATCAACTGGAGATAACTTCTGGTTTGGAGATAGGAGTTTATGTCCAAATTTCCTTTCAGAGCTAGGACCCCACTTGGGTGTATAGACATAGGCCCTGTATATGTTGCTACAGTATCTATGAATTCCTGTGTTTGTTCATCCTCTTGATTTAAATGACCTATACTCTTGCTTTCCTCCATCTCCTCGGGATCCCACACTCTATCTGCCTTTCTTTCACAAGGACTCCTGAGGTCTAAGAGGGAGATTTTTGATATAGACACCTGTTCTAGGCTAAGCATACTAGGTTTTCTCACTCCCTACATAATGTCTGGCTGTAGGCCTCTGCATTTAAACTTATTTTCCACTGGATAAAGTCTCCTTGATGAGGACTGAGCACTTCTCTATGAGTATGTCATTAATGGGACATAGATATCTTTGGGAATGGTATACTATGAGTGTGTGGAATATCATTATGGTAAATTTTTGCTAAATATTTTGTTTTGTTTAGAACAATATAAAATTTGGTTTTATATTAGGTCCCTGGGCTATCTAGTCTCAGTTTCTTGCTTACCCAACCAGTGTCCACTATGGCTTCCATCTCATGTTTTGGCCTTCAGTCCAATAAGATAATGGTTGACAACTCCCTCAAGGTTTGTAGTGTCATTGCACTAAGTACATGTTGCAGGCAGGACATTATAGATCAAGGCATTTATGGCTGTGTTACTGTTTACTTTTCTCCTTTGACAGAGGACCTTCCTGAACATAAAATGATAGAATATAGATGTGAAGGCTTGTGGCTCTGCTCCTTCCTCAACATTGCCAGCTGCTGGGGTTGGACAGCTTGTGTGTCGGTGGAATCAGCTCTCCAGGGAGACAATTAAGTATTACACTCTGCTTTATTTCAGAAAGAAAAGGGACTATAAAGGCTTGAGACAGAAGCTAGGACATTGTCTAATTTGCATAAAGAGGCATATACTTCTCACAAGGCTTTATATGTGGCAGGAGGGTCCTATAGCAAAGCCCCTAGAATAAGACTTTGCTACCATATGTGCAAGGGGAGGCTTCTAGCAGGGATATGTGCCAAAGATCACTGTACAGATAAACAAGGCATCCAGGCTTAGAGACAGCTTTCAGATAAGGTCTGTACTCCAGGCCCATGGACATATTCAGATAAGGGCAGGTAGAGAACAGTAAGTCTTGCTGGGAAGGGAAAGGCAAGGCCTTCCAAGACAGGCTCTATGTAGGCCCCAGTTCAGGTTTTCCATGTGTGTGTGTTGTCTTTACCCACTGAGAACTTGCTGTCAGTTTGTGTATAGCAATCTATAGTCCTTGCAACAACTTCAGTTGTTCAGTGGTTCCAAAGAACCCCTTTAGCAACAGTTCAATTAGATATAACCTAATCCCAGTATTGGAAGCTTTATTTGATAACAAGAGATGTCCAGTTGGAGGTCTGACTCTTCAATATTTGGTGATTTCATGTAATCATCTTCATATGTATATATAGTTGAGAAAGCTTTCTTCTGTATTAAGTCTCTATACTTGCCTCAGATGGCTCTTAAAGTTAGCTCTGTCCATGTATCTCACCCTGTCTATCTCTTCCCTTGTCCTCCCCACTTGATCCTTCAGTTCCAGCCCTCCCTCCATCCATAACTATTCTATTTCCCTTTCCTAAGAAGATCTACCCTCAGCTCTTACCCTGTCTCTTACTCTATACCCAACCTATGCAGTCATACAGATTGTTGATTAGTTTTGATTGGAGTAACAACTAATATCCACATATAAAATAATTTATGCTAGCTGGGTGGTAGTGGTAGACATCTTTAATCCCAGCACTCAGGAGGCAAAGGCAGGTGGATCTCTGTGAGTTCGAGGTCAGCCTGATCTACAAGAGCTATTTCCAGGACAGGCTCCAAAGTTACAGAGAAACCCTGTCTTAAAAAGAAAAGAAATAAAAAAAAGAAAAGAAAAAATAATTTATGGCATTATGGAAAAATAATTTATGGCATTATGGAATATGAGGTATTCCTGTGTCTGGAATACCTCACTAAAGATGATTTTTTTCTAGTTCCATCCACTAACCTGTGAATTTCTTGAATTCATTTTTCTTTTAGGATTGAGAAATACTTTATTTTATTTATCTTACCAAATTTTCTCTATCCATTTTTCTTTTAGGGGACATCTATGTCATTTCCAATTTCTGAATATTATGGATAGACTATCAATGAACATGTGAACAAGTGTCTCTGCTGTAAGATTAAGCATCCTTTGTGTTTAACCCCAAGAGTAGTATTGATGCATCTTGAGGTAGAGAGATTCCCATCCTCCTGATTGACTGTCACACTGTGGCTTAGCGGCACAACACTTTCCTCCCGAACCTTTGGTATCCACTACCCCAATACCCAGCTATACCAGTCTTGGGCATATTTCCAAAGGACGCTCAATTATAGCACAAGGGAACTTGCTCAGCTGTGTTCATAGCAGCATTATTAGTAGAAACAGCTTAGATGTGCCTCAACTGAAGAAGAAAGGATACAAAAAGTGTGGTACATTTACACAATGAAGTATTACTCAGTAGTTAAAAAAAGATGACATGGTAAAAATTTGAAGTCAAATAGATGGAACTAGCCAAAAACAAAAAAAAAAAAAACAAAAAACAAAACAAAAAAAACAACAACAACAACAACAACAAAAAACATCCTGAGTGAGGTAACCCAGACCCAGAAAGACAAACATGGTAAGTACTCACTCATAAGTGCGTATTAGATGTACCACAAAAGATAAACAGGCTACAATCCACAACTACAGAGAAACTAAATAACAAGGAGGACCCTAAGAGTGATGTATGTATTTCCTTGGAAAGAGGAAATAGATAAGATCGCTTGGGTAAACTGGGGGCAGAGAGGTGAGAAGAAGAGGGGATAGGGACATGAGGGATCAGATTGGTCGAGTTAGGGGTGGCCGGACATATGAGGAGTAAAATGAAAGAGATATCTTGATAGAGGAGGCCATTATGAAATTAGGGAGAAACATAGTGTTGGGAAACTTCCAGGAATCTGCAAGGATGATGCCAGTTAAGACTCCTAGCTATCGTGGAGAGGGCCTTCCCATGTAATCAGATTCCCACATAATCCAATGTAAACAGATTAGGTAGTATAAAAACATGAACGCACATATTTCTATATTTAGAACTAGAAGAAACCGTTGATATTATAGCCCAAATACTTTATCATGCCAGAACTGAGGCATGAATAATTGAGTGATTTACTTTTAAAATTAAGGAAAATCTTTAATGAAAATGTTTGGTGAATAGCCCATGTTTCTTGTTGGCAATTCTGTCTCTGTGACCTAAGGCCTTTCCTCCCCTTTTGTTTCCTCTTGTAAGTACAAATGATGACCTGTAAGAGGGTCAACATCTACAGACATAAAAACCTAAGACTCCATTCAGAAAGAAGTCTGCATGCATGGTCCTCTTAGGATGTGAGTGTATAAATTTCACAGGTTCCAGGCATTCTGTGGTCATTGTTCCTTATTCCTGACTTTGGGGTGTGAATGGTTAACAATATTAGAAAATTACTAGTATTTCATAGTATTTGCCAATTCAGAAGTCAAAATTTCCACGTCCAACCCAAGATTTGCACAACTTCCAAAGCAGCATTTTTCTGTCATCTGTTTGTGTATTCAGTTCCTCCTTCTCTAATAAACAGAAGTCAAACCCTTGATAGATTTGCAAGGTCAACCAGTGGATGTGATTTTTTTCCTAAAATGTTGAAGAAAGGACAGATATGTCAGTGACTATCTAAAATTTCTTTATGAAGCCCACTTCATAGTTTTAAACAAAAATATGTCTTTCAGTTCTGTAAAAAAGATGTTGAGTGAACTTGATAAAGATTAGTGGACATATTCAAAGCCTATGTGGTGAGCATCAGAACTCATGATAAAGCAAAATTCTGTAGGGTAAGCTCTGTTCACTGCATTTCACAAAGGACTGGAGTGAGATGCTGATCATTGCCAAGCTGCTCACCACAGACAGCAGGTATGTGCATGCTGTGTCCTCACTGGGCAAGGGAGACTGAGCACATTGTACTAAGACAGTGTGGCTGATTGAAGCTGCCATCTTGTCTTTCCATATCCTCCTAAACCTCCACTTTAAAGGTAACTCAGAGCTAAAACCACAAAAGACTTCCAGAATTCCTCTGAGATACTAAGACAAACTTGGGTGTTGGCATGGAACACACACTGGGAAAAACTGTATACTGACATACATGTTTACTGTGAGACACTGCTGCCCTTTCCTGACCTTCACCTTCATAGTGTTTAGGGGAGAAAGGATATACATAAAACATGTCAAACTACACAGACACAAACTATAGGAGGAGGAGACAGACAGAGACAGAGATGGAGACAGAGACAATGATCATCCAAAAACCAGTTGTTATTAGTATGGGGAGAGTTTTAAAACTACTTCATAAACGTATATCCTGCGGGAACAGGTGTAGACTGTCCTCAACAGCAACCATGACTTAATTCCTGCAGGCACTGTGGGTTTAAAGCCTCCCATCCAGCACGGGATGCCAGGATTGACCCCCTGCATAGACTGCTGACCCATTAGTCCCACAGTTTCTTCTGTGGGAAGTAAAACGTTTAGAAATGTGTTAGCTTATTATATCTGTGCTCATGTTCCTTGCTGTGTGTCTACAATCCCCACAAATAATCTCTGTGGGTAAAAATTCTTCTCATCACAGAAATCTCAGACACAGTTGAGGAAGGAAATGTGTACCAAGACTGATAAGGAGAGAGAAATGTGTGTGTGTGTGTTCTGCTTAAAAAGGTGGAAAAACTCTGGCTTCTCCATTTTGCATCAGTGTAATTAGACTCTGTACCATAAATCCATGCTGGCAAATAAGTAAATAAACCAATGGTTTTATAGATACTGAACATGGCTGTGAATGAAGAGTCAAGACAGCAGGCAGCCGACTGTTATTTTTGCCTTGAAGATGAAGAAAGGCTGAGAGCTGATTGGAGGAACTGCATATACACATTTGATCAATATTCACATCATTTATAGGTCAGTGCAGTTCCTGATATATAAGGAAACTTCGGTTGTAGAAAAGGAACAAGCTAAGTGAGAAGCATGTTTCTAGCTTGAAAGACACTGTGTGGCTCTAGGCTGGAGATACTGTCAAGAGCTGAGTTAGGAAGGCCCCAAAGAGAGCAGATAACTCACCCAAAGGCAAGTTTTTCAGCTTTGATCTCCAAGGGCCAGATTCGGTTCTAATGAGGGAGTGTAGAGCCATGGAAACCTGTTCAACCAGGCTTTCCTATTCTATTCACTCTGCCGCCTTTCCCCCCCTCTAATTGAAATCTCAAAACACTTTGTTCTAAATTGTCCTTTTGAGATCGCTGTCTTCTTGCACTTTGCCACAGTAGAGTCATCATTGTAAAATGATGATTGCAGGCGCGTGTTTGAGCATCTGGTCTCCAGTTGGTGGAGCTGTTTTTGGAAACTTGTGGACTTTTGGAACGTGGGATCCAGGCTCTACCTCAAGGTTATGATGCAGCCACACTCTGGTTCTGTGTCTCCTTCCTGACCCACCCACATATTATCAGCTGTAATAACCCGTGAGCGCCTAACTTCATGCAGTAACACATACCACCATGCCTTCTACTTCTTGTTGGACTAACTCGTTCCCGCCACTGAGGACCTTTGCCCACGTGTTTAATCTGGGACTGACAATTAATAAAACCACTTTGCACCATCTTCCCCAAGACACCCTGCATGCATTTACAGCTCTCCAGCCTCCAGATAGTTTGAGCATTTTAGCTTTGTTTTCTGAGTCTCTCTGTCATCTCATTCTGCAGGTGACCCGACTGAGCATCCAATGAAAAAAATCTGAGCAATAATGCAGACTACATGTTTAAAAGTGAACCCGGTTTGTGAGTAACTTGCACCAAGAGATTCAAGCCTGAACACTGAAGCTCTGAGGCTGTCAGTTGACAATTCCCATTCCACAGAGTTATCATTCACAGAGCACTCTATCAGTGGGACTTATCTGGGGCACTGGAAGGAGATATTTGAACCTCAAAGCAGGCTTGATACCTCATCTTGTCAACGATGAGAAAAACTGGGCTTTATGGGCCAAGATGTATTGTTGCGGGAGGTCCTTCCGCTCCTCCAACCAATAGCTGCTGAGATACCAGCCCATTGGGGCGTGGTCTCTCCCCCTTTAAAAGGTGACTATTTCCCTCCATTCGCTCTCTTCACTTCCTGCTCCGCCGGCGACTAGACTCCCTTCCTGGTTGCGCAGACGGTGATCTGTAAGTTTTTTCCCCTTTAAATAAATACCACCCTATTAATCATAATTATTAACTGGTGTGGCATTGTTCGTGACTTACACCTTCATCTGGCGCCCGAACGTGGCTCTTAGGACCTCTCCTTCCCCCCCCCCCGCTCGGCTGCCGCGAGCCCTCCCTTCCTCAGCCGCGGCTGGCGGCCTTGTGGCCTGTGCCTTGTGCGTGGAGCCAGCAGTTTAATATAAATTATCACGCACTGGCTTTTCTTGCTGCAGTTCTTTATATTTTCCCTTTAGACACCTCAGGTTGACTTCAAATCCCCACGCACCCTATCATCTGCCTCTCTACGTGGATTTAAACTCCACAGGCCCGCGTAGTCTCTGCCTGCGTGGTTTGCTCTTTTCTGAGTCGTTTTTTAAATCTCCATTGCAAGTATAGCTCTTAAGCAGTGCGAACCAGAGCACGCGGTTGCCAAAAGCTACAACCCCTCAGGGTGACTCTGTCATGTGGAGGCATACACGGCTTCTGGGCTACTCTTCTCTACCCCTGGATTCTGGGTTTATGGTTCCGTGTACGGAATTGATTTAATTACATTTACTTTGTTGAGCAACTTGCATTTCCCAGTTTTTAACAAATACTAGGCGGACAGGACCCCGTTTTCATCACGATTTGGCAACAGCGCCACCTGCTGGATAACAGGTAATATGGCAGTTTTTGTTTCCAACATGAATTTTACTGTTTTGGCTGCCAATACAATGGGGTATATCATGCAAGGTTTATATGACTATGAGGATAACTTAATTTACTGGTTACTAAGTTTCAGTATTCTTTTGCATATTCTATCATTTAGGAAGAATATGGTACTCCCAAGAACCATACTATCTTTACTAGAAACTCATGCAGGTCAGGAGATTCAGGATTCAAAACAGGCAATAATAAAGACAATAATAAAAAGACTTGAAATTCTTGAAGAAATTATTGGAGCTGGTGAACAGAGTAATAAGGCACAAGGACAGGATACAATGACAACACCAGCTATTAGAACTGGCTTATCCAGGGTTTTAGCGGCATACTCTATACTTAATTCTGACAAAGCGTCAACTTCTAAAGGCTCAAAGGGAGTCAGAGAACCTAGATGGACGCCAATAGCAATGAATGATCTAAAAGAAATTAAGCAGGCTATTGTTAATTTTGGCTTGCACAATGCATATGTAAAGGAAATGATAAGGACTTGGGCTTCTAATGCTAGAGCTACCCCCTATGATTTCCATCAGTTAGTGTCTGCAGTTTTAGATAAGGGACCTTCCTTCATGTTTGGAATTTATTTCAGAGAAGAATCCAAACATATGGAACAGCAAGGAAGAGCAAAAGGCGTCGAGGTTTCCCAAGATCAAATTCTTGGTGCAGGAGAATATGCTGATCCACAGGTCCAAGCTCTTTATGATGATGAAGTACTGTCTCTATGTCACCAAGCAGCTTTAAATGCTTGGAATAGGATACAAGATCCAACAAAAAGGGTTGAATCATATACCAGAATTAGACAGGGACAGAGAGAACCCTTTATTGACTTTTTGCAAAGATTAATTAAGGCTCTGGACATAGGGGTAACAGACCCAGAATCTAGATGAATACTTCTTGAATCTCTAGCTTTTGAGAATGCAAACATAGAATGCAAAAAGATAATT